>JARJIL010000007.1:78180820-78780820 GCA_038502395.1 Dittrichia graveolens
GACATTTTTTAGAAATTAGTATATTCTTAACTTTTTGTTATCCATCAATAGCAGTGAGTAGGTAATTTATGAAACAATTTATATGTTTTTTATATTCATTTCCTCTACGTATCATAGTCGACATAGTAACTGATTTATGGGTCTTTCGATAAAAGATTAGATATATATTATTTTTAAAAAATTTGTTTTATTAAGATAAAATTTATATAAAAAATAGATAAGATTTATAATGAACTAAGTTGTACATTAAATAGTTGATATACTTAAATTATTATTAAAAATATATTATATTGATCTGTCATGGTTTAATAACCTGATATTGTAAAACATTTAAAAATTTATATTTACTCGTAACGAATATACGCACATGTACCAACTTAAAATAATTATTATCATAATAGAACTTAATCCGAATAATGAACACCAATCAATATAAAAATTGAAGAATCGATATATATATATATATATATATATATATATATATATATATATATATAGCAAGGATCAATAAAAAAACCTCTCTTATAAGAACTTAAGGAACCATCAGATTTATCCGTTAAGAGCTTAGATTAGTATATATATACTAGTGGGTACCTGTGCAATGCGAAGGCGGCAAATAAAGAGGAGGTTGTGATGAGTTTTGTGCAGAATAATCACAAAGAGCTAATATGAGTTCGTGAAGATTCCTTGTGAGATGAAGATAATATGAGTTTGTGAAGATTCTTTGCGAGAGCCACTTTGAAATTAAGAATTAAATTGATAATTCTGAGTTATTTGTCTTTCAGTTTGTTGGAAGAATTTTGTTGCATGGCTGAATCATGAAGTTGCTGATTATATATATGTATGTATATGTGTGTGTCTAATGTTTCATAGTTCCAATTATTATGTAATTGAGTTAGAATGCAGTGTTTATAAATTTCAACTCTCTGACTCTTTCATTTGTTTGGTGTTTGTGAAATCTCCTGAACTTGATTTATTGAAAACAGGAATTTAGGTGATCTTATGAATCAAAAGTTAATAAGTATGATGATCTCATGAATCGAAAGTTAATATTAAAAATATATGGTTAGAAATAATTCAGTTATAAGTATTGGTTTAAATTCATTAATTGTCGGTTATGTTTTCAATATTTATTTGTTTAAATTCATTAATTGTGGACTTAAAGGAGGGGTATTTTAGTAAATTTACTCTTCTTAAAATTAAGAGTTTTTTAGATGGTAAATGCATTATATAGGAGTAAGATTAGTGTGTGTGTGTGTGCGCGCGCGTGTGTGTAATTGATAATTGACGTGCATCCATATATATAGAAGGACATTTTTGGAATAACAAAAATTAACTACTCTCACATTTCTTATTCATATGTTCTAACGTGATAAGAGTGATTTTTCATTTATCCATTACATAAATACTATTTATATTAACAATTGTAAACACGAGAAACATATTAATATTACACTAAAAACGTTTAGATATGAATAATTTTTTATTTAAAAAAAATATGTACAAAAAGTATTAAATATACAAATTTTATTTACATATTCGAGCGTCACACGGGCATAACACTAGTTAAAACTTTTAACAAATAAAAAAAATTAATGGTTTTAACTTATAACCCAAATTAATGAATACGTTCCAACCGATCGATTGAAGAGAGTCGACCTGTTTTGCCACCACTCAAGGAAAGTAACGAACCCAATCCAATTTCAAAGGCCATAAAATCCCGCCCGCCTTGCCTTCCAAACACAACCAACACCAACCAATCAAAATTAATATCTCAAGACCTACAGATAAAATTTAATCAATAATTAATGCCACTGGTCGAAGCCCACACTCGCAACCACCAATCTCCACCCTAAATTTCACACACTCCACTGTGTGCAGTCAGCTTTCGATCATGGCAGAAACCAATAAGAGATATGAAGGCACAGTTAAGTGGTTCAATGGACGAAAGGGATTCGGTTTCATTGCTCCGGCAGACGATAGTAGTACTGGTGATGATCTTTTTGTCCACCAGTCGGAGATCAAAGCTGAGGGATTTCGGTTCCTTAGAGACGGTGAAAAAGTGGAATTTTCGGTGGATACCGGTGAGGATGGACGGAAGAAGGCGGTGGACGTTGTGGGTTTTGGTAGGACTAGAGGATATCAGCCAGCAGGGGTGAGGCGTGGGGGTGGTCGTGGGAGATCAAGGGGTGGTTATGGTCGATATAGAGGAGGATTTGGTGGTGATGGGGATGGCGGGAGAGGTGGGAGGTTTGGACGTGATGGCGGTAGCCGGCCGGAGTGTTACAATTGTGGTCGTGTTGGTCATTTTGCAAGGGATTGTTACCAGGGTGGTGGTGATGGTGGTGGTGATCAAGGCTATGACAATGGCCGTGGTGGTGGTGGTGGCCGGAGTAGAGCATGCTACCGATGTGGGGAGGAAGGACATTTTGCAAGAGAATGCCCTAACCACCAAGACTGATCATTAATTACATTGATTCAATACTTAATTTTCTCTTTACACTACTTTGCCCATTTATTTTTATTTCTTTATTTTAACTTCTCTTCTTGTTTTGGTGTACTTTATGCAACAAAAGAATGTTTACCCTGCTACATGTTTTCATCGACACATATTATTAAAAGGCCTTTGAGCATGGGGTGATATATATGCTTCAAACACTTCATATTTTACTTTCACGTCATCATAACAAATTTCATACTTCAAACATGCTTAAATCTAAGTATATATTATCACGATTTTCACATTTCTAACTCTTTTTATTTTAAATTAATTATATATATATATTTAATATTACAAAATTTATTAAATTATATTATAATTTTTTTTATAGATTACGAAATTTAATAAATTAATAAGATTGTATTATTAAACATTAAAAGTGGTACAAAAAATGATTGAATAGTAGATTAGTAAAAACTTGATCTATGCTTCGCTCACAATAAAAACGATTCTCAAAACCTTTAACATAAATAAACAAGAATATACAAAACCCACAACCATCATTTAGTGCATTAAGGTTTTTGAACCTTAAAAAATCACAAACTCAAAGAATTTTAAGGCATAAACCGACATATATATTATACATTTTTACACCAAGTTATACACTTTGACCGGCTCGTGTACATAGATGATGAAAAGTACTTTTTGAAGAAAAACAAACATCACATAACAGTTTTGCAAGAAAAACAATTCATAACAATTGTAATACGTACCCATAACGTACCATTAACTAATGTGTTAATTGGGTCATTAACTCAAAACTATTGATACATACACTATACTAAAGTTGTAAACATAAAATTTTTTTTGCATATGATAGTTGTGTATCTTAAATTAATTAGATTAAATGTTTGTATAATACATGAGATGTTTTAGAAAATGATAAACATTATTAAAAAAATATTTAAACTAAGTTTATCACCATAGCCGAGCTAGACACTTATCGAGCCGAGCTCGTTTAGGCTTTTTTAGGCTCGAGCTCGAGCTCGGCTCGTTTAGAGCTTATGATGGTGAGCTCGAGCTCGGCTCGTTTAATGTTTATGAAACTCGGGCTCGGCTCGTTTAGGCTCATTTAAGCTAGGCTCGTTTAGGCTCGAATATTATTTTGATATTTTTATTAAAATGATATATATAATTATTAAAAATTAAATATATAAAATATAAATTATATTATATATGGAGCTCGTTTAGGCTCGTTTAAGCTCGCTCTTTGGAGCTCGAGCTCAGCTCGTTTATTAAATGAGCTTTAATCTAGGCTCGAGCTCGAGCTCGTTAAGGCTCGGCTCGTTTCGAGCTTTTAACGATCCGAGCTCGAGTAGCTCACGAGTAGCTCGACTCATTTACATCCCTATATATAATGGTAAATAAGAAAAAGTTCATTAATGCAATTTGCCCTAATTTAATAGAAAAAGTCAAAATTGGATTTTACCTTTTACCAAAATAAATAGTCAAGAGCGTATAAATAAAATTGAATTAGTAAATTAAAAGTTAGATATTAAAATAATTTTGATTCAAATTAGTATTTTATTTATACTAGAAAATGATTCGACAAGTAAATTGTAATTTTATTATGTAAATAATTAAAATTTAAATATACCTTCGTTTGATAAAATTTTCCAATCAAATCTATGTAAAACAAAATCCAAACAACGCCATGGTGATAGAACTAATCTTCTAATATAAATGAAAGACTTACTTCAAAAAATCTATTTGATAATTTTAACAATTGGATGTAAATAAAAGTTTAACTATCAAATCTTAACCACCCATTTTGATAAAATATAACATTTAATTTTGACTTTTTTTAGTTAAAATCCAATTTTAACTTTAATTTAAATCATTTTAGAGATAGTTTTATATATTTCCTTCTTAAACCCTAAAAAATTATATTGGGTTACCTTAATTTATAAATATTATATTTACCGTTTATAATATTTCAAAATATCATATTTAATCAAATTCTTAGTTTTATCATTCTAAAATATTTATAACTTTTTTAATTATAACCAATAAACACTTAACCTTATTACTCTTATGCGTCTGTTGTTTAGTTATCATTGTATACAATGAACTTTGTCATAACTTTCATAGTATACAACAAGTTGCATACAATGTGAGAACTATACAAATTGGTTGTATTATTTAAAAAAAATAAAGTTGATTGTATATAATGATAACTAAGACAAAATTTATTTTAATACAATTTATCTTTTTTAAAATTCTTATTTAATTGATGTTTTTATAATTATTTAATATTTTTTTATTAGTTTTAATATTAATTATTTTTTGAATCAATCCTATATTATAGGTAATCTAACATACTTGCTTTTTCGCTTAATTACTGTATACAACTATACATACATAGAGCGCCAAAGGCATGATTTGAACTTGGAATCTCGTCTCATGTCACAATCGCATAAGCGAAAAAATTTTGATGCCGTCTTTCTTAATTTGTATATACAACACATCTTTGTTTGAGCTGCAACAGATATGCCTCTGAGTTTATGTGTTCAATGGAGGCTGATCTACAGGCGGACAACTCCGATTCAAACTTCAACCGCTCATTCTCGTCGTCTTCTCCTCCACCGGACTTCCTCCGCAACGTTCAAGCAGCCTTCAAGCGCCACCGTATACCCCCTCCCTACAATTTTTTTCTATTCTGTTTTGCCCTGTCATTTGATTGCGTGAAAACTAGGGTTTTTTTTTCCTACTTAAACTCCACTTCTAATTCAGCATTTTAATCACTAGGTTGATATTACCTACGTAGGCTACTTTTGGGCCTTTGGGCTTCATTGCCTGCCGCCTTACAACTCATTATTTCCACTTTTCTTTGCTTGCGCTTTAATTATAATTTCAGATGCCAATTAAGTTAGGACAAACGATGGATTTTTATCGAACTTTTAACTTTTAAGTTGCTGCAGGTATGATGCCACAGTTGAAACCAAGGCGTTTAGTGGTTCGAAGGGAAACAACAAAGAGCTCAGATCCAGGAATCCACTCCAAAACAAAAATCAAGTCTAATAGTGTTTCACAAAGTGAAAGAGTACATAATTCCATTTTACAGACAAAGATTATGATGTCTTCTTGTTCTGATAATCATGACTCGGATGCTTCATTCACACCACCTACTGTATCAGGTGAAACCAATGTTGAAGGGAATTCTGTATATGTTGATGCTGAGACATATCAACCCAGTTTTGGAACTGGTTTTGCAAAAAGTAATATGACTGCTTCTTCATTTGTAGAACGTGAACATGTTCCATTGATAGATGGTCCGAAGAAAGTTCAGTTTAAGTTGCAAAACAATACAAGACTTCAAGGTAATCTTTTGATAGCCTTTGTTCAATTTGTTGGTTCTAATTCTTTTTCATTATTTTATTTTAAAATCATCTCATGAACCTGTTTGACTGTTAGATATATTCTTTTGTTATGTATTTCTTCTAAGGTTATGAAACTTTAAGGTAAATTGTTTGTAATGTGATTTACTACATGAAAACATGAATACTTCTTCACCTTATGAACCTCAGTAATAGCAAATAGTACCTATTATTGTACAAACTACACAATGTTGGTGCAGGGTCTGATGATCGGATGGAAAAAGGAACAAACAACTTATTGACTCATATGAATACACTTGCATTGACAGAAATGGAATATAATGATTTTAATCAGTTGGACGTCTCAAACGCTCTCAGTCATGTGAGGCCTCAGAATTTTCAAAATTTGGATGTTGATCCTCGTAAAAAAACCAGTGATGAAATACCTTGTTTGCATCTCAAGAGCACAATAGGAGTTCAAGATCAGAATAGCCCTTTTGGAAACTTCCTAAAGAGTGATTTTGGCCATAATATGACCCAATCATCAGTTGTAGGCTCATCTTGTGCTACAACAACCATAGTGAATCCAGAGTATGCTCCCATGCAAAACTCAACAACCCATGAAAAGAGAAATGAATTTTCTAAAGGTCAACAACAAGGCGAAGAAGGGCATTGTTGTATAACAAAAGATCCAACTGTCATTGCTGATAGAAAAACTAAAGGAGACACTTTTGCAAGTGAGATAACTGATATACAATCTCAAGCTCCAATAGCAGATGACCAGTTTTCAAATGCAAAAATGGGACCTTCAAAATCTGAAAAACACGAAAAAGCTAGTGCCGACAAAAGTACTCGTAAGAGAAATTATGATCCTGATATGTTTTTCAAGGTTAATGGGAAGCTTTATCAAAGGCTCGGAAAGATAGGTAGCGGAGGAAGTAGCGAAGTCCATAAAGTAATTTCTCAAGATTGCACAATCTATGCTTTGAAAAAGATAAAGCTTAAAGGCCGTGATTATGCCACCGCATATGGCTTTTGTCAAGAAATTGAATATTTGAACAAGCTCAAGGGAAGAGACCACATTATTCAACTCATTGATTATGAGGTAAGTTATCTAGACATGTAATGACTTATGAAATATAATAGAAGTGCCAAATTTGTTGTGTGACTTTATAGATGTTGGTTAATAGAAAAGTAGATGGAAGAACATGAAGCTTAACATCTTGAATCACCCATTGTTAGGCCTCAAATTTCATTGTAGTAAGGGCACACATTTTGTTTTTGGATGCTGCAAGGTGTTAAGAGGAGAGATCATATGTACTTTTTACTTTTAGAAAATAAGCATCATATTCAATAGGAATGGAAGTCAACATATCATTGGCATACATCCACTGATTCATGTTAGCTATATTTTATTAAATACATAAGTGTGTGTTACTCATTAGTTGTTTTACCTATTGACCCATATGGACATGAGCATGGCCGATGGGACTTACCAAACAGCTGTTTAATGGTAATAAAATAACCTTCTTTTTCTATTGGTTTTCAAGTTTACAAACTATATTTTTTTAATCAACTTTTTCTAAGAGAACTGTGAGAAAGTTATTGTTCTAAACAATACAACTAGAAATTAGGCTAAGTAATATTAACCATTGAACTAATGTGTAGTATATTCTGTCCTTTTGAATGCACTTTTGGCTTGTTTCTTCATCCATCAAGCTCTTAAAGTGTTAAAAGAATGGTCTAATGATTGTCTACACCATCTTGTAAGTTGGCACTCTATCTGAATCCAGTAACAATAGTTCATTTTATAATAGGGTTACGTATCAATGTATAATCTAGTTAAATACGATGTTTGTATTTTAGGAAAGCAACGCTATCTCCAGCCTAACAATGTGTCATATATACTGATACAAAACATGCTATTGTTTCACGTTCATATGGTTAATACTTAATACCCACAGGCCACAGCTAAGAGGCCCAACTAATGGGCCCAAGGTTTGTTAAACAAGAAATTATATAAATAGTTGATGTAGGGTAGGAAACTAGGAATGAGCCAATGAGGTATTGTGGAATTTTGGTTAGAAGGTTAAGGCTCTTGTTCTAATTGCCACCAAGAAAGAAAAACACAGATGTATTGGTAAGCCATTCAATCACTTGGTTACTCCACACTTCCGCAACTAATCATATTTCTTATGCTAATCTATCCTTTAGTCATCAGGCCTTTGTCTCAACTCTTAACTTTGGACACTTATCATTTTCCCTGATTAGCGACTTTTATTTAAGATGATGTAAAGCAATGCATAAGGGAACACTTGCCCTTGAAGCTAATGTGACATAGGGTCCTGTTGATCTTCTAACTGGCAAGGAAGTTGTTGGTTGCAAGTAGGTGTTTTGCGTAATTGCATTAAATGAACCCAGATGGCCCTCATTTCAAAGCCAAACTTGTTGCCACGGTTACTCTCAAGCATACAAAGAAGACTACTATAAGACGCTTTGTTCTGTTGCCAAAATGACTTATGTATGCTTTATTATTGATCAGGTGTCCATTCACTATTAGCCACTTCACTAACTTGATGTCACAAACACCTTCCTCAAAGCTATTTTAGGGAGGAGGTTTATATGCAGCAACCACTTGTTTTGTAATTAAGGAGTATTCCTTTAAAGTACGCCATCTTTGACGATTACTTATGGTCTTAAAAAGCTCCAATGAAGCTTTTAAAAATTTTGGATTTACTAGGGGTGCTTGTAATTACTTTGTGTTCTTTCAACATTAACATGGCAAAAGGACCGCCTATGTATCCCATGTCAATGATATTCTTATCATTAGGAACGCTAATCAAGAAGAGATTTTAGCTCCAAAATATTTGTTCCTAAAGATTTTTATAACACAGATCTAGTGTCTAGCAATAGAATTGGGTGACTCTATAAATGGGCTAATGGATATCTATCGCTTCTCACATATCCAAGAGCCAGATTCATGAATGAAAAAAAATATTGAAATTGATTGTCACTTTGTTTAAGGCAGTTGGTACTTCCCCTGCAATACCAATTATCAATCCAGTCTGGGTTTCATGAGGAAAGTAACTTGCAGATGTCTTCAAGGCTCTTAAATAGTTAAATTGACCGTTTATGTACCGTTTATTAACAGAATATTCATGGTACCTACCATCATTGTATTATCTATGCCATGCTTAACTTGTATAGAAAATACACAATCAATAAAAATTGAGAATTTCTGACGGTTTTAGTTTACAAGCAATATTAATCCATCATTGTTCTTTGGTCATAGCTTTTTAATATTGATTTACCTAAAATATTATAGTAAATCAAAAGTTCTCACAACCTTTTGCCTCCTTAACACTTAACAACGGATTTTATGGATAACTGGTTTCTAAAGCCTTGCCAAAGATAGCACTAGTATTTTGTTGTGCATCATTCAAATATTTATTTGCTACTTGAAATTTTGATTAACAAGTGAGAACAACCAGAACAAGCTGGAAGTTGAATGACAGACTCCTTGATAAGACACCAAGATAAGTTAGTGTAGGAGCCATATTACAAAATACAAACTCTAGCTATAAGCTTGTATTACAATAGATCATCACGGTGAACCTTTGTCTAGTTTTCCTTGAATGATTGCATTTTCTTTTCAATGCTTAAAACATTCTGACTTGTTTTGCTTAAAAAATAATAATATATATTATCATTCTGACTTGACTTGTCATTTTTCCACTTCTAGTGGTAACATTTGAAAGAACATAATGATGGTATAGTGTTATAATATGTATTCGTATCACTTTTATTCTATGCTAATACAAGAGCAACTTCCTAGAAGTTGTATGCTTCATAAACGAAGGTGGTAACATGCAACTTTTTGTTAGGTGACAGATAAGGCTTTGTTAAAGGAAGTCATGAGTGGTTGTGTGAGTAACAAGGATGGTAAAGTGAAGGATGATGGATATATATACATGGTACTTGAATATGGTGAAATTGATCTGGCTCACATGTTGTCTCATAAATGGAAAGAGCTACACAAGTCCAAGTTGACCATAGATGAGAATTGGCTTCGCTTTTATTGGCAGGTAAAATTTAATTTCTTAAAAATCATTCATGCTATTACTTTATAATAATGATCTATTAGTAGTTTCTTTGACTACTCTTATCTGTTAAAACATGGGCACTTAGGGCGGTTGGGTAATGGGTCAAATTGGCTAACTTTTTGGTATGTGATAAAACAAATTGGGTTAGGCAGACTTGGAAGGCTTTTTGTCCAGAAGTTTAGACTTTTATTTAAATAGCCGTATAGCATGTGTTCCCATGTATCGTTGATAGCATTTACTTGGTACTTATAGAGTACAAGTTACATATAGGCACCCTCTAGTATTTCTCTTAAGATTGTTGAGTACATCTATTTAATATAGTGTAATAAGTCCCACAAGCTATGGGCAGAAATGACCTGTAGCTTGGATCGTAAAAAGAGAAACCGAGTAAGTAACAGCTTTGTAAAGATGTCAACAATCTATTCGTTTGTGGATATGTACTGGACCTAAAAGCGCTGCTTGACAACCTTTTCTTGAACGAAGTGAAATGACATCTACATGTTGTGTATGAGTGTGGAAGATGGGATTCGCTTGATTGAGAGATAGGTTGCACCTAAGTTGCACCATAAGACAATAGTAGACTTAAGTCCACGAAGGAGCGCTTGATGCCACTAAATTTTTGCAACCGTACGGGCTAGAGCTCATTCAGACATGGTGGAGGAACGAGAAATGGTGCATTGCTGGTGGCCGGTCTACATGATGAGATTTGATCCCAATCACATTGCGAACCCTTGTGGTGGAGCAACGTAAATGTGGAAATGGACCATTATGCGTTGAAGAGAGCTTCAAGGACGAGACACCACCACACATACCCCTTTGCAAGTGAGCATCCATGAAAGCTTGAAGGGTCAACTTACAAGCACAACTGATAATGATATCATAATCAATAATGTCGTGAAAATAGGGTCGAATTTGTTTAATCACACACAAATGTTTTTTTTTCATGGATACATGCATACATAGGCACTCTTATTTGACGACAAAGGTAATATGTGGGTGCGAGAAGGAGTAAAACATAGTGCTGAGGTGTTGAGCGCCAACAATGGAACGATACTTAATCGCATGAGATAAGGCGGTGTTAGCTAGTGCATAAATTGGAACTCTTAAGACTCTTAGTTGACTTGTTTGGCACTTTTCTTATTATTAGCAAATCTTTTGTGAGCTAACCCTTAAAAAGATAATACATAACCTGAATGGATTGAAATTACCACCTTGTTTAAGATACACTCACAAAATCACAAGTGAAGAAAATGGAAAATGCTTAAACTAATATAACCTAAAATAGTCCTAAAAAGTGTGATAATCATTTTAAATTTACTTTTACAAAACAAGTCCTTCCAATAAACTCTCTCGCCCTAGCCCTAAATTCAAAACAGCGCCGCCGCCAACCCCACTTCTCCGGCCGTCCGCATAAGCCGGCGGTCCGGAGGACCTTCCCTTATGTTCTTTTACTTTCCTTTTCATTTTGAAGTTCTGATAGAGAGTTTCGTGTTTTTCTGGTTCGGGTTCAAGGTTGTCACTCTAATTGTAAGTTCGCCGATATCCAGTCGTGCTTATGTTGTGGTTCAGAGATCAAGTCTGTTCGAGTTGCTGTCCATTCGAGTTCAGATTGTAAGTTCTAGTTGCCGATGGAGGAAATCATTGAATCAGTCCGAGTTCAAGGTTGTGGTTCAGATATCAGATCCGTTCGAGTTGCTGTCCGTTCAAATTCAGATTGTAAGTACGAGTTCAAGCTCAGGTTGTGGTTCAGAGATCAGATCCGTTTGAGTTCAGGTCCGTTCGAGTTGCCGATGCTGATGTCCGGTCGAGTTTCTCAGGTTGTAGTTCGTCCATTCTGGTTCGAGCTTCAGATGTTTTAAGGTTGCAGTCGCTGTTCGCTTCAAGTTTCGTGGTTCGAGTTTTCAGATGTGGGTTCAATTGTTCAATGGTTCGGTTTGAGTTTTCAGGTTGTGGGTTCGATTGTTCGCTGGTCGTTTCGAGTTTTCATGTTGTGGGTCGAGGTTGTTAGGTTTGAGTGTTCTCTGTTTGTTTCGAGTTTTCAGGTTGTGGGTTGAGGTTGTTAGGATCTAGTGTCCGCTGTTCGAGGTCTTTAGGTTAGAGTGTCTGCCGTTAGAGGTTGTTAGGTTCGAGAGTTCACCTGTTTGAATCAAGTTTTCAGGTGTAATTGGGGTAAAATTTCATGTATTTTTATTGTATACTTGGTTTTAAAAAGCGCGAGGCGCTTCGAAGCGTTGAGGGTCTAGAAGCCGAGGCGCGAGGCGTGATGCGCGCGCATCACCCACTTGAGGCGTTCGGTATTAAAAAATACTTGTAATGTATTCTAGAATTTCACATAATTTGTAATACTCAACAATTTAAGTACTTCACTTAATCACTAAGAACCAAAAGTAGTAAAGTAGTTCCAAAAGTAAAATTACAATCATAACAAGTCTTAACATAATAATTTCTCTAAACTCAATCGATCAAAGATGAGTCTGCTTCAGTTTCAGAAACTTCAAGTTCGAACAAAGATGAAAGACCTGCTTCAATCGAACATCTTGACACTCCAATCGAACAAAGGAAGAGAAAGCGGGGTCAAATCAGAGAAAGGCGAGGGGGCTGCAACTTCAATCGAAGAGGAAGGCACGAAATAGGGGGTTGCAGCTTCGGTCGAAGGTCGAACCAGAGAAAGAAAGCGTGGTATACTGGTATCGTACATGGGCCTGACTACATACAACCTAATTCCCAAGCCCAAATACATAGAAGCCTATTTAATTCTAAGCCCAGAATACCAGAATACCAACATACAGGAGGCGTTAAAAGCACCTGAGGCGTAACGCCTCATAGTGCCTCACCTCATTCGCCTCGCCTCGCCTCACCTACGTGATGCGATATTTCTAGCGCCTTGCAACACCTCGAGCGCCTCAGGCGCGCTTTTTTAAACCAAGATTGTATATTCTAGCAACTTGCTAGTTTTCTTTTTAATATATTACCTTTCTTAAAAAAAGTGTAATAATCATTTAAATTTTATATACTGTGAAATTTATCCTTGCAAGTAATCTAATACGTAAATATCTTTTCTAATGAATGCCAGCAAATACTTTTAGCTGTCAAAACCATCCATGAGGAACGTATTGTGCACTCAGACTTGAAGCCGGCTAACTTTCTCCTTGTTAGAGGATCATTGAAGCTAATCGATTTTGGTATTGCTAAAGCAATTATGAGTGATACTACGAATATTCAACGAGATTCTCAGGTATGTTGATCTTCAATCTTGGTTATCCTTTATTATTGTTAGAACCTAGAGGGGGTTGAATATGTTTTAAGTCCACCTTTTGAAGTTTTTACAACTTTTCAAAGTATTATAAACATAAAAGAGATGAAAGATATCACCAATTGTGTGCACTTCATACTATTCATGATATCTTTCTTCTCTTTTATTTATCTGTATATATTGGTTACTATACTTTTGAAAAGTTGTAGAAACTTCAAAAGGTGGACTTAAAACCTATTCACCCCTCTAGGTTCTAACAATTATCATTTAATGGTTAGTTACTTCTATATCAAATTTAGTTAAAAACAGAGTGAATAATTTTTATGCATTTACTTATATACGAGTCTATTTAGGTTTTGTTTTATTTCAAACAGGTCAAATGAAAATAAAATGAATTAGCTTAAAAGAAAACGGATCAAATGGGTGGAAAGTTACCCAAAGTTTATTTTTAATGCATAGTATCTTCTAAATCATTTTATGCCAAAGGTTAAATTATTGAAACAATATAATATATTAATATCATTTATCATATTTAAAACACTTAACATTTTTAAAATTTTGATTTTCTTGAACAAAAAGTGTTCTGGGTTGACTTGAACTCATACCATAATTACTTGTTTTGACCTTGCAATGTTACAGCTATTAGTTTTGTAAAAAATAAACTTCACCTGAAACCCAACCCTATTAAGCTTCGGGTTGTTCGGGTCAATCGGGTTTTGGGTTTATAGGATGGGGTTAATTGGGTTAATGGCTAAAAGACAAACTATCTGGGATTTAATTTTGACGTTTAATTTACATGAAAAATACTATCTAAAAATGAATCTTGCCGTCATATAGGAAAAATACGACCTAATATCTTACATAAAAATATACCATGGAGGTGGCAAAACGGGTGGGTCAGGTAACGGAGGCATTTTTGTGCACATCAGGTCACATTAGGTTGACCGTTGAGTCGTAGACCCGTTAACCCATCTGACTTGTTCGTTTTTTTGCCTTAATTAGTGATTTTATCCACTTGACTTGTTAGAGATAAAATTTTAGTTGTAATCGACCCAGTATTATGGTCAAAATTGTCACATGTAATCACAATTCATGGTAGCAGTAAATTTATGACTTAGGGCTGCAGGTGGGTACACTGAGTTACATGTCTCCGGAGGCATTCATGTGCAATGAAAGCGATGCAAAGGGGAACATAATCAAATGTGGTCGTTCATCAGATATTTGGTCACTTGGTTGCATCCTTTATCAGATGGTATACGGAAGAACACCTTTCGCAGATTACAAGACATTCTGGGCAAAGTTTAAAGTCGTTACAGATCCAAATTACCAAATCCCTTATGAAACTCTATCAAATCTATGGCTTCTTGATTTAATGAAAAAATGTCTTGCTTGGGATCGTGACGAAAGATGGAGAATACCCCAACTTCTTCAACACCCTTTTCTTGTTCCTCCAATCTCTTCACTTGAAGAAAAACACAATAAATTCATTCAGTTGGTTTCAGAATCTTTTACTGACAATCCTAAAGCATTGATGCTACGTAACCGACTCGACCAGCTGCTAAGGGATCCGTTATCAACCGAAAAGTCGAAACCAGTAGAAAAAACATGTGCGTCAACTCTGTTATATGAAATGTCAAAACTTTGTGTTCAACTTAAGGAGTTAGTGAACTCAGAATTAAGTTTAAAAAGATGATTGCTTTGACTATTTTGTGTTGCTGTATTATTTTGTGATATGTCGGAAATAGGCTAGCTGTGGTCAGATAATAAGCCCACCGGTTTGTGAGTAATGCTACGACCTCAATAAAACAATGTGATTTAGAAATCAGGAAAATCCGCCACCACCAGCTGTACAAAGAGAATCAACCACATTAGGGTGGTCTCAAGGAGTAGCAGCTTACGGGATTTGAAGTTTGGACATCCTTTGGAGAGATACTTTGTTATGGCAAATGTTGAGTTCTTCAAGGAATAATGTATCGCCAAGTCAGATGTGTTATATTGTATGCTTCTGCAAAGATTCAACTCTTAATTGCTTCCAAACAAAATTTTGGCAAAGATTAGTCTGATACAAATTGTGTTATAGTAACTGTTTAGGATACATGTCATGAGTGGACCATTTGTTCTCTCCAACAAGCATGAATTTTCTTTGAGATTACAGTTATACAATAATGAGTGCTTGACTAATTTTGTTAGTACCAATTTAGTTTTTGTGTTTGATTGATTTACATTTCTTATCGTTGTGTTTTATAGATCAGGAGTTACATGTCTTTCACCCATTCATTTTTCTTGTCGGATCATGCTCCTTCCTTTAACCTTCTTTCATCTTTCAACCAAGTAAGTATCTCTCTTTCAAGTTTACTTCTATCCCCTTTTCTTAATCTTTGAATTGTATATGTGCGTAAGAGAGATAGAGAAAGAGTGAGAGAACGAAAAGGGGAAGAGAAAGGGCGGGGTGTTCGGAGCAATTACAAGAAGAAATGAGTTCATACATGTTAAAAGAACATCAAGTGAACATAAGAATCCATTTGCAATTGATGGTCAGGAAGAAGAAGATCTTGTTGAAATATCAAAGAGATTGCTTAGTGATGGTAGTAAGACGCCTCCTCCCCAAAGTCATAACAAAAAGGTTTTATGGATATGTACTTCACTCGTAATCCTGAAGATGCGATCAAAGGTATAAAAGACGGGAAAGGTAGGAGGCAACAAACTATCAATGAAGTATGGTGAAAGAATTTAAGAGATAAAACTTACAACGAGATCGCACAGTGATTTTATGATCCATGTATTAACTTCACGTCTACTAAAGCGGTAGCTATGATATTTTTGAGCTTGAAAACTGAACTTTTAATAATTAAACAAGTGTGTTTATGATGTAGACATTTCTTTTAATGCTCATTGACTTATTATAGTTTCAAAATAATGCTCGAAGCTATCGGACAATTCAAGCCTAGAATGAAACCACCAAGTTGAGTCCCACTACTTAATAATGAAGTGGAGATCGTTCAAATCCAAGTTATTGAAGACAAAAACGAATAGACCTAAAAGGTTTATTCAATAACATATGATGGATGACACAAACATGAATATGTTTATGTTGAAAAGGTAAAAGTTGTAATTTGCTAACTTTTGTATTTTCTTAATTTATTAAATGTGATCTTATAAACTTTGTAAGGAAGTTTCTAGAAGCAAAAAGGCCAAATCTTTATTAGGCATCATGTATGCCCTGTTGCTTAGAGTTAATGTTCGACAGTCTTCTGAATTGGACGAGAAGATTAAAAAAGCATACATAGGCTGACATGACTAGGATTAAAGTTTAAACCTTCTTTGTTACAATCAAATCACAATTGGTCTAAAGAAACAACGGTAAAAACATGAAATGTAATTTTTACAATAATATTTTTAGAGGAATGTGGCTATTCTCTTAAGTTGGCAGCCCCTTTCACTCTTAAGAATGGTTGATGTGGGTGATAAAGTTGGTTAGGGATTACCAATTATAACACTATGGATTGGGCTAAGGAGGTGGTCAACGTACCTTTCCGAATAGAGTGAATGACTATAAGAAAAACTTTTGAAATTACTATCTCAAGTGGGAAGTGGGAACACCACCCCCACACTGCAAAGCCCTTCCTTTCGTTATCTCACTCTTGCTTGGTAAGATTCTCTCTCGCCCTCTTTTCTCCTTTTGTCTTTTATTTCTCATACATATACATATTTAAATATTAAAAATAGGATAAATTTTGAAAGATAATAGCAAAAGAAGAGAACGATATAAGCTAATATAAAAGGTAAATAATTTGTGCATAACGCTAATTTGCCTAACACAACAAAATGTGTTTGTCTAGACCATTATATCATTAAACATATGGATGGAAAAAATAGATGATAGGTTTATAGAAACATAAAAGTCATAATTGTCGTATATGACAAATTAGTGTTGTAAATCACCCCAAAATAAAATCATAAGACGGAGAGCATGGAGTCTACGACTACCATACTCTTAGGAAATAAATGCTTAGCTTATATTTGTTCACAACTTATTCATTCAAACCCATAATATTGGTTATGACTAATTCATCCCCGTGTAATACATTACAAATTTAAAACTGAATTTGATAAATTTAAATAAAAAGTAACCTAATTAGATCCATCACGACTCATTTCATACACATTTGTCCCATTTGGATCCATTATGACTCATTTTAGTAATATATGATATTATTATTATTATTATTTTATTATTTATAATATACGTTATGAGTTGTATATGAGTCGCAAATTTATAAAAACTAGAATAAAGCTACCCGGGTTAGAAGATATTACACCGGTTATAAAATAAGACGAAACAACCAAGAGTAATGCTCGTCTCACACTCTCACCCAGATAACCAGGATATGAAGTACGTCGCGAATCGCGATCATGTTTTCACGATGAAAAGCGTAAATAGGAATCCGAGGTCCCGACCATTCTAGTTGATCAGTTGAAAGTGGAAATGGCAACAATCGGATGGTATGGACCTCTAATCGATCTCTCTCAAGCATCTTCTCACACCGGCCATTTCGTTCAACTTCTCGTCCTTATTCATAAAACCATACCTGTTCAGGTTCTTCTCAATTATCTTCCAAACCCTAGGCTTTTCCCTTTTACATCTTACTGGTAATCTGCGATTCATCAAATCTTATAATCGCGCAGTATAAAACTTCAGGTGGCGGAAAAGTAATCAGGACAGATATTCAAGTAGGAGACGACACACGTCCATATTTCCCTGTTTCCATATGGCAAAAAGACATGGAATCGATGTTAAACGCGGGTAATATTGTGTTATTACAGAGTGAGTTTCAGTTGACACCATTCCTTTTCTATTTCATTTATGTTATTTAACCACCATTGAGTTTACAAGTTTCTTCTGATTGTGATTCTACTGTGTTTGTTATATATATTTCTTTGTGTTCTTAGAAACCGGAACATTTTATCCTTTAAACTTATATATAATGGGATGTTCTATCTTTGTTAAAGTGTTTTGATTTTGAAGGAGTGCTTAGATGTGTTTCTAAATCAAAGTTGCAGTATTTAGTTTTTGAGTGCTTGGCAAACTGATTGTGATATCTGATTATGAGTATTAAGATAAACATACAACTACTAAGTACACATTACTGAGTTGTGGTAAGTAAATTGATTCTTGAGTTAATTGTGAATTATGTAACTAGCCATAACATTAATCAAGTGATTACCTTATTCTGACTATGATTCATCATTCATCAAGTCAGAATAATCACTTAGAATAATGAATATACAAAAATAAAACCCCCTTAATAGGATGTTTGGTATAGTGTAATTTACAATTCTTAAACTACAACCAACATAGTTCTCATCACCTTCCAAACTTAAGAAGTAAATTGCAAATCAGCATATTTTCGCACTGTCCTCATTGAATATTTTTCTATTGGTTTTAAATTATTAGTCATGAGAGTATTTTCCTTGTGAGGGTATTTTTTTCATCTTTTTTGCTATATGTTCTCATTTTAACCTCTTATTTTTCATCTTTTCTGCATTTAGTTTATCATGTAATAGCCCTAAAATATTCCTTGTTTAAATTGTCAGCTGTGAGAATGTTTTCCTTGTGAGAGTAAGAGATTAATTTAGTTTCTTTTGTTATACATTAAACTAGACAAATATATTAATAATGAAATTGAATTACTCCATGTCTTTTTCTTTATAGATGTCAAAGTGACAAAATTTGGAGATGCCGTTGAGGCAAGAACAGTTCAGCAGTCATCCATACAGTGCTTGGTTGACACTTATGAATCAATACGTTCGGAAGGTTTTCGCTCTTTTTTTTAGTTTTTTTTCTCGTATCACAGATTCACAGGATTCTGTTTTCTACTAGAACTTATTTGTATTATACTTGACAGTGTTCCCTTCATATATATAAAAAACCGTGTACATTGTAATTAGCTTATGATGTCAAATTACATATACGAAGAAGATGACGGAGGATATTTATAAAGAATAAATAATTCTATATTAGAATCTTTTTTGGGTTAATATAACAGCAGCTGGTTGGAAATTGATCCGTTATCATATAGCTAACAGTTTTTTAATATTATAATAGTGTTTGTGCTGGCACCCGCTCAACTGCACTCTTATCCTGTTTGTACAGGTTCAAACAACTTGATAAACGCATGCCGGATTGGAATTGCTACGAAGGAAAAGCTTAAAAAAGTTATTGCATGGGTGCTGTGTGTGGAACCTATTTTTGATAAGCATGTATTGCACAACTTCAAGGTATTTAATTCGCATATCACCTCGTTTCTTATGCTTGTTATTGTATCATTATGATTAATTTCCCCCAAAATGAGACTTGCACTTTTAGTTATAATATACAACATGTTCCTTTATGGTTATATTCCTTTTGTTTTTAGAATTGAACAAAGCTAGGTATGGACACAACCAAGCCCGACATTCAAAATTGCATTTGTTGAAAAATGTTGCCTATGGTTTGTTTATTAGAACATTTCATTCTAGGGTTTTAGAGTCATGCCACTAAAAACTTGCGGCCATCTATCGTTTTCCAAACAATTGTATCACACAATTAAATTTTTTTTGTAAACCTCAACATTCAAAAAATGGTACTAAGCAAGTAGAAAGAGCGGTGTCTGGAAGATGAGACTAGAGAATTCCCCTAGTACGGGAATTGAAAGCCATGGAGGAAAGCTCAAGAGAAAATGCAGCTTCAAGAGATTTTATTTGCATTATTCCTAATTGATGTTTTTTTCGTGTTGAAAAGAGTGCTCAATGAATTATCTTTCCTTTTGGTTTGATAGAGAAGGTTTCTACTGATGTGGTGTGGAGGGAAGTTGATACGTATCTATTTATCTTAGGATAGTATTTATCTATTAATTTAGTAGTTATCTAGTTTCCTATATTATGGTTATCTAGTTTAGGAATTTGAATTGTTTCTTTATCTTAATTGGTTTCTAGGTTATAAATAGGGGGTTAGGACTGATTTGGGGGGAGGTGAGTTTTTGAGTATTTTAGTTATTTTCTGTCTTGGAGATCCACCGAGTCTTGAATATCAGACCCCTTATGTCTTTACAAGCATCCGATTAAGGGTATGTTATATCCTATTATTGATTATCAAGAATGTTGCAAAACTCGCTAGGCAGGAGCGGGGCGGTTGGCCGTAGCGAGTACTCATCTTATGTGGGGAGTACTCGGATTGGAATTTTTACATATAAATTTCAAAATTATATATACTACATGTTCATAAATACTCAAATATAAATATAATGTTCATAGGATTCAAAACATATGTTTAGAAACACTAATATAATTGTTCAAAACATCAAATACTAGTTCAAAACACTTTTGAACTTTGAAGTATCCAACACTGATCAAAAATCAAAGTGTGAACTATGAATTATTCAAGTCCAAATTTGAAAATATGAAAATAATACTCAAGACATAATGAAATATGAAGTATCCCTATGCGGTTAATGAAAAAATTAATTTTTTTTTTGACTTCGTTGACCGCCTGGCCGCCTAGAGCCGACTAGTGCCACCTAGCCCCGACTTTGACCTAAACCGAGGAATAAGTCCGAGTAGCCATTATTCTCCAAGGTTTATGGCCAACTACCGGCTAGGCGCCGACTAGTTGGCCACCTAGGCCGACTTTTACAACACTGATTATCAATTTGATTAGAGCAACGATTCTGGGGGGAAAAGAAAAAAAATCGAGGTCACTGTTTACTCTGACCACTGTTCACGCGGTAGTGTTCATTGTGTTACTGTTCACGGTATTGTTTACCCCGAATTTATTTTTTGGTATCATGACTAAGATTACTGATCTAGAGAATACCGTTGAAGCCTTGAGGATTGAATCGGAGAAACACCATCCAGAAGTCATGAAAATTCTGCTATTAATTTAGTAGTTATCTAGTTTCCTATATTATGGTTATCTAGTTTAGGAATTTGAATTGTTTCTTTATCTTAATTGATTTCTAGGTTATAAATAGGGGGTTAGGGCCGATTTGGGGGGACGAGAGTTTTTGAGTATTTTAGTTATTTTCTTGGTCTTGGAGGTCCCCCGAATCTCGAATGTCAGGCCCCTTTTGTATTTACAAGCATCCGATTAAGGGTGTGTTCATCCTATTATTGATTATCAATTTGATTTGTATCATAAGTCTTAATATATTTTCTCAAATTTTAAATCGTTACACTTCCTCTAGAAAGACATCAAAACCGAGCAACATCCAACATGTTCTCGGGAAAAGTTAAAACATCCATTATTTTCCCTAGGATATCCTACAAAATGTTTAATAAGATTTTAGAAGACTTTACATCATATGTAAGTCTCGAAAATGTCGAGTAAAGACAACTAAACTCTTACCATCAATCTTAGCTGATTTTGTAAATTGATACTTTGGCATGGGGATTTTTATGTAGAATTCTAAGTTTTACGTCCCTACTAACATGGTTTTTTTTCGTTCCTAGCGTGTCATACTTCATTTATTAAATTAAAATTCACGTTTATAATCTTGATAACTGATGAGTCTCAAAGGTGGTTTCATGTGTTGTTGAATTATCGTACATCATAGATCTTCAGTAGATACATAATCATCTACCTCATGTTAGTTGTCCCCCAATGGCACTTTTATCATGATAGTTGTCTCCTAATTTCACTTCTAATAGATACAAGATCCTCTATTTGATGCATCTAATACCAAGTTGGTTGATTGAGTATCTTTGGTCTATATCAAAGAAATCAAGTAATTATTGCTCTTAGTTTGTGTGCAGTATGGTACTGAATTTAAGAAACTTAACAACTGTTTGGTGAGAACAAATTTCAAGTTAATGTATAATTTATACATACTAAACATGTTTCTTTTGTTTGCGATTCTCTTTATCAAATCTTTAGATTTTCTCAGAGTACTTTCTAAAATTAAAAGAAAGAATGGCCAAAGAAAGAAAAAAACGTGTTTTAAATACACAAAACTTGATTTGAAAAGTGTTCTCACTGGTACCCAACCCCCCCCAACACACACACACACACTTGATTTTTAATCTTTTCTTACTGCAGTTCCAAATATGTGGCTTCATTGATCAATGGAACTTGTTATAACTTTCCAATTTCCATGCAGAGTAATAAAAAATCAGCAAACTGGAAACTCCCTGAGGACATGCAAAACAAAGATTGTTTGTCTCTAATGGAAGTATCTAACCTAAATGATTCATGCAATGCATCTTTTCTGGGCTCCATTTTTGAAATGTTTCTCCCTATTACTACTAGTATGGAGTTTGAAGAGGAAAAAATGTTCATTAGAAATAGATTATTTTCATCTGCTTATGGAACCATAATTCAAGATCTCATTTGTACCGGATGTCAGCTATGCGGTGCTTCATTAATCTCTGAATTCGGGTATACATAAAGCTTTACTTTTCACGGTCCTACCTGTAACATGCTTATAACATTACAAGAAAGAATAATTCCATTTTGATGTGAATCCAGCTCGAAAATTGAACAAGAAACTGTTCCACTTTATTGTCGAAAAAGCTCTAATCGTCTCCATCTTGTCAGCTTGATATACAGACCTTTTCTGGTATGTTTACTTTCTTAAGTAACCACCTTTAGAAAGGAAATTATATCAGTTTTGAGGTTGACTCTAAATGTCAAAATTTACTGTTGACCTTTTGGCTTTTGATATGCAGTTGTATTTATGGGATGAATTTACATATATTCCTGTTGTTGTCAAGAACAAAGCTGCTGAAATCTTGTTTGGAAACATAAAAGCAGAGAGTGTTGTCTCCAGCTACAGAAAACAATCATGTGGGACCGGTTTAAACTTCTATGCACTTTGGATAATACTGCTGAAAACAATATTGTTGCAACCAGGAAAAAACAGCCCTATGAAATTTAAAGTTACAGTTGATATGACAAAAAGTTGGGAAAATGGGAGGTTTGAGATGCTGTCTGTCTCCCTTCCTTCGCTTTTGCATTAACTCTGCATACATATTTACTTACATTTTTAACATCTTTAAAATGACATATAGGTGGGTTGGGCTGGTTGGGTAACCTAAGTAGAGTACGTTTGGCTCAAAACGAGTAGCTTTCTAATACGGGGCTAAATGGTTCATCGGGCTTACGCATTATTTCTTTTTTCCCTTTTTATGAGTTTAAAATTAACATCTGATTGAAAATTTCGGCGTGGTTTTACTTGTCGTAAATAGGTATCTGAGATCTTGCGTATATGTGGCGATATTTGTAAGCTATAACTTGGGACATAGAAGCTAAAACTGTAAGCAGTATGTACCATGTAGGAATTATATAGAGTTGGTGAAAGTATCGCTTCAAAGTATTAATTTACACTACCTTGACGCATATTTAAATATGGGTAAAAATTATTAAATAATAAGTTTTAATATTATCATTTAAAGTCATTCAAACTTTCTTAGTTGTAAAAACCATTCAATTTTTCTATATTTAGAGTTTAAATTTTGAGCTCTTTGCCAAAATAGGCAATATGGAGAGGATGTAAGAAAAAAAAAAAGTATGTCATACACCTAATTATTAATTTGAACATACAAATCGTTAAAGCATATTGCTGACGAGGTTGATATCGCCGATGAGTGGGGGCGTGACATGTGGCACGGGGAAGTTTGAACAAATAAAATAAATCTTATGTGATCAAGAAGTACATCTCATATCGTTGAAAAGTACATCCCATGTAGCTGGAAGTATAACCGTCAATTTGCAATTAAGAAAAAAGAGCCGCATGTCATTAATTTATTGTTCAGCGACATGCATCGACGATTTGGATGCTTAAATTGGTAAATGAATGTTTTCTATTTTTTTTGGCTTACATACCCTTTAAAGTGTTTATTTACGTAATTTGTTTTAAAAATTACCAATTAAACAATTAAAAACCTGATTGCTTTATCCTTTTAATTTTTTGATTCACTAGTAAAAAAGAAACATTAAGCCCTGCTTCTACAAATATAAAAGTGTTGTCAGTAACTACTTTGGGATCATCATCATATTGTGATGTAAATGGCTATTGGGTGTCAAATACGCATTGTTGTTAATAATTGAAAGTGTTGTATATGTTCATCATTTGTTTGTTAATTGAACTCTAAATATGTTATGTGTTAAGTCTCGACCTGAGTCAACTGATGTATTGTTATTCACTTCAAAACTTAGTTAGTGGTTTAAACCTTGAAGTAGACATGTCTTATGACTCATGAAACGGCGCATGGTGGACAGCTTGATAGCTTCTTCACATTGTTAGATGATACGGGGCTAAGGGCTTTCCCCTATTTGTGTAATCGATAAAGATGGCCGGCTAGCTACCATAAGAAATGCAATTGACACAGTGGACTATCCCCTGCATCTTGTTTGAGAAATGGAACTTGAAAGTTGCATGTTATTGATTGCCAAATCAAAGTATGCTTGAAAATGATGACTCATGTTTTGAATGCGGTTTCATGTTAACCCATTGCCTCGATCACTTAGCTATGATATTAGCTAACACTTGTTTCTTTGCAAATCATGTTATGTATACACAGGTGACAATTAAGTAGTGAATACTGATATACGTTTGTTAATGGTTATGGGAAACAATTTAGTAATACCACTTGTGCAATGTGTCAATTGTACGCTTTTGTAAATATTTTGAGTAGATCAACGTTTGGATTGTAAATCTTTGTATTTAGACAAACGTAAATTTGTTAATACTTCCGTTTAACCTTGATAAGTTTTAGTTATGCAAAATTTGAAAATCAACGTGATACAGGCCGGTTACAAGGGTTGAGATGTAGAGTTAGTACTTGAGTATATATATGTTGCGACTCTTGTGTGTTTATGCTAAGTTGCTAACCTATGTTACTTAGGCTTTGTTTATAGTCTATTTAAGCACAAGAATCTTATTGTTATTTTCATTATGTAGTAGTCATTAGTCAAGATTGAAAATGATGAATATGCATAAAGGCTTCTATATATAGTACGAATGAAGGGAGCAATGTAATACTAAAAAGAGCGTGTAGATGTATCATTCATGTTCCAATATGACAATGATGATGAGATGATGATGATGATGTCTCTACAACTGTTGACATTAATGTAGCGTTGACTGAATTAGAAGTCGAGCTACAAATTAAAGACACGTGAGCTCCTGAAACAAAAGGAGGAGACGAGAATTAGTGCAAAGCCCCCACCTTTGAAGGAGATGATGCCCCAACCATCACTTTGAGATGGATTCGTAAAAAGGAGCAAGTGTTAAAGTCATCTAATTGTGACAAAGATATTTTAGTGAGCTATGTCGTTTGGATGTTGAAATGTCGGGACTTGGATCAGTGGGATTCTATTCATACGACCTTGGACATTTTCATAGAGAAGGTCCGCGAGGACGTACTATTGCATAATAAGAGACCTCAAAAATACTGAGTATGAGTTATTGACTACAAAGAAAGGCGACCTTTAAGTTGAGGAGCATTCTTGTTTGTTCATAGAAATGATATAGTTTGTTGGTCGTTGGCCTCCTGAAAAAGGACAGTTCTACCCTCACCCCAACGTTTGAAATTGACATCCGTTTGAACAAAGGATTGTCCTTGTTCAAGTTTTAAAAACTAAAGACTGATATTGCAAGATTTTCAAATAAAGGACTGAGAGTGTGATATAGGCTAAACTTAAAGGACCAACCGTGTAATTAACTCGATATAATATAATAAAGTGCAGTATAATATAATATATTTAACATAGGGTTTATTTTCTGAAAAATTATTTAACTTATCATGTTTTGTTATTGTGTATCCAACTTTAAAAATTACTATTTATTATACTAAACTTTTCAAACTATTAATTTATGTATTAGAAAACCTACTACACAAGTTGCAAATAATTATCTCAATTTTGTTTTTTTAATACTAATAATATTTATTATTATTATTATTAGAGTCAATTACATCGTTCGTCCTTTTAGTATAGAGGGTATTTCACTTTTAGTCCTTTAAGCGAAAAAGTTACAAATTTAATCCTTTAAATGACTTTTTTTGCACATGATTAGTCTTTTGATGCCTATTTTAACCTTTTAAATATTACATAAGGAGTCATCTATTCCCTTATTTTTTATTTTTCTAAATCTAAATTATAATATAATTATCTATTAGAGTCAATTACTCCTCCGTCCTCCCCCATAATCTGCCTCTACTCTCTTAGTCTCTACCATCTCTCACCTCATCTCCATCACCACATTCTCTCTCTGTTTTTTCCTCTTAAAAGACATAGTAACTATGGTCAAAAGTGAAGATGAGCAGATATTACATGGAAAAAATAATAACTCAAGGCCTTTAACAAGAGATCGAGTTTAAAAAAAGTTGATATGGTTCCCAAGTTCACGCTGCAGTTGTTTCAGCTGACTTTTCTTCCTTTGAAGGTGTCATGTTTGACTCGTTATCTTCATCATATCTATCAACACTAGGAAGAAAGACACCTAAAAACCACCGGTCACCACCATTTGCCAAGAACCATCACTACCATGTCACACCTTCTTCTTCTTCTACTTTTTTTCCCTTTTCTTTTTCATCAATTTGTTTAGATTTGTGGTGGTTAGTGGTTTGGTGTTACTTGGTGAATGAGTGAGGGAGAGTGTGTGTGTGTGTGTGTATGTTACAGAATCTTGGGTAAGGGGACGATTTGGGGTGTGTGTGCGCCACTGCCATAAATCTCTTATGAAATCGTAATAAAAACCCTACGACTTTTGATTTGCAAGAACTTGATACAAGAAGATAATGAATAGACCTTTATCGTAGTTATAGGAACAAACCTTAGGTTTGGAACCACCTTTGAATGAGGAAAGAAGTCTTAAACACAAACACCTAAAATTGAAGTTGAAGCTAAGGTTTGTTAAGGAATTAATTTTAGCCTTTGGATCAATGACATCAATGGTCCAGAATAAATTTTAAAAATTTGTGCAAAGTGACATTTTCGTAATTTTTCAAAATTCACATGTGATGCTTTTACAAATCACATGTGATTATATACTGGATTACATGTGATTGAATATTAAAATTTTAGGACTATGTTTTTTAAATAGACTTTATTGAACATAACTCAATAATAGTAACAAGAAGTATCATCGGTAATATTTTAAATAAAATTTATAATTTCCAAGTAATTTTTTAACTATTTTATTATGAAATCAGAACTCTATCTTTTATGTATTTATTAAAAATGCTTTGTATTTTTTTTACCACATCTCTAATAAAATAAAACTCTAATTCTAATTCTTTCTTACAATTGGTATAAGCTATTTTAATTACATAATAAGTAAAAAGAAGAAAATCAAAGGGTTTTTTATCATCAAATTTGAATGTTTTAAATTTAATCCAATTAGTATATATGTTTACATAAATAACCACGAAAAATAAGTAGATGTATTTACTAAATGATTTGAATAAATTTTTTTGAAATATTTAAGTTTTAACAAACTTAATCACCTAAAAAATAATATTTGAGGAAACTACTCATTAATAAACCATTTGAGAAAATATAGGGGGATGATTGATGGAAAATATTATAAAAATAAAATAATGAAATCATAACTTATTCTTTTTAATATATATTAAACATTAAAGACGACAATAATGTAACACCATAAAATCTAAGCCATTTCTTTTAATTGCGTGCGGAAGCTTTAATTAATTAAACTTACATTTCATACACAAACATTTACATAACAAAATATATGTTCTTTAAATTCAACAAACATAAACTCTGTGTTATAAAATAGACTGGCTCGTTTCGTTTATAAATTTAGACATCAGAGTTAGGTCAACTTCTCCTTCAACGAACACTCACAAGCACAAACCTGCAAAAAGCAATAACTGTGGGGAATTAGCACAAAGCTAAGTGAGTAGAGGCTAAACCCAAAAGCAAACATCAAGCCAATACTAATCATGTAATCACAATTCTAAGAAGACCGGCGGTTCGGCGCAGAACCTACAACCAATGCCGGCCAAAGCAAAGGTTTACCGATAGCTCTCTACTGAATTGGCACAGTGAAATCCCCCTCTGATGTAACATATGCATCAGTAAGGCTACCACTGTTCAACCAACCAGTAGACGAGCCCAGCCCAATTCTACGTACAGCTGACTTCTCAAACGCAACTCAAAATCATACTAAGAGTGCATATCGATCAAATAGTCATGCAGCAGACATCAATATATAATAATCACAATCTACAGTTCAATCAACAATCCTTCAATCACAATCATGCATCACATCAGTAACATTTAACCATATTTTTTACCATTCGCGTTCAACATCCACTCACCTTTTTATCTCAGATGAAGTACTCAGAAATCTAATGTTACCGAGCCTTTGGATTGCCTGAAAACACAATAACAACCAATCAGTTCAAATCTCATAAATATATCTGATCATATATTTATAATTCATTCACAATATAGAATCAAACAACAAACAAATACATATCCAAACACAAAATGTCGGATTTCTAAACTATCGGATTTGATGCTCGGATTCTTAGAAATCTGCAACTTGAGTATCGGATTACACCAATCTATTGTATTTAATCGATGTGTCGGATTTCACTTCATTCGGATTCTGAGACTCGGATTACACATGTATTGGATTCTAAGTCTCGGTTTATAGGTTCCTGGATTCCAAACTTTCGGATTATGGACTATCGGATTTCCACTCTCGGATTTTTGTAAGTTCCGGATTTGGGTATCGGATTTAGAGTTATCACTTTCTAAGTATAGGATTTCATATTTATATAACACTCGGATTTGGGGTTGTCATATTCTAAGTATTGGATTTAGTCATTAGGATTGAGAGTGTCGGTTTTTCAAACTTCCGGATTTCTACCTTTGGATTTCATAAGAATCGGATTACACAACTTCCGGTTTTCATCTTCTTCTTTCCCAACAATCCGAGAACTTCATAATTTCATCAAAAACTCATAAAACCCAGATTTTATAACAAATCATCAAATCATAACAGAAACATATTAAAACACTTCTAAACACATATTCAAGCTTTGAAACATCATATAATCACATGAATCATATGAACACACAAAAACTATCAAAAATCATATTCTTACAAAAACCGATTATGGTGTTCTTAACATGCAACCCTCAAACTAAATAGGAATCATGTTTTTTTAAGATTAAAGAACTCATCAAGAAGAAGAATAACATGGTAATTTATAAACACCAACCTTTAAATCTTGATTTATAAAATCACTATGATCAATCCCGATTCTTTTTCTTCTTTCTCTCGGTTTCTTGAGAGAGAAAAACACACACTTTCTTCTTTTTGAAAATAATGAATAGACAATGGTACACACACATAAGTTTACATGCAAAATAGGTGTCATCATTTTTCTTGATATACCCACGTGTACTACCCACTCACAAAATACATACATACTTACGGACATACATTCATACATACATATTATTTTGAAATTCTAAATTAATTAATAAACTAAAATCACTTAACTAATCACATAATTAAATTAAAGCAATTAAAACAAAAATAAACACATACCATAAACCCTCTAATCTACTAACCCAGGTTTACGGATGTTATAAATAACATATATATGCTTCAAGTAGCATATATCTTTAGTACTTTCATATTCACAAATACTTTTAACCAAGAGATATATTAGACATTTACTGATTTAAATATTTATAAGTATAAAACACATGTCATAAGATATATTAGACATTTACTGATTTAAATATTTATAAGTATAAAACACCTGTTATAAAAGCTTACGATAAATACTCATTTACATAATATATGATATTTGAATCAAAGTTGCCTCAAAGGAAGTCAATAGTCATAAAAGGTGACCTTAACACTATTTACTATCACTATTGCTTGCTTAAACAAGTTTGTTGTTAGTTGTGTTTTGGGGGGTTTGACCAGAAGAGCAAAGCAAAGCAATTCAATTGATGGCGTATTTGGGTTTGGGCTCTTCTTTGGTTTTGTACTCTCTCGAATGTAGCGTCACCGATTGATATCGAGAAACCACCGCAACCCAAAAATAGCAAACTTTGCTTCGCTATTCATCTCTGATCACCGCCGAGGTTAGTACTTACTCTCACTCAACTCATTTTCCAATCCAATTTCTGGGTCTCTCTTACTTTGATTTGTATGTGTTTTTCTTTACATTTCCTCTATCGATTTCTTCGTTGATTTTAAAGAAATCTTTTGGGTTTTGTGATTGCAGTTTGTTGCGAACAAATGAACTTGGGTTTCGCTGATTTGTTGAAACATTAGCGAGGTTTTCGACCTGTTTTTGGGTGTTTCTGTATGAATTTGAAGATTGAAGTCAACATTTGACGGTCTTGATTGATCGAGAAGATGGGTGGACTTTGTTCTAGGAGATCCACCGAAGATAATTTGGATAATGGAAGCTTTCCTCATGTTAATGGACTTAATTATGGTTCTGGGATGGTTTATCAATCTCGAGGATTGCCTGCACACCCAGTGAATGATGAATCTACCCCTTCGGTTGCTGCTGGGGAAATCACTGATAACAAGCACACTTTGAGAGAACCTTTTTCTTTTCCGGAGGTGAATGCTGCTGGTTCATATCCATTCGACGATAATGATGGGATTCCTAGATTATCTAGGGCTCTATCCAATAAATCGAGGTCAGCAAAATCAAATTTGGGTGCAGTTACAAAGGTATTTCTTCTAGTAATTTGGCTCTGATGTTTGATTTTGATCATAATATCTGCTTTTAGGAATTGTTAGGGGGTGATTTACTTGAAATAGTATTGACATCATAATCATAAGAGCATGAAGTCTTCCCCAAAAAAAAAATCTTGCTTTTTTGTTTGGTTTCCGTCAAATCAAGTGAAAATGGAAAATCTAAAATGCTCCATGCTCTGAATAATGAAAATAGTTAAATACTTGGATTTTTGTAATCTTTTAAATTATAGTATGAAAATGTTATACACGCACTATTGCTATACGTAGATCGGTCTTAACAGATATCATTTGTATATTATGCAAAAAAAAACACCAATGTAGGAAATTAGGAATGACAGAATGAAATAACACTAATGTGTTTTTTTTCCTTCCTTGTTTCGAGCGACACATTTCTGCAGAGTTTAAATCTTTAAGAAAAACTTAAACAAGTGATTCTTTAGTAATTCTTTGTTTCGGAAACTTGATCATACATTGAGGTTCAAATTATATTGACATAAATATACAGAAATTGAAGGTATTCTGATTAGTCTGTCAAAGTAAACCCAGAAAGTCACAAAGAAAGTATTTACAAACCAATCTAAGTAAGGTTGAAAATGATTTTATGAAGGAGATATAGTGATTGCTTCAGCTTAGTTGAAAGAAAGAAATTTCTCTCTCATAAAATAGCAAGAATGAATAGAAGTAATACCAGCAAAAGATTGAAGATCTGGCTGTTCTATAAACAACCAAATGTAAGTGCAACTCTTAAGCTTATACGTAGAAAACAGCCATATGAATAAAATAACAATTAAAGAAAACAAAATAAAATCTTACTACACACTAACTTTATCTATTTAAGAATGTTTTTAATGTTTACATCTTGAACTCCGATATAATCTTCTTTTTAAGGAAGTACGCCCCGATCAATGTGGCAAGAATAATCTTCTCATACTAGGCATAATATATGTGAGAAGAATTATAATTGAAACTGGTTATGCTACCAGAGTCAAATTATTGCAAGTAAATTTTATGTTTAAAACTTGATCTATAGAAACCCTATAACCTGCTATTTATAACATTAATCTTAAAGAAAGCACGATACCTAATTTTGCATGATTGCTAGAATATAGTTGTATATGTTCTTAAATACATAGTTAGTGTTGGCAATTTTGACCTGTTTACTTATAATTGGGTTGATTTAGATTGTTTTATACTTTTATCTCCAACGGGTCAAATGGGTCAAATTTCACCTCGAGCCTTTTCAAATGCTTAATACCTCCCAAAATTAATTTGAGTAATACAGGTTTCAGAAGTGAGTTCACTTTTGGGTAAAGCGGGTACCGCAGGTCTTGGAAAGGCGGTAGAAGTGCTGGATACACTTGGCAGCAGCATTACAAGCTTACACATCAGCAGTGGTTTTGTGTCAGGGGCGGCAACAAAAGGAATTAAAATTACAATTTTGTCCTTTGAAGTTGCAAACACAATCGTGAAGGGTGCAAATCTTATGCAATCCCTTTCAAAGGATAATATAAAACACTTAAAAGAGGTTGTGTTGCCTTCGGAAGGTGTGCAACGGTTAATATCAAAAGATATGGACGAACTCCTCAGGATTGCTGCGTCTGATAAGAGGTGGATTACATGAAAGGAACTAATGACAAAAATTTTACATTTTAATTTTAATTTATCTTTTTTATTTAAAAAGGGTGTCTCGCTTTAATGATGTTTACAGAGAAGAATTAAAAATCTTTTCTGGTGAAGTGGTTCGTTTCGGAAATCGCTGCAAAGATCCTCAATGGCATAACTTGGACCGATATTTTGAAAAGTAATTTCTCTGAACTTAAATTAGATGTGCCAGTTTCAACCCGTTTACTTATGAAAGGGGCTGTCCAGGTTATGATTTATCTTTAAAGGATCAAACGGGTAAAAAAGGATCAAATCATCCACACCATTTTGTTCAAATGCTTTGATGATTATTGAAATGATATAATTTGTGAAATATTCATGATATACTAATTAGTCGTATAACATCAAAATATTTGGAGAAAATATGTTTTGGTTCAACCCAACTTGACTTGATCGATGTATGTACCCACACACACACATATATGTGTGTGTGTATTATTACTCTTTTTGACCCTTTACCAACCTGCCCAGCTCACTCATTTTGCCACCTCTGACGTATATCTATCTTGTTGAATTTTAATTTATTGTTCGGATTGGGATCGGAACTAAGTCCCCATAAGCAACTAAAAGAAGAAGCAGAAATCATCATGGAGCAATTGAAGAATTTGGTTCAGTATACTGCCGTGAGTATTCACTTCTCTTTGTAATATTTCTTTCCTAGTTTAAATGCATACGGAAGTAAATAATTAAAATGAATAGTTGATAAAGATGAACTAGTATCTAAAATTCGGAGGAATTACTTCAAAAGATTATTAAGGATGAATGAAATATGAGTATAGATTGTTTATATAGCACTAAAAGAGCCAAAAAGGAAATACATTGCTAATGATTTATCCAAAAAATAAATAGAGTGAACTTTTCTCTTTATGAAAAGAATTTAATCTATTACAAAGCTGCGTATCTTTATACATATGTATACCCGCGCACATACATGTATATGCTTATATATTTATATATGTTTCTGTGTGTCTATATATGTATGTATATGTATATTTATATCTGTATGTAGTACGTTCACACAAACACGCATGCATCCATATATGTTCAAAATGTACATATACATACATAGGACAAGGATGTACTGAAATGGACTTTGACGCATGCACCAATTTGTAACACTGATGATGCACATGGGTGTATTCTATTTACGGCTGTGCATCGGTATTATAAAAGTGATGCATCAGTGTCCTTGCCTTAAAATCATCCTTACTCGAACCCTCCCAGCCACCCCTACACATTTGCACACACATACATTGATACACCTACATAGAAACACACATGTATACATAAATGAATACATATCGCATACATATACACACATGTTTACATAAACTAATACATATACATTCATACATACCACATATTTATACACATGTTTACATAAACTAATACATATACATTATACATACCACATATTTATACACATGTTTACATAAACTAATACATATACATTATACATACCACATATTTATACACTTATTTACATAAACTAATACATATACATTGCAACCCTCCTTAGAAATTTCTAATTGTGTTGAGAAAAAGTTTGCCTTACATGATTGTATGTATGTGCATGTGTATGTACGTATGTGATTGAAAAATGATTTTCCTAAATGTAAATGGAAATTGCTAACCCTAAGCAATGATTTTGAATAGAAAAATGAAGTATGCAAAAATTTTATGCTCTTGAAAATTAAAGTCACATGTTTCGTTTGCAGGAGTTATACCATGAGATGCACACGTTAGACAGGTTTGAACAAGATTTCCGACGTAAGCAAGTAGAAGAGGAAAACCCTAATGCTCCTCCAAGAGGTAACCCCTTGCTCTTTTTTTTTGTTAATTCTTTTCTTTTTTTGGACCCTTGTTATTCTGATAATTTTAATCATCAAAGTTAGCAGTGTCATTTTGAGGACAATTGCACGAGATTTTATGGACAAATAAACCGTTATTACATATTGATATATTGTCAATATAGTTAATGTGGAGAAGATCTTTAAAGGATTTGACCTCATTGCTATGATAGTATGATCATAACCATAATCAGTATTATCTTTATCTTTATTATTAATAATGTGAGATAAATTGGTGTGCATCTTTTTTTTGAAAGGAAAAAATAATTTGACTATCTGGTTTTTGGTATGCAGTACCAAATGTGCATGTAGTTTTCTAAATTGAAATCCTATATTGGATATTATATCATCATCTACTTTTAATCCTCTACTTCAATATATGTTTTGCTATTACTAAGGTGCTTGTTTTTTTCCATTAATTAGATTATTGTCATTACTACTCAGCTACTCTCGACACAATGACACATATCTTTTCCTATCTTATCAACTAGATATCGGCAATGTAATTTGTTTTGTTCATTGTTAGTGTATAGAAATCGAACTATTTTTGTTGCTTTTGCTGTAAGTGTTCTTTATTATTGTCATTATTATTCTTCTTTTATATTGACATCTTATGAAAATGTACAGGGGACAGCCTTGCTATTATAAGGGCAGAGTTGAAAAGTCAGAAGAAGCACGTTAGAAGTTTGCAAAAAAAGTCACTTTGGTCCAAGATTTTGGAAGAGGTAACTAACTACAAGTATATTTCTTTACAGTAGGCTTATTAATTTTTTTATTACTTCATAAAATGTACTTTGTTGCAAATAACTTGAAAGTGGTTTAATATTCACTAGTTATTTGTATTTATTATTTAAGGTGATGGAGCAACTTGTAGACATTGTCCATTTCTTACACATGGAGATTCATAATGCTTTTGGAACTGCTGGTATGTATTGTATTAAAACAAAGGCAACTTTTTAATTTAAATTTCGTCTCTTTTGTACATATTTAATATTATCTTGTGCTTTTTTATAAGTAGATTATGAAAGCCTTATGTGGAATATTTATTATTTACTTCCCAAATATGATATGATTGTAGATACCCAAACACCAGTAAAAAGCAACCGACAGAAATTGGGGGCAGCTGGTCTTGCTCTACATTATGCTAATATTATTACTCAGATTGATACACTCGTGAGTTTATATCCGGTCAGATGTTAATAGTTCGTTTACTATTATTGTTTTTCTTACATAATACTTGTAAGAAATAAATTTCTGTCTTATTATTGTTATTATTACTACTATTATTATTATTATTAATTATAAGTAAATAATTATATTAAGGTCACTCGCTCAAGTTCCGTACCTCCAAGTACTAGGGATTCCTTGTACCAAGGACTGCCGCCTAATATTAAGACAGCAATGCGCTCCAAATTACATTCATTTCACCCGAAGGAAGAGGTACATATTTTAAATTGTTTTCCGGTTTTCTTTTCTTATTTGCATTTATACATTCGTTAGGGCTGTGTTTCTAGTCTGTTTGTATAAACGAACTGGGCAACCATAAGGCGAAAGGAAAAAATGTGACCATTTATATAATGGTTTTTGTCGTTTGGTTAGAAACTTAGAATAAGAGTACAAGACCTATTTTCATTATTCAATAACAATAATAGTTATGTACATTTGAGGAGAGATACATAGAAAAGTAGTCGCTAAAAATATGTAAAAGAATATATCTTGTGATTGAAAATTGGCAAATACTAATTTCACATTCAAAGTTTTACTAATCGAGTCTGGAGTATTTTCCTTGACCATTTCAACAACATAATATTTCATCCTTGTAACACTTATTACCGACGTTTCCAAGTGTTTATATGTATAATAATTCCGTTTTAACTCTGTAATTGCAGCTTACAATCCCCGAAATTAAAGCGGAGATGGAGAAAACTCTCCAATGGCTTGTTCCAATTGCAACAAACACAACCAAGTAATTCTTCACATTCTTAAACTTTTTTATTCCTTTGCACTTGGTCTGTTTTGTAAATTTCATTATGTCATGAAATGGACGTTTTGGCCTTTTGGGTATGTTTATATGTTAGTTTTATTATGTGATTAATTTGATCTGAAGAATCAAAACCTGAGTAATTGATATGTATTTCTCAATAATCAATTTTCTAGTAGGAACTCCTTACCTGCTTGTCCAATTTAGTTATGTTGACCCTAAATAATTAGGAGCCTATCATTATTTAAATTTTCTTCCATACACTCTAATTTGAATGCCATGACTTGGAAGTCCCAATAATTAGCTTAAATGCACATCCAAACAGCCTTTTTATCTTTTAGAGCTGTTTATAAATGGTCATTTTGGGTTTGTTTGGATGTGCAATTTCAAAGTGATTATGGTGAATTAAAGAATTACAATCAGTGAATGAGTTAGTCAGACAATCACATTAAAGTTGAACGTAGATTATATTGTTAAAGTTAGATTATTTCGTTATTTTTTTTTGTGTTTTCCATCATTACCGGTTTTCTCATAGCAACTCCTTGCTCACTTCTCTGAAATCAAACCATTTTCACTGTAGTGATTGGAAAACCATTAATCAATTATAATGCGCACTCAATTGTCTCGTTAACTCTTTTAACATTTCAGAAATAGGACAAATTAGTTGAATGTCTAGTTTAGCACAAATTATTTGTTACTATTGTTTATTAACTGTTAATCTTGCATCATGTCAACCACCACAAACCGGATCAATACAGAGCTCATCATGGCTTCGGTTGGGTTGGAGAATGGGCCAACACAGGGTATGCTGTATTTCCTTTTTTATCTTTCTCTAGAGGTGGCTAAATGAGCGGGTCAAACATGTTCGGAGCAGCAAGTTTTGGTACATGTTGGGTGGTCGAGTGGGGCTGAATCCTTTTGTTATAAAAATAGTGTGCCAAATATGACGACAATATAATAATAATAATTTTTTCATCATAATCATTTAAGAGGTTTTATGCAATTAAATACACTAAAGCCAACATTCAACCTGAATTGACCTCTGCATGCCTAAATTGATAAAGAAAAAAAAGTCACCTCTGCTTCTGTTTCTTTTCCCTTTTTTCTGCCGCTGTGCCCAGATCCAGTTTTGATCAAAAGGGTAGTTAATTTTATTTGGTGTAGATCTGAGGCGAACAGAAAACCTTCGTGCCCTGTTGACTCGTTAAGAATAGAGACTCTCCACCATGCGGATAAAGAGAAAACCGAAGAATGTATTCTTGAATTAGTAGTTTGGCTTCATCATCTTGTTTGTCAATCAAAGGGTATGAATGGTGGAATGAGATCACCCGTTAAATCCCCAATTCGTTCCCCGAATCAAAAGGGAATTCAACTTTCAACAAATCGAGCCCCAAACTCCACAATACTCACAATTGAAGACAGAGAAATGCTTCGAGATGTAAGCAAAAGGAAACTGACCCCGGGAATAAGCAAAAGTCAAGAATTTGACACCCGAAGCAGGTTGTTAAACAAGAATCATAGGCTAACTAAAAGCAGTAGTCATTCCCCAACACGGGAAATCAAGCGGGACCCCTTTCCGATAAAACGACCATCATCTGTCCCGGTTATTAACTTTGATATCGATCGGATCAAGGCAATGGATGTTATAGATCGAGTGGATGACATTAAGAGTGTGTGAGTAAAAGTAAAGCAAAACAGTCTTTTGAATCAAGATGATGTTGGTTGGATAGATTTTTGTTGTTTAGAAATTTGCATTTTGCACATGAGTGAGTCAACCTAGTGTTGTTTGTACAGAAATCTGCACCTTCTGTGTCATAATTGCAAAGTTATTTTTTTATGAATTTGCAGGTTTAATACTTTTCTTTATTTCAGAATTTTATCCTTCGGGAGAAGATTTTTATGATATTTAAGTTCTATGAAGCTAATTAACAAATCAATGAAATTTATTAAATAATCCTAACTATTTGATTTAGATAAAAAAAAAATTTAGTTAGCAAAATCCATTTTGGTAATCCTTAAAAGGGAGAATTTTATATATATCATTACAAACTTACATAATTACGTATATATTCTTATAAAAATTAATATTACGTATATATCATTTTAAAACCTATAACTTCTCAAATATGTCATTCTCTCTAATTTAATAGTAATTAATTCATTTAAAAATTAAAAACCATATTTTCTAATTTAATTTGCAACTAAAATACCTTAAATATCTTACTTTCATAAAATAAAATAAAAACATAGAACACCTTCAGACCTCCGTTCTCCTCTCCCCGTTCTCCGGCTAACTTCCTTCAAAACCGGCAAACTACCTCTAACTCCGGCTACCTCCCCCAAATCGGGGAGCTCCTGAAACTCCGACAACTACATTATCCGGCAACTCCATTTTCTCCTGTGATTGGTTGCCTTGTACAACTTTTGATCAACAATTTCATATAATCGTGCAATACACACCAAAGAAATCTTTAAAACCCAAAGCAAACTATAAAAGCAAAATCTAAAAACTAACTGAATCTTATTTTAATAGGGACAATTTTGGTTTAAGTATAAGGAGCAAAGGAGCTTATGGTCATAGTTCAAAGTGTCCAGATCTACTACAAGTTTGTCAATTGTTGAAAATGTGTTTTGAAATACTGTACCAATCTACCAAGAAGAAAACTTTTTGTCCACCCTATTTACAAATATCATATTTACTTCTTATAACAAATCAAAATATTATAGTTAACCAAATTCTTAGTCTTATTATTTTAAAATAGGGCAAAATGCATGAAAATATAATTAACTTTGTCTTAATTGTCATTATATACAACTCTAAATTCTTAAAAATAATACAACTAACTTTCAAAAAAAATCATTGTATGCAAACAGCTTTTTTTGTGTCTAGTCTTTAGCTACCATTGTATACAATAAACATTTTCATAATTTCTATAGTATACAACAACTTGCATACAATGGGAGGATTATAAAAGTTGATTGTACTGTTTTTAAAAAAATAAAGTTGGTTGTATACAATGATAATTAAGACAAAGTTTATTGTATTTTCATACAATTTACCCTTTAAAATATTTTATAGAGTTGTGTTCAATAAAGTCTATTTAAAAAACATAGTCCTCAAATTTTAATATTCAGTCACAGGTGATTTAGTATACAATCACATGTGATTTGTAAAAGCATTATATGTGAATTACAAAAATTACGAAAATGCCACTCCTCCCAAATTTTTAAAATTTGATCTGGACCATTGATGACATTGATCCAAAGATTAAAATTAGTCGAGTAGGACTATGAATTAATTGTGGACTATATTGAACATTCTTCATATTTTATAATCATTTTATTTTTTTAAATATAAATAATAAACATTTAACCATATTTCCTCTTATTATACAAGAAATATAATAACGTCACTTTGTATCATAATACAACGCTTATGCCGTCACGTCTGCCTCCCTCATATCGACACTTTCACCACTGGTGTAAGTGTTAAGTGTTAACGGTATCCGTCGCAGTTTTTTTAAATTATCACTTCTTTCGTGTTTTATAATTATTTAATATCTTTTTATTAATGTTTAATATTTTTTAAACTAACTCGTGTATCACACCGACATCTATTCTAGTCGCATAATATTGTCATAATTTAGATGATCGTTCTTTATTGTTAAAAAAAGATCTCACACTTTTTGTAAGGAAAATATAACCTTAATTCTTTCTATAAAACCAAATGTTAATTATTCGAAAGAATGTGAAATAGTTAATAATAATTTTTTTGAAGTATACAACCACCATATATAGGTTATATTGCCGTGTGATATTTGAAAGATAATTAAAAGAATTTGTAGACAGATATAACGTTTCTTTTTTTTTTTTTTAATTATTTGATTATTTTTAAAATTTTGTAGAAAGACAAGTGAATGTTGCAGACAGAAATACTTGATGCGCTAATGACAGTGAAAGTATATATGGAGAATATTTAGGTATGTATATAAGGATGATGAATGTATTGCATGTATTTGTGATAAAGAAGTATGAGTGATGTGTATACACTCACTAGATCGAAGTGTTGAATAAATTGTAAATAATAAATTAATAGGACAAATTAAGTGTATAATTGTGCAATTGATAAGTATTAAAATAAAGTATATATAGTTGTACACTTAAATACAGAAAGTGCTAAGTATGTGAAATATATATTGGGTATGATCACGTGACAGATCAACTAGCAAATTAAGGCTAGTATTATTTTATAATAATCTCCTAAAATGACACTTTGATCCTTTAATTTTATATTTTGCATGGATATTTTTTATATAGAGTTTTGTTGTTGCGGAGATCTTTTAGTTAACTCTCTATTAATTTTGACTGTTAAACCTATCTTATAACTTGCACATAAGAGTATAATTGTCATTGTATCTTATAGGACCAATAGCGAAAACTATACCCTCTCTCTTATACACAATAATAGAATATTAAATTCGGCGAAAAAGTCTAAACAATCACATTCTAGACTCTAATGATGCAGCAACCTTTTCCTACAAGAACACACAACTTTCTTGAACTACAATAGCGAAACTTGAACATCATTCTCGGAAGAGGCAAAATGTAATACTTTTATTTTGGAGGGGCTCCCTTAAATTTCTTTTAAGATACAAATATTTTATTATATAAATTATAGTAAAATATTAAATGAGCAAAAGCGGCCCTGTTAAGTTCCTCCCCTGACTACAATGTTAAACCATTTTACTACACTTTTGGAAATCAATGATCGGTTAGACGTTGTCTTGTGCACTTTTAATATAAATCAGTTGTAAAAAAGAGGGATTTACTATTTACCTTGAGAGAGAACTTAAAGGCTAGAGGGTAATAACGAAGATAGGACACAACCATTACAAGCATAAAAAAGAGGGACTTCCTAATAATTGTTGTGTCCTCTTAATTGGGGCTACCTTAGTGTGCACCATTTCACATATCAATGTTTCAACCATTAGATCTCTTCATATATTCGTCAACTAGTGGGATTGCATCATCACCATTTCTAGTTTCTTAGGTCTTGATATGTCTACCTACCCCGGTATCCACCATTTTCCATGACCATCTTCTGGTAGTAGAGATGGTTGCGGAGGATGGAGGAAACGTATGTAGCAATAACGGATCAAAACCCAAAAAACCAAAAATGGTGATGATGCACTCCTACTGATTGACGAATTTTTCAAGAGATCTGATGGTTGAAACGAGAATGGGTAGAATCCTGGTATACACAATCATAGCCCCAATTAATTAAGAGGACGAAGCTATTATTACAAACACAAGAATGAAATATAACCATTGATGGAGGAAAGCATAATAGGTTTAACTAAAAGTATGATCGATTACATTGTTTGTACGGTCAAAGGAGTTTTATCACTTTGCAGGGGTAATGGGAGTAGCGATCTTCGTATTACTGTCTCGTGCTCTCAATTTCTTTCTCAAAAGTTATCTACATGCAAAATGTATAGTTTTATCACTATCCATGCAGAATTTTTATAAAATGACCAAAGTGTTCATTTTGGTTTACTTAAAGGTCCAAATGTCTAATTTACTCTACAATATAAGAACTTTATTAGTAGTTATGAATTTACTTTAGAATCCTTGCAATGAAACAATATTAGATTTATCGATGCAAAGAGTAAAATTATCAAAGTGCATTTCAATAAAAAATAAAACAATACTATAAATAAGCAGTTTATTCACTAAAAGGATTAAATTGTATACTTTAAGGCATGGCATGGCTCGACTCTTCCATAAAATACACTTTTATTGTGTTGAGTTAATTTCATAAATGATCCTTTAACTAACCACGAATTGCAAGTTTAGTCCTTTTTTTGAAAAAGTTGCAAACTTCGTCCTTTAACTACCATTTTGTTACATGGGCAATCCTTTGTAACGGATTCCGTTAAGTAGGTCTGTTAAATCAAGGGTATTTAAGTCATTTTACCTTTTTTTATTTTATATTAGTTTTAAATATTTATTTTTTTTGGAAATCTTTTCTTATACTCTCTCTCTCTTCCTGCACATACAAACAATCTCTCTCTCTCTTGCACACACATAAAAAACAAATAAAGAAATTTGTTACTCGATGGAATGGAATGAAACGGAGGGTTTTTCATGATTTATGAAGGATGATTTGTTGTTAGCTGGACCAATCGCCACCACCATTGAAAGTTGTAGAGATCTAAACACCAAAAACCCAATCACCACCGCCACCACAACCACCAAACTCCGCCGCCTGTAAACATACACACACGCACACTCTCTCTGTGACAGATCTAAAGGCACACACACTCAAAATCGAAAACCTAAACTTTCAAATAAACACCCAAGAATCGAACCCCTTAAAAACCCTAAATCTAAACACACACACACAAACAGATGGTGGTGCACGACGGTGGCTCTGTCGTAGTGGTGGACATGGCGATGACAATGGTGATGGCGACGGTGACGATGATGGTGATGAGAGCCACAAGCAGATGGGGGAGCCAGTTGTGGTTACGATGGTGCTCTGTATTCGGTCACAGGTGGTGTACGATGGGAGCGCCAGTCGCGAGTTGTGGTGACACTCTGTCGCTGATGGTGGTGTACGATGGGAGACTAGTCGTCGGTGGTTCTTTTGTTCGGAGATCTGTAAGTTCTTGGCGACGTGGTGCACGATGGTGGTGATGGTTGACTGGGAGAGAGAACGAGATGATAGTGACAACGATGGTGGTGGTGGTGGTGTAAATCTACCGGTGAGGCATCGGTGGTGGTTGGCTATGAGAGGAAGAAGAAAAAAGGGGGAAGAAGGAGATGTAGAGAGGAAAGAGATTGAGGGTTTAATAATAATAAAAAATAATTATTATTATATTCTTAATAAAATAAATAAGGGTAAAAAAGTCAATTTATAAAAGTTAACGGATTTATTTAACGAAAAACGTTAAAAAGGACCATACATGCAACAAAATGGTAGTTAAAGGACGAAGTTTGCAACTTTTTCAAAAAAAAGACTAAACTTGCAATTCGTGGTTAGTTAAAGGATTATTTATGAAATTAACTCTATTGTGTTGGATGATGAATTTTAAAGCGGTGATAAATTGATAACTAGTTAAAAGATTCAGTTTGCCATAAGTGAGTCAAAAGGACCTTGTACAAATATGTTCCATTTCTAACTGAAACTACAAGCAAAAATTAAAATACAACTAAATTAACATCTACCATTTCATATTGAAAGATCTTTAAGCACATAAACCCTCACACAACAATCTCAAATACCATCAATGGATACTAAAATACATCAATTTACCAAAATGAGAAAGAAAAAAAAAAGAGAAAAACCTGTACAAAGAAAAGGTTTGATTTGTAAAAACCCTCTCTTTTTCTCTCAAATTACTTGACACTTGCTTTGCAAGCAGATTTAGAAACCAACTTGAAGAATGAAAACCATGTAGATTGTAGAAGAGTTAAATAGAAATCAAAAATTAGTTTGTGGTTTATTTATTTTATATACTGAAGGGTAATTTCTCAGCTCCTTCTTCAACTGCATTTCTCCATAACCGATATCTTACTCCTAGTTTATCATAAGATACTGGCATGTTCCACACGTTTTCACCGTTGATCATCCTATCTTGTTGCCCAAGCACAAGTCGTAGATCCTCGTTTAGTACCTGTAACGAAAATTCAGGTTCAAGAATATAATATTATTATTTTGTTATCTTTCTTATAACATTTTATTAGACATGACAGTTTCGACCAATTTACTTATTAATGGGTCTATCTAGGCCTATTTTTAATCACAAATGGGTAGAAAAGGAGAAGGTTAATTTTAACAAAACACAACATGCGTTGACCTTTTTCCATATATGTAACTTATTCCCGTTTTTCCCATATAATGTAACCTACTTAGATTTTGTTATTGATATATGTAAAATAATCGCACCAAAATGCAACATATTTTCACCTCTACTTTTTCCCATACAAGTAACAAAACTACATACAGGTGTAACAAAATGCGAGTATGTTACATTAAATGGTAAAAAAGATAATATGTTTTATTACGGTGCAAAGTAACCTTTTAAAACTTTAGCTAAAGAGGGAACATGCCGAATGCGCTGAACTTAGAGTGTAATTTTAATAGATGCAACCCCTAAAATTGTTATATTCAAAAGATTTAGATTATTATTGTAGTAATCTTTCTTTCATAATGATATCCAATGCATTAATTATTTATTTAATTGTAAAAAGAATGGACAAAAAAGATTTTCCGTCAACCCAACCATACAAAAATGACCCATTTGGCCCGAACCCTTTTGACCCCGTTGATTGACCTGCCCATCTTGCCACCTCTATCTTTTATCGTCACTACCCCTACTTTGCGATGATTGTATTCCTTAGAAATTGGCACATATATTAACAAGTATCAGAAACTACAACTTCCATGACACTAACTTCAAATTTTCTACTTTCATAAGTTCATGTGAAAAAAAATCGAACTATATATGAGGGCTATAGTCATGCTACTTGGAGTTATTTTGCTTATTACACAAAGGTAAGAATGAAACTTGTAGCATGTTGTATCACCAACAATTAATAAGTCATAATAAGCATAACAGATATTAGTCCAAGACTATGCCAAATGTGACTAAAAACTATAATAATAATAATAATTTATAATGTTACCTTTTCTGCAAAATGCCTCCACAAGTAGTGCATGAAGGGAACGTATTGCAAGACCGGAGCAAAATCAAGTGACATTCTATATAATAACCTTGTCTTATTTCTTGATGATGGTAAACATACGTGTAGTTGGTGAAGGTGTGTTGAACACTGCTTCGTGCTTTGGCCTTCCAATTTCCCAGGTTTCGAAATTCCTATGGTTGATAAAACCATACAAGGTGGACGAAATTCCATATCTATTGGATATGGATCCCAATAACCTTCTAGACCCGATGATGGGGTCAAAAATTTAACCAAGCTACAATAAGAAAGTAAACATTAATAATCTATTAATGAGGTTTTATGTGTTAAAAATACCCTCCGGCTGACTTTTGACTAGTTTGACTCATTTGACTTGTTTACTTGTAAGTTATTTCTATAAAAGATAGCCCAAATCTACCCATTTATTAGTAAATAGGTAGAGATCATCGCCTCTACCAACTTCTTATATTTAAGATCAACTCAAGTTAAAGAAATGATCAACCTCCTATTAAATAAAAATGTTAAGGAAAAAGAGAAGAAAAAAACATTAAAGCATGGAAGCAGACCTTGGAACACTCCACCCCTTTGCAAATGTGGAAGTGTGGGTGAAGGGTGCATGTGCAAGATCCAAAAGGTTGTCTAAAAGTAATCCATGTTCCACTGGTAGTTCCATCACAATCTGTATGTGAGTTGATAAATAATATAATAAGTGACAAAGTAACCTAACAACCAGTTTTAAGATTTAAAAAGATAAAATGATAATAATAATAATAACAATAAATAAAAATCTACAAATTACCTCAGCATGTATTTGGAATCCCTTAGGTGGTTGTAGTGAAGGAATTGTGGCTGCAGGAGGTTCATTGCCTGGCCAGATCCATATCATTCCCTCCTGCTCAAAGCACGGAAGTGATTTTATCTTGACGTTAACAAATTTTGTTGAAGGCATTTTTTCACATTTTCCATCTGTAGAGTACTCCCACCCTGAAATTCAAATTTACATAAGAAAGATTTTTATACATTATGGGTAAGTACTAAGTAGTATATTAATTGCAAAAAGTTATTCAAGTAAAATCTTACCATGGTAGGGACATTGGACTCGACCCTCATTTACAGAGCCCAAGTCAAGAGGGCATGCTCTATGTGCACATGTGTTCCTTATACATCCTGGTTTGCCATCCTTCCCACGAAATAATACCCACGGTTCTTCAAAGCAGTCAATTGGCAACTGCATTGTGAAAAAATAATTTCATAAAAAATTCAATTTGTGTAATAAAGTAATAACTTGATAGCTCTTTGATGTCTCATAACGACAAATGGAAAAAATAAAATAAAAAATGGTGTACCAATGTGTCCTCTTTAAGGTCTCTAGAGAAAGCAACAGGGTACCAAAAGTTCTTTAAACGGGGATGGTAAGGTTTCACGGGACCAGAAACATTTAGACCTTTTCTTTGTGTTTTTCTTTCAATGGTTTCTAGAGGTGGTTTAGAAGTACTAGGAGATGAAGTTGTGATCTCTGTTGTGGTTGTGTTTCGGTCTTGCAAAAGTCTATCATTCACCAAAGTTTCCATGTGTGCCAACTTATCTAAAGTCGCACCAACCCTTGCTTCTGATATATGCATCTGCCATTTTAGTTGAACAAGAAGATAATCAGGTTTTGGAATCAATTTCAAATAGCTTTTTATTATTATACCTCAAAAAAACCATGCCAATTCATTTATTCGATGCATATTTTCTAACCTGTTTATGTGCTTCTGCTAGCTCTTCTTGTAACTCTGCTAGATCCTTCTTTAGAGTTCCAATGGATTTGTAATCACGGGCCAAAGGGTTCAAAACATCAACAACCTGCAGCCATGTCTTGAACATAAGATTGATTCTATATTATCCCAACTACTATATATGCAGAGAAGGAATTAAATTAATGTTTTAGTTATAAAAAAGTGAAAATTTGTAACCTTTTCATGTAGAAGCATGATTGTAAGAAGATCTTGTCTAGCTCGCCAATCACAATACTGTATATCATATCTGGCCACTTCAAATGCTTCATTTACATCCAAAAACTTCCCTTTATTTTGTTGAACTTTAGATTGAGGCTCTTGTACATCAAATAGAGTGCTCCACGAGTTTTTCTTGTCCACGAGCCCACCACCCTCCCCGCTGGCTGATATTGCAAACACTACAAACCCTCCTCTCACACCCTATAGTCCAAGAAAACATTAAATAAACGACTTAACACATGTAAAGTGTTAAAGAAACTACACTCATGCAAAAAGTAACTATTAGAACAAACAATTATGGTAAAAAAATAGATCTTGTCAAAATCACAAGTGTTTTGACGTAGACCAAGCAGCATACTTAGACTGACGGATCATTACGTATCTTTTTTTTCTTCATAAATAGAACACCATTACTCCATTGGTTCTAAGATACGGCATAGTTTGATTTTATATGTCACACATGCAAGTTCTCTATTCGAAATCAAAACAAATCTTCAACACATCTTCGATTTTTTCATCAATTAAAGTTACCATTACAAATAGCACCATAGTTGTCAATTGCAATAGCGGTAAATAGCGATGGGCTACCTATATGCTATATAGCGAATAGTGATAAATAGCGGCCACTATTTCATATTTAACAACAGGCTTCTAAAAGAGAAATTATATATTTATATATTAGTATATACTACCTTAAAGTCTTAAACTATTATATATATATATATATAGGCAAAAGTTCAAACGAGAACTGTTTTTCGTACGAGAACCGCGAGAACCAATCTTAGCCATCCAATTCGCCCTCCTTAAATTGGATTGCACACCCATGAATTCCTTACATGCACCCTGCCACACTCAATCCCCCACGCTCTTCATCCATGAACTCCATTATCCAAAATGAACGCCCAAGATTGGTTCTCACAGTTCTCGTACGAAAAACAGTTCTCGTTTTAACCCTCCCCTATATATATATATATATATATATATATATATATATATATATATATATGAGTATATTACCTTAAAAATCTTAAACTATATACCAATTAAAAGAAAAAACCCATGATTATTACCAAACTTAAAAAAACAACCGCTATTTGTATGATAGCGAGCTCGGGACGCTACACTACACTATTCGCAATAGCGTTGCTATTTATCGCTATTCACAACTGGGGATAGCACAAACACAAAAACTGGTGTTCAATTATTGTAACAAAGTAAATGTCAACTTTGTATTTTAGAAGTATATTTCACGATCTCTAAGTTGTAACAGAGGAAGACAAACAGACTCCCTCGTGTTTCTTTCCATACACTAATTTGATGATTGATTTGCTTAGGTTTACTATTGCTACAAAATCCCTGTCAAAAGTGTACTTAGAATGTAAATTGCATGATGCCTAACTGTAATCTTCTTTAAGCAAGTTGTAAACGAGGAAGACCAAATAGAATTCTCCGGTGTTTTTTAGGGGGCTGTTTAATGAAACAAAGTGACTAAGCGTCAAACAATTCAATAGTTTTCAGAGGCTCCATATAAGAATTCCGATAGACAATACAAATGATAAATAAATTACTATTTTAATATTCATAAATATATTATTTGTAAAATATGGTATTATTGTTGCAACATGAAACGAGTTAGGAATATTTTCATGACTCATTCAACTTATTTTCAACATAGAATTAAGATGAGAATGAAACTGGCTAACCGCTGAATGATTCTTGATTCAAAGTTGAATGATTCTATTCAATTAAAATCAAACAGCCCTTACTCTACATAAAATTTCCACATCTTTGTGCGTACATTTACGATTTAACAGAACCAGACTGTCTTCCCATTCTCTGCCACTAATTTCTCACACATCTTCTCGAAGATTCTGTCTGTTAATAAAAGTTGTATTCAAAGTTTGCAGACATTTACGTATAACCTTATGTGAATCGAGATTAAACCAGTCGTGATTACGACTAGGGCTACAACAATTCGTCAACTAAACTTAGAACCAGAGAACAGAAAACTGAAATGATTCTCTAGCTAGCAAAAGCAAATCGAAGAAGGAATAGAGATTAAACTAGTGGTGATTACCTTTCTGGTGGTGAATTTTGATGATCGAGATAAGGAAATCGGAAGAGATAGAGCTGCAGCAGTAGCAATGGCGGTCATGGCGATTGGAAAATGACAAATTTGAGAAAGAAAGAGAGAGAAAATTAATGAGATTTGTAGCGGAGGAGGTTTATTGGGGAAATTCGTAGATATGTGGCTTGCGTGAGGCGCGATCTCGGTAGGCCTGCCATGCGCTGACAACTGGAATGCGTGAAGCAAGCCATGACCACAAGATGCATTCCCGTTTTGAACTTGCTTCTGTGTTTGAGGGGTCCGCTATATCTTGCCACCTCGGATTTCCTGATATCTACCCTATCGGATTTGTGGATTTTTTTTTTGAGCTAAATCCACCGAAATATAATATAACAGTTCATAAATCAACTTATTATAGTCGTAAAAGGAGATCTAAAACGTGTTTGTCCAAATGGTAACATAGTGATTGAAAACATGAAATTCCTAGTGACCGTCGATGTATCAGATACTAATACGATTTTTAATTTTAAATTATGTAATTTATCTTCTTTATATTAAACCGGTCAATAAGTATTCGGAGAACAGCTCTATTTGAAAGGATGTTCGTTTATTTAATAAAGGAACGAACACGAACAACGGTCACTTTCATTTGTTTCTGTTTGTAAACGCTCATATATATATATATATATATATATATATATATGTGTGTGTGTGTGTGTGTACGTATATGTGTGTATATATATGTATACATATGTATATAGGAGAAGGTTCATTTGAGAACCGTTTTTATTACGAGAACCGCGAGAACCAATCTTAGCCGTTGATTTTGGATAATGGAATTCATGGGTGAAGAGCGTGGGGGATTGAGTGTGGCATGGTGCATATAAGGAATTCATAGGTGGGCAATCCAATTGAATGAGGGGGAATTGGATGGCTAAGATTGGTTCTCACGGTTCTCGCAATAAGAACGGTTTTCAAATGAACTTTTCACTATGTACATATTTATGGAAAGGTTAATTTAATAACCGTTTTTATTACTAGCATCGCGAGAACCAATTTTTGTCAGTTAATTAGATCAATGGTCAATAAAAATGACAACTCATCAATGAGTCATTAATAACGCATTAACGAGGGGTATTTTAGAAAAATGTATAAAAGACCAAAATACCCCTATTAATGATCATTAATGGTGATTATATATATATATATATAGGGTCAAATATGGTTTAATCATTAAGGTTTTATTTACTTTTCGGTTTAATCATCAAAGTTATTTTTTAAATAGTTTAACATTAAAGTTACACTTGCGTGATACTTTAGCGATTATAACCTAACTTTACTGGTTAATATATTAAAACATCCCCATATCTATCTTAATACCATATACAAACACTCTTTCCCTAACCCTTATTACCCCCATTTTACCCAAACACGTTCATCCATTCTTTCCCTCTTTGCTCTACCCTAGTCAGCCCTCAACCTCTCATCTAGAGTATCTACCATCACCGTCGATCACAATCACCACCATAATTGAAGGTGATGAATCCCTTGAAGATCGCCCGCCGCCATCGGAAGCAAACCGCCGACACCACCAGAAGCTACCGTCATCCCCGGTCTCTTTCATTCTCTCTCAACTCTGGTCGCTCTCTCCCTTAGATTATCTCTCTTCGATGGTGACGAAGAAGAAAGTAGTTGTGTTTTGATTTCTTGTGTAAACGATTTTGTTCTGGAGTATGATTTATAGATCAGTTTGACTCACGATCGAAGATCTGTTCATTGATATATGGGGTGAAGGTGAAGGTGAAGGTGAAGGTGAAGGGGTGTTTGATCAATGGTGAAGAAGGTGAAGGGTCTGTTTTGCGTAAGGTGAGTTTATGTGTGTGATATTCTTCGATCTCTAATTATCTTGGATTTGATTTTGTTCTCAATCTAAGCATGTATCATACGTGTTATCCTAATTTGTTGAATATAATCAATGAAGATTACGAAAAAGATAAGGACTATGATGAAGATGTACAGTCCAGATCTTCAAATCATATATTTGAACTTCAGTATTGTTTCCTAGATTGAAGCCTTGTTCATTCCAAATCTTCAAATCTGGTTTGTTATCTTGGGGCTAATTATGATTTCATCTGTTATAAAAAAAACTTGATATAAAAATAAATGGGTAAGCTAGTTCATTCATTCCGTTAGTCACCGAGCTTCAAACATTTAAAACGAGTTTTAAGAAAAAATAAAAAATAAAAGGAATATATTATTTAACCTCTTTAGCAGGTTAAAGGTAAACAGATGGGTAAAAGCGAAAACCAAACAAAACTTAAGGATTAAAATGATTATCAAACGAAACTTTATGGTAAAATCACACACACACATATATACACACACACACACTATATTTTAAAGCATTCACACCTTTTTGCTTATACTCTTAATTCATTCGATACTTCAAAATTACTTCATCACAATATATTTAATGACATTATATATTGTGATGAAGTAATTTTGAAGTATTGAGTGAATTAATGTTTTGCAGTTACTTCTAAAATTACGCATGCGGAAATATTAAAATTACGACTCCAAATACTACAATCAAAAGATACCAAGTTACGTTTAGAATTTTTCATTAAAAATTAATTGAATGCATAAAGATAGAAAGTCTCGGGTAATGGGATGAAGAAGAAGAAAGGACCTTGGGATCAATTGGGAAGGGTAGTTTGGTAATGTCATAAAGTATTTCGAATTTTAGATAAGTTTTTCAATAATAAAATGATTTAATCTTTATTAAAAATGAGTTTGGATATAGATGTGAGTTTAATAGTTTTAGAAGGATATACATGTAGTTTTAAAATTTATAAGGATATTGAAGTAATATTGAAAGTTTATAAGGATATGAGTGAAATTTTTCCAACATGTGAGTTAATAACAAATTTAATGCAAGCTACAATCTTATGTATAGAAGTGATGAAGAATAAGAGAACTTTTAATTGTTTTTAACATTTATTTTTCACGAGTTTTCTATGTACAATCTCATGTATTAACCTACATATTATTCTCATATAAAGTAAAAATAAAGATATTACATTCTCTCTCTATCACTTTCAAACTTGTTGAATGTTTCAAGATTTCATACTATTTTTAAAACAAACACATTTTATGTAATATTTTAGATTTCTTGAGTGATAATTATCGTAAGATTTATGAAAATTTGTACAACATAAGTGGCTACTCAACCACCACTCGTCGCAAAGTGTGTTTGTTTTAGGGTATGTTTGATGGTCTACCGAAAAGTCGTGGCCCCCATCTATCACCTTCTCTATTTCGTTTTTCATTTTTGTGATTTTTTTCTAATCTCCCAAATGTTGCGAGTATTTCACCTTGTTTCTTGTTTATGTTGCTTACGATTTTTATGTAACAATGTGATTTTTTTAAGTCTATTATACATTGTTCAATACCCATGAATTAAATAGCTGGTTTTTTGTTACTGTCGGTATAGTTCAATTGTTTATTGGTAGAAGAATTCACCTCATAACTTGTTTATACATATGAAAAGTTATGTTTAGTTGGTTTTATTGTGGTTGATTGATAAACATTTAGGTAAATCTCTTTTTATAAATTTATTTTGAGTGATCTTGTTATGGTTAACCAAAAGCGTTTATTATTGACCATTAAATAGTAGTTGCTTATTAAATAAATTCGTTGGTGATTCTTCATCGGTGAAATAGATAAAGTTTGTAACTTATTCTGAACATATAATAAACAAGAGAATTTAGGTTTTTCTTATGATTTCCATTTTCATTGTTCATAAGTGAACATATAATAAACAAGAGAATTTGGGTTTTCTTATGATTTTCATTTTCATTGTTCATAAATGAACACAAATTAATTATAAGAATTTGGTTAAAATGGTCAAGGATGTTAAAATATCTGTTTTAGACGCAAAAAAGTCTCTGATTTTTTCTTTTCTTTATCGTTGTTCACCAAAGAATAGTAAGAGATTTTTCGAAAAATGGTTTTTGAGTTTGTTCCTGAACTTCTAAAAAAATGGATTTTTAGTATATTCATTGGTTTAAGTTAATAGTGGTGATTTTTGATTCATTTATTAGTGATCTTTTGTTTAAATAATGACAAAAGAATATTTATAAAATAATTAACTAGAAAAAAGTTACAAAGAAAACATGAGAGAGATAAAATCTGGAAAAAAAACTAATTACATAGAGAAAAAGCTAATTATAGAGAAGAGAGAAAATAATTTTGTTTACTAATTTACCTTTTATAATTAAATGAAAAACTAATTATGATTAATGTGAACCACAATATCATAAACCAATCAATGGCTAAAATTGTTTCTCGCATTTTTCGCAAATAAAACGTTTTTCGCACAAACCCTCCCCTATATGTATATATATAATATATACATGTTTATGTGTGTAGTGCCTGTTTATATTTAATAATATCGGGTTTGTATAATATTATATTTATATATGTATATGTTGGTTTATGTTTTTGGTTATGTTTGGCTAAATTAAGTTAAACAAATAAAGACGAACACAAAAATTCGTTAATTTATTCGTTATTTGTTCAATTAAAATTTAATTAACAAACATGATCGAGTCTCTTTTGTATTCTTTTAATCATCTACAGCTCTATCATTCGACAAAAAATCCCAAATAACCTTCTTTTCTCTAAAAGTGTTTGTTACTTATTCGACTAAAATTTAGTGAACAAACACGAACAAGTCACCCTCGTATTCTTTTGATCATCTACAACCCTACAGCCCTACCTATCGAGTAAAAATCCCAAATAACCTTTTCTCTAAAAGTGTTTGTTACTGCCACGTGTATATTTCTAAAAGCAGAAAATTGCATGAAAATATAATAAACTTTTTATTAATTATCTTTGTATTAAACCCCAACTTTATTTTTCTTAAAGACAATACAATCAATGTTCTTATTCATCTTATTAGATGTTTTTTAGTTAAAACTACTAGAACTTGTAAGCTCTTTATTTTTCAACAAAACCCAGTTTTTCTAACGAAAGTTCTAGTTATATGAATCTTTTCTCTTCCCTTCTTTCTCTTTATCGGTTAGAAATTGCCAAAAAATTTAGTGGTTAAAGTGATAATGAGGAAAACTTTATGGGGTTTTTTTCCAATATTAATCCTATTATCATTGTGGACACACCATATATTCAAACACACACACACACGTGTTTGGGGATCACCATGGCCAACTTCCACCACCACCATCATTGTTGACTTCTATTGCCACCATCATTGCCATCTTCTGATTATCAACATTACGGTTCTCAACACCATGTTGAAAGTATTGATATTACACATACTATGGAAACTGTGAGTTGTTACAGGCGGAAGCTGGACCGTAATCCTTCTCACTAATACATGTTGTACCTGAAAAGGATGAACACCACACGAATAAGCACAAATGCTTAGTGAGCACACAAAAATCCACAAAACATAATATTACACATAACACTACAAGAGCATAAACTCAAGAACCATTACATACTCATATGGGATAGAATCCCCGGCTAAATTTGACACACAAATACTACTTTATGCTAATTGTTGTCTACTTCTGCTTATATATATTACACAAGGAATTGAGAGTAGTCTCCCCTGCTTACACATAGATAAACACATATTGGGAGTTGTCTCCCTTACTCATCACATAACAAAAGTATTGGGAGTTGCCTCCCCTGCTCATCACGTAATACACATTAATTCACACACATACACACACACACACACATATATATATATATCCATAACTATGTTTTGAGAAGAGTTCATGTAACTCACCTTTGTTGATGGTCTACGACTCTGTTAACTACTTAAAACGAGAATATCGATTAGCTATCAACACCTACAATCAAATGACACTACATTAATTACAAATTATGCATTCGTCTACTCAATAGTGGCCAACACGGCCCGTGTATAATCACATGGCTACACAAGACATATCAAACCAATGTCAAACCCTACCCTACATGGCCCGTGTACCCTATCTTTACATGGCTAAAGCTCCCAAGATGGCCTATGCCATTAAAGGCACAACACAGCCTGTATAAATTCTGTACATAACCTGTTTACCTTACGCAAGCTGCCTACACGACCTGTCACTCCTCTACATGGCCCTTGTTTAGCTTCTAGCAACAACAGTTGGACATGAACATGCTATTTTCCGGCCAAAACACCAATTTATCAATACTCAAATGTTATCAGCACTCAGTAAACACTAGATAACATATAAAAACACTTACATGCAACAAAACAACTCCATTTGATCATCCCTTGATCAAATTACACATAAGAACTCAATTTGAACCATTAACATCAATTTACCTATCATAACATCATGCAACTTTATAATAAATGTCAATGGATTTCTAATTCATTTAAAACAGTGATAAATCATTACAAATCATTCAATCGTCAATCTGCTTTTGTCAAGAACACTTACGCTTCAATAATTTATCAAGAACTTATCAAAAACACCAGATTTGGTTAAATAATCTTACCTTGAAACTTGAATCAACAAGAGACATCTCAATTCTGCTTCAATATAATCAAAAACTCCAATTGTTTAAGCTCTCCAAGTTGTCCCACGTTTCTTCCAGATGTTTCAACACCACCATTTTGACCAAAAGTCAATTAAGCCTCTATATATACTTCAAACTTTTGGATATTGACAAGTTGAGTCCCATAAGTCTTGTTAGTAATAATTCAGTCACAAAAACTAATTTAATTCATAAACATACCAATACACTTGGCAATCTTAATAAACAATGAAACTCGCATATTAATAAACAATGAAACTCTTAACACATATATAATAAACAACTCTTTGAAATTAGATTACTCCAAATAAATATAAAATAATAAACTAGATTTTTGGGATGTTATAGTAAACTCTTAGCATGTTGTTCAGATGTTCTAGAATAGTCCTATATTCGTATATAGGTTCTTGCTATATTCAGCAAGCTACTACCCCAACATATTACCCTCATTTGATTTATGAGATTCTCTATATGACTTTGACAAGTCCTGTATCTTGATAATAATATGTACCCTATATTAATGCAAACACACTATATACATTCGATCTTGGCATTACACAAAGTACCCCGATTCAAATGCTTAACTCATGCATCACTTATTGTCTATTAGCACGTACAATCTATTTTCACATTAACATATTATTAACAGATAAGGCCTAAACACATTAAGGATATATACGCATGTCATCATGTCACATATAATCACCGAGCACAACATATTTCACATAAACATATACATATACTGCTTATTGTCATACTCACGAGGATATTTAGCTTTAGCCGACCGCTCTTAAACCCAGTTTAAGTTCAGAACGCACATCACTATGTATCAGAATGACTAAACTCTCAAACCTAGACTCTGATATCAAATTGTTACACCCCATTTTTTTGTAGAACTGAACATGTCATTAAATTTCTCAAGAAAAATCTTTGTCACCGTTCATTTCAAACAAACAATCAATGATTACATCATTTCGAGTCATATCAAAAGTTTGCCAAAACGTAACAACCAACATCAATATGGAAAAAGTGGTCCTTGGAAATCAGTGAGGTGAGCCGTCAACCACGCATTAGAGCCTCTCCTTTGTCCTGACCTAAAAAGAATTAACGGGTTAAACGTAAATTTTAGTGAGCACAAAATAACACATCATACCATATATGCTTTGGGAAAATAATTGATTTGGAACAACCGGGTGCCCACAAAATAAATATTCTTATTTGGTGGGTAATGAATGATCGCTTGCCAACTCTGATAAATACTTTAATATTACCCCGGAATGGTATATATATATATATATACCTTTACCCGTACCTACCTTAAGGTAGTGTTTGGATTGAGGGATTCCTTGGGAATTCTTAGGAATTGGAATCCAATTCCTATGAAATCCTTTGTTTGGTTCAAAAAGAAGGAAGGAAAAGGAATCTGAACTATGGAAAACATTCCCTCAGGTGAGGGATTTCAAATTCCTTCACAAGGTGGAAGGAATTCACATTCCATCCTTTCTTTCTTACCCTTCATCTTCGATCTTCATCTGCTCCCCACCGTTCACATCCATCCTCACCATCGAACTTTGCCGCTTATTCTCACCGGGCCGGCGACCGGAGAACAACGACCAACGACCGGAGACCGGCAACTAACGACCGGCTACGACCATCGAAGCTTCGACTGTGGGGACGACCTCGCGAAGCTTCAACCATCGATTAAGGCTTCGACCTCCGATTAGGGCTTCGACCTCACGAAGCTTCGACCTCATGAAGCTTTGACCTCCGATTAGGGCTTCGACTGTGGCGACGTCGATTAGAGCTCCGACTGTGGCGACGTCGATTAGGGCTTCGACTGTGGCCTGAGGCGACGACTCGAACGGCTACGAACGAACGGCGACACGAAGGGCGCTCTACCGGCGAAAGGATCGGCGAAGAGCGACACGATCAGGGACCTCGACGACCGGCGGTGGACTGGGGCAATGACTCGAACGTCCGGCGACACGATTGGTGAAGAGGGACTCGAACGGCCGGGACTCTACCGGCGTCGCGAAGGCCAGAAGACAAAGATGGCGATTTTTGGGTGCTTGTTGCGTTTGTGGTGAGAGGGTAGCAAGATATAGATTCCAATTCCTTGTGTAAAGGTAACCAAACACAATACCCCAGAATTTAGATTCCAATTCTAAATCCTTCAAATTCCAATTCCTTCCTACATTCCAATTCCTTCAAAAAACAATCCGCGAACCAAACGTCACCTAAGTGTTTTCAACCTCACAAACACTTTAAATGAGGGTATGTTAGTTATTTCATCATTTACTCGTTTAAGTGTTCGTGAATGTGAAAACACCTATTATATATGCTTTTAGCTTCACAAATTCTTTTCCCTATCACCTAAGTTAATTATTAATACAAATGTATGTATGGCTAACGAGTAGTTTATTGGTTTTGAAACCGATAGTAGCATATAACGAGTTTTTATGCATTATTTATACGATAATGAACTTGGAACATCTTAGATTTTTGAACTTTTATGCTTGTTTCAAGTTTGCTTAAAGAGGTCAAATCACAAGCCCGACGATTACTTTTCTTTTGAACATTATATTGATCATTAGTTAGATAGGATCATGGTTTTAAAAAGTCCGTTTTGGCTTCATCATGACTTCGTCAAGGCTTGAAGTTTGACCATGCTACCACGATATGGTTCAAGGCTTGGGCTTAAGGTTTGACGTACGCTAAGGTCTAGATTGACATACTTTTACATATTATGAGTCGTGTTAGAGATACTGAGTCATATGAGCTGAATATATATAGTTATTCAATTATATGAATGGTTGGATATACCTAAAACAAAGAAAAAATTGATAAATTACGTTATAAACCTATAATTATATTTTTTTTATATTTGTTTGTATAATTTTTTATACATAATTATTATTTGAATACAAAATTGTCGTCTTAAATTACGCCTTGTGAAACATCGTGACCTTGTTATGGCTTCCAAGCCTTAAGGCTTAACCATGTCTCCAAACCACGACTCATGTTATTTAAAACATTGGATATAATAAAATCTTTTAAGTTTACTTTTTATAAAATCTGGTGTAATTTTCTATTAAGTACTTTAGGACGCATCATTTTTACACATGTTGCAATTCTTAAAACACGTCACATATATAGGAATGTAATTATCTTTTCCTTCTCTATTATAAAACTTAACACGACAGATAATAGAAATTAGTAGCACCTAACACAAGAAAAACCATTACGTCTTCAATGATTGTAATTAATTACCACAATTTGTTCTGAAGTTGAAACTTGAACCAACTCAACTAACATTCATTTAAAAGTTGCATACAAGTTGAGGTCAAGGACATTGAGTGTTTGACTACTGACTAGGCAGTCTGTCTTACATTACATACAAAGTATATATATAAACTGGTTTTGGACGGCAAAACCCAAGAATTTAAAGTTTGACTTAACGAAGATTTGGTTCGCTTCTTAGTTTTAGATTTGGATCAAGTACATTGGATTCGGTTTCGACCCGATTGACACCACTAAAGTTGACATTGCATTCTTCATACATGTTCTTAGGTTGAGCATGCTATTCCACATAACAATACCAATCACTAACATTACTCTACACATCTCTATATATCTCTTCCCATAATAATAGATACACATATTTGAATCAAAGCATCGCCCAATGTACGTACGTGATTTTGATGCCTGACAAACCCAATCGAGCCGATTTCACATCGTCACGGGGTGCAACAACGATGAGGACACCCTCTCGATATTCATCCCTGAAGCTGACGATGACCCTTTTGGAGTTTGAAACGAGGAAGAAGAGGACTGTGCCATAACCGATGGTGCGAAAGTAGAGACACTACTACTCATGTTCACGCTAGTCCCCGCAACCGATACATCTATCGTGGTTCCGGCCTTTGGAGCTGGTGGCTTCTCAAATTCCGTCACTCCTTCCAACATCTGAACCACCTTTCCCATTGTTGGTCTCTGCGACGGTTGTTCTTGAATACACCAAAAACTTACTTCAATCACTCGTCGAATCTGATCCATGTCCAGTTGTTCATGGTTTTGAATCTTGGCGTCGATAATTGCTTCGATATTCCCTCGATCAAACTCTTCGTATGCCCAAACCGAAAACTTTTTCCGGTTGGTTAGTTCGGAAACTTCAAAGTTCCGTCTTCCACACACGATCTCTAACAAAACCATTCCGTAACTGTAAACATCCGACTTCGAAGTTATTGGGAGGTTTGCAAGCCATTCTGGGGCCAAATACCCTCGAGTCCCTCTCACGCTAGTTAACGTGCGATAGCGGTGGTCTTTAGGGTTTACTAATTTTGCGAGCCCAAAATCAGAAACTTTAGCGCTGTAATTCTCGTCTAGAAGAATGTTTTCGGGTTTGATATCACAATGAACAATACAATCTCGACATTCTTCGTGAAGATATGTAATACCCCTTGCAGTCCCGAGAGCAATATTGAATCGGCACTCCCAATTCAACTGTTGTTCGGGTGTGAATAAAAAGTTATCGAGAGAACTGTTTTTCATAAACTCGTAAACTAATAGCCGGTGACGACCCTCGGAGCAAAACCCGATTAGTCTCACAAGATTCAAATGATGGGTGCTGCTAATTGTTGCGACTTCCATACGAAACTGTTTCTCACCTTGTTCAATACCTTCGAGTTGTTTAACTGCAACCACGGTTCTGTTTGCTAGAACGCCTTTATAAACCGCACCGAAACCACCGGCACCTAGCTTCTCCTTGAACCCTTTTGTAGCCCTTTGGAGGTCCTTGTATGAAAACTGGACAGGTGCACCAGATGCGTACTCCAGAAGTGCGTATTGAGCCGATAAAACACCGAGTCTGGGGCTGTTTCTACAACACCAGAACCATAAACCGAGTTCAGCCATAACTAAACCGAAAAGTGTAGCCACTGCCACCACCACCACTATCCACGGGCGGAGCTTCCACCGGGTACTCTTATCGGAAGTAATGGACGGATTTGGGGTCACAGGTCCACAAACTTTGAGGTATGACGTGCTGGGAAGTGCGGGAGATTGATACCCGCTTACAAAGCTGGGCACTTTCAAGTAACATAATCCGGTGCCATCGGATAACGATGTTGACGCAATGCATGAACCGCTAACGAGACAATTTAGCCTGCAGGCAGAAATACCGATGAAGAACACCTGTGAAGATAATTCCGGTGGGTAAGTTAAGAACTTAGCGTTATCTAGTTCTAACATGGTAGCACTACCGGGGCAATTCTCGATCTCCACCTTTCTCCGGCAGCCTTTCCGGTTGTCAGATGGATCAATTGGATCGAAATTCTGTGACGGACAGCCACATACCGGATTCGAACCGTTGTAACTACAGATTCCCAAGTTTCCACAATACCCGAATACTTGACATTGATCACTCACGGCGGCCCATCTCACATTTTGATTACCAGTATTTCCAGTCGAAGAACTGTAGATTCTCAAATTACCATCGTTGTCTAGCTTGGTAAACCTAAATATATCAGGACCTTCAGCATAATCACTACTGTAAGCCATGATTACAGAAGTGGTAAGCACGGGATCAGAGAGGGATAAAATCCCAATTGATTGGAGCCCTAAACTAGGTGAAGTTAGGTTAGTATTGACGGATGAGTTCAAACCCAAAGTCCAATAAACGATGGAATCATTCCATCGAAGAGTTAAATTCCCTGAATTAATCAAACGGAATGAGTATAAACCAGAACGCAAAACGTGATTCACCGTGAAATTCTGACCGGGAAGTATGGTATCAGTAGGATTATCGAACGAACTCCATACAGAAACGGATCCGTTTCTGAGAACCAATTTACCTGAATCATCAAGGGCAGCTGTAGTGACACCACGACCAGCTGTATTTGACTGCCAGACGACGGAGCCAGAGCCGTTGACAAGACGAAGGTTGCCGTCGGAGAGGAAATTGATGGAGGCGGTGGAGTCAGCTACGCCGGCGTCTCCACCGGCTTTCCACAGTGATATTCCGTTATAGGTGATGGCGGCGAAGTAGGCGTCGGGAGATTCGGAGACGAAACCGAAAGAGAAGGTGTTATTGGGTGAGTTCCATGTTTCGCTGGGATTTGCGGCGGTGAGAGACTGGCCGGGTCTGATATCGACAGCGGTGGACACGGAAAACAGGATTGTTGATAGGAGTAGCGGTAGAAAGGGATTAAAGGCGATCATTGTTGGGAGGTTTGTGGTGATATCTGGTGGGCATTTCACATGGATGAATTTGTGGGAAGGGAGGGAGGGAGTGTTGAATGTTGATGCCAGTGGGAACGAAGACTTTTGACTTGGCTGTGGTGCGCAGTCATTGGGAGCCTAAAATATTACATTTTTCATCCCTCCACTATTATTCTTGTCAAAACATAACATTATTTGATGTACGTTTAAGTTTAAAGTTTATTACGTTGAGTTGAGTAGAGATGAGATAAAAGGGTAACCCGTTATTGAGGGATCTCCATCGGCCGTTCTCTCGTATTTAACATGGACAAGTTGAATCACACAATTTATAGCTAAAAGGCACCTGTAAAGATTTAATCGTTAGATATTTGATTAATGACAATATGCAAGGAGTCTAATGGTGTGTTTGTTTTAAGTGTTTTATATTAGAGTATATACTAAATCCTAATCTATATACTCTAATACTCCCTCGCAGTAAGAGCGGTAGAAGATTGGACGCTCTCAATGGAGCGAAAAATACAATAAAAGAGATTAAATACATAAGAAAAAAAGATATAGAAAATATCACTCTGTGGCAGCAAGGCGGCGATGGATTAGCAGTCAAAGAGGGCGGCAACGGTGGTAGGAGCTACGACTGCAGCGGCAAAAGTTACAACTATGGCGGCGGCGGCAAGAGGCACAGCGGCTACGGGTGGCAACGGTAGGAGCTACAACTACGGTTGCGGCAAGAAGCGTAGCGGCGGCAAAGGAGAGAAAACTAATAAATTTTTATTTACAATGCGTCCTCGGGGCATGACGAGAGGGTAAAAAAAAGAAAGAAAGTCGTCACTCAAGGGGGACGACGGGGAGAAGAAAAGTGGCAGCGGCCAACCGTAGTTAGGTGGCGGCAACGACGGAAGAGAAAGAGAAGATATGGCCAGAATCCTAAGGCTCTGATACCATGTAGAATAATGAAAACCTCGTAGGTATTTTGTATTACATTGATAACTATTTATGGAGTACAAAGGATACAATATAAACCCTAATGGGCTCTAGCTAGCATATCTATATAATAGGGCTGAGCTATCCTATACTAAACCCTAATCTATATACTCTAATATTTTAAAATTTGAAACTATGAAATAACATTGGTAGATTATTAATTGTTCATGTGATGAGTTTGGAGTAATATATGGATATAAACTTGTTGAAATAAAATCCTAAGGGTAAGTTTGGTATAGAGAATGAAAAATACAGAGAAATAATAAGTGAAAGAGAATTATGATGGAGATTGAAAATTGATTATTCTATTGGGCAAAATGCGTGAAAATACAACAAACTATATCGAAATTGTTATTGTATACAACCAACTTCATTTTGTACCTAAAAATACCATCAACTTCATTTTTTGTACATTGTATGCAATGGGTAACCTGATGATCAGGTTGCCCATTTTATCTTTAAATTTTTAGTTTTATTTAATTAAGATATTCATATGTTCTTGGTTTTCTTCAATATTCATGATAATGTTCTTCATCTTTAAACCTAAAACTTAAAGAAATTATTGATTTATCATCTAATTCCAAACATATGAATTCCAAATCAATTACACAAAATCGATTTCCATAGTGGTTTCACAAACCCAGATTTGTTTGAGCATATTTCATTCAATTTAAAAAGAAAAATAGGAAGAAATCAATCGGGAACCTTTTGTGAACAAATCCAACCAAGCAATCGAACAAATGAAACCCATTTGCTTATGAATCGCATTAATTGAAGGCCTACACTTTTGAATGAACAAAAACCAAATCTGTAAATGAAACCTGGTAAATGAAACCCTAACCTATCAAATCAATCAAAATAAAGAAGATGAACCTAAAAACATAACTTTAAATCAAGCAAATATGAAAATATGAACAGACTGTAACCCTAATTTAACAAATGCAAAAATCAAACACAAATTTACAATGAAATTCTAACTTGGAATCGAGATTTGCAGGTGTAAAAGACATTATCAAACCCTTCGATTTGGGGATGAAAACAACATAATCGAACCCCTCTATTTGGGGACGAACAAAGCAGAACAAAAACCCTCTATTAGGGTTCATGAAGAACATATAAACAAATGCTTCCAAAAGAATGAAACAAGACCTTGAAACATATGTAGAAGCTAATGAATTTAGCAACAGATAGAGCATATTCCTTCAAACAACCAAAGATAAACATCCATAGAGTTTTCAAATTAAATATATTAAAAAGTAAAAAATAAAACAAGTTGTAACAGGTAGTTTAACCTGTGATAGCAGGTTAATTGCTTATAATGTATCAAAAATGAAAGTTGATGATATTTTTAGGTACAAAATGAAGTTAGTTGTATACAATGACAATTTCAATATAGTTTGTTGTATTTTCACGCATTTGATATCCACAAAGAAACTAAACTGAAAAATTAATCAGATGCTTGAGAAAAAGGATTAGCGTTAGTTGGAGTATCACTCTCACACTCAAAGAAGGGAATTCAAAATACAAAGAAACTTAATTCCAAATAAATAGTAATTCTTCACATTTTATTTATCTTACTCACCAAACAAAGAAAATACAGTTATTTTCCATTTCTCTAATTTTATTTCATGTACCATACACCCCTAAGTTTCAACAATTTTAGTTGAATCCCATGACTCGCCCTTTTTATCTCTATTTTCCTCTGTTTAATTCAAAAAATATTTTTAATACATGAAATAAATCAAATTCCAAATAAAATACATTAGTACTTCCATAGTTTTCATTCAAACATATACACATTAACAAGCCAGACCCTAGGTATCGAAAAGTTTCCACTAAGACAACTAAACTACTAAAATTATTCTAAAAGTCACTCATCTATTAGCATGGTATCATTTATATAAATATTGATACAACAAATACCAATGATTTGTATAATCACAAAACATTGTTATAGTTTAAGCTTATTATCACTTTTGGAGGTGAAAAGACGAAAAATGAAAATGTACTTAGTCAAAAACTCAAAATAATCAACCTTATACTAATTTTTTGAGAAAATTCCATATATAAGTAAATAAGTTTCAAGAATGTTACATCAAAGTCATTTATGCATTGAATTCACTTGATAATAGTACGCAATTTCAAAATTTATCAATGTTGTGAAAATTTCCATTTATTACATGTTATAAGGATAACTTCCTTATTTATAATTTAAATTGATTTAAAAAAGTTAAATAACTATTTTATAACCCATTTTTAATCTAAAAATACAAAACACGTTGAATTGTTCTTAAAAGTTAGTTTTTTCACCACTCCCTACAATAGTTATGTTGTGGGCTTTGCTGAGTACGGGTGTTTTTTGTGGTAGTTGATGGTTATAACTTATAAGGCATCCATAAAAGATGCGAAAGAAAGGATTATGTGTTTTATTGATGTGTCGAAAGATTTTGAATACTCGTTTTTAATACTTGGTGGAAGCTATGAAAGTTTATTGTTGTAATTCATAGACTTTGTAGGGTGATGTGGAATCAAAATGAGTATCACACAAATGAGGTTTGTAAAAGATCTGGTAGGATACCATTGTGACGAGATCGAATTTTCTTATTAATGAAAACTTTAATGTTTAAAAAAGTGTTAGTTCAATCAATATAAAGATATGTGTATTTGTAGATTACAAATGGGTTATAGTTTAATTTTTTCATATTTTTTAAAACAATTTAAACTATAAGAAAAGGAAGCTAATCTGTAAAAAATGGTAAATTTATAATATTAGGACACTTTTGAAACTTGATTCATATGATTGAATAATCCAAAATATGAGTGAATTTACGAAAAATCTTTAAAACTTAGTTACTATTATATGAATTTATTCTAAATTTTCAAACATTTGTTATAATATTTATATGTATTTTTCTTCTTTTTACAACTTCAGATGACAAAACCTTTATGTGAAAGCTTTAAAACATTTACAGAACTAATTTGTGCACAAATCCAAAAGCACATATCATTATATAACACTTACATGCAACCATGTAATTAAACTAACAATTAGGAGGACTGAAATGTAGCTACTAAAACCACCATAGATGATTTAAACTCTAAAAGGTTAAGTCTTCTATGGTATCCACATTGCGAGCATGTCAGTGTTGTCCTTCGAGTACTATCATCAGTGTTCGTTGCCTCCTTATGTTTGTGCTCGATGAAGTCATCACATGCTATATACGTTCTAGAATCAAGTAACTACTATCGAAGGTGTAACGTGGTTTAGTCACTTTTGTAAGAACCCGTCCTACGTGGAATGATGAATGAAAGTTAAAACTGTAGTCTATTAATAACTTTCACCGTGGTTTTAGATTGATTTCGAAGTTATCAGGTTAGGCCATGAGTTTGGATTATGGGGTGTTACAAGTGGTATAAAATTCATTGCCCCTCGGGTTGTAGTAAGTGTGAGACTCGTGCATCTTTCAAGGTTTGGTTCTTGATATGTTAGCTTGACGAGGACATTAAGTGTCTAAGTGCAGAAGTTTGTAACAATATGTCCACATGAAAAAAGAAATGAAAGTTAAAGTATCTTATAAGTCTAAAGTTTTATTATACTAATAACTTTCACTATAGATTTAAATTGATTTAAAATGACTTTAAATTATGAGGTGTTACAACTTTGAGATATTAAAACTCAAGTACTTGATATAAAACTTAGACAGTTAGTCTCATAAAAACCGTTCTTTGTAAAACCATAGTAGTTTGATTAAAAAACAAGCAATCATACAAAGGAAAACCTACGGGTCAAGTGTGACAATACTTCAAAAATGATAGATGATTATAGTATAAAAAACAAATAAAATGACATGAAATACTATATATTTAAATCCGTAAGTTATTAAATCAGCAGCTTTCAATTACATAATTTATGCATTTAAGGGATAATCGCATAAAAATGTTATTATCTCTACGTTAATTTCAGATTTTACAACCCTTTTATATTGTTTATAGTCGAACAAGTATACTATGCATTCTTTTAATTAATATAAAAGAGTCGCACAAATCGGAAAGAAACACATTAAGATAGTTTCATAAAATGTGTGGCGAATTACAAGACGAATTGTGATAATATGACAACTGGGTATTGGGTATTGGATGAGAATTATATATATATATATATATATATATATATTTTGTTTATGGAGCAGAAAGAAAGTATGATGTGTAAAAAATGATGAGATGATATGTAAATGTGACGTGGATAAATAGGAGACTTTGATTGGTAGAAAATAGAGGTAACGGTTTAATTCAATTTAATTTGAGGGGTTTGGATGTAAATTATGAGGGGTTGTATGAAATATGGGAGGATGTTTTATAATAATTGTATGTTAATGTAATTAACTGTAGGTTGTTTGTAAATTATGTTTAATAACTTGTGATATATTTTGTTTCGAAAAAAAATTATATATCTGTGAACGTCTCATTTTTATCTATGTTTTGATATAAATTTTATCGTAATATGAATTTTTTTAAAAATTAGTATATTTTAATATTTTATTCCCTCTAGGTAATTTTATCCCCTCTAGGCAATTTTTAGAAATTTTATTCCCTCTAGGTAATATAGTCGATATTTCACTGATTTCTTGGTCTTTTGATAAAAAGAATTAAAAGTATGCTATTTTTTAAAATTTCGTAGTACTACGATACAATTTATACATTTAATAACCACTTAGTGAGTCTTTTAAAACGGTTGGTTAGTGACATAAAGCTGTTTACAAAACTACTATCACTACTTTAGTGCTCTTTAAAATTGATTGTTAATGTGTGTGGGTAAATAACTGTATAGAAACTATAACCATACGTAATTACTGGGTAGCGGAACAACCTTCATGTTAGTGGGATTTGTAACTACACTTACAACTTAAAATTTTATATAAAGATTTTAATTGTCTATGTTTCCCTTTTTTTTAACTAATAACTTTTTAATTAAAATTAAAGTTATTATTACATGGATATTTGAATTCAATATTATCTTGTATTTTTAATTATATTTAATTAAATAATAAATTATACTTATGCAAATTACGTATGTATAGACTGAATCTATTATATGTTAGTATCTTAATTTTATGAGATCTAATTTGCGTATACTTATCTTGATGTCATTATTATTATTTTTTTTATAAGTTTAGTTTACAATTCCAAATATTCAAACACATTGGCTAATAAAAATATGTTTTAAGCACTTGATATCATAATATCAACAATAATATTATGCTTGTGACTTTATCATATGTCAGGACGGAGTTCCATCACGAGAAACACATTAATATTATACTGAAAACATTTAGACATGTAATATAATTTTATATCTTTTAAAAAAAGCATGTGTAATCAAATATAAAAGTATTATTTACGTATCCGAGTAACGCACGAGTATAACACTAGTTAAATTGGGAGATGGTGGAATAATGAATCAAACTAATTTGACATAATGTCGATTTATTTGTTTGAAATAATATACTAATCTAACTGTATGAGACATTGAGTAATAATTTTGGATTTAGATATTAAAAAATCAAATTAAAAAACCTCAAGTACCCGTAATACAAATTGCTAAATACCCACAAATTCAATTTAAGCTGCTCTTTTAGAGTTAAAACATAATAAAAACCAACAAGAGATATAGGTGTCGTTGTTTTTAGTAAAAAAAAAAGCATCGAATTCCTCTTAATCTAATTCATTAAGAGATAATAAGATATCACAATGTTTGTTTTTATTTTTAAATTCAGATCTTAATACCTTTAGTTATGTTTGGACTAATTAGATTTAAAAAAAAGTTTGAATAACCTTTAATCAATAATCATGCTTCTTTCCAACAACCTTGTTACCTCTCTAAACCTTTTATGCCATATTTTGTTCTACAATATGCTCTCATAGTCTATTTCAAGGTTCATCAACCAACATCATCGGAAAAATCTGAGTCCCCTAATCACAAAACCAAAACCATGCCCCTTGTTGTCTCTGACGAAATCTGATCTCCTTGCTGTCTCCAACGAAACCTAAGCCTCTTAACATCACAGACATAAACCTTGCCCCTTGCTGTCTCTAACGAAACCAGAACTCCTTGCAGTTGACTACCAAAGCTTGGCCCTCGCTGTCTCTGACGAAATCTGAACTCTCCATCATCAACGACCAAAGATTGCCCCTCGCCATCCCCGAGCATATTTACCGGTGTAATATTATCATCTTCTTCTATTATGTATCCCTGTTTATTCTCCATTAGATTTCATGAGTTTTTTTTCTCTTTTTTGTTTCATCGATGTCGGTTTATACTCGAACTACACAAACATGTATCATCTAGGAAATTGCAAATTATGTAAGAACAAATTATTATGTTTGATAAATATTCGAACTTTTTTAAAATCAAAAAACAATATATGAATGAAAATTTAGATATCTGGATACTCAAAACATATAAAAAAACAAACCTCACCTTAACACAACAGTATCGTAAAAATATGTTAGAAGAGTGGCCCATCATTATCGGGCTCATATATATTGGACTTATTTTAAGCCCATATCTTCACCAATTGACCGGAAGACAATCGGAGGACTGAAGTCTGAAGCACCCAATCGGGGCAGCAAGAACGATCCTGTGCTTCCCCTCCCTCCAATTTTGCTAACTATCAATCAGATCAACCGAAATACGTTTCTCAGTTCTGTTCAGAATCGAATCTCATGGCGGTAAGGATATATTCCGTATCTATGTTCATGGAGAGCTCGATCTAAGATTTTGATCGGTTCTTTTGTAATTTTTGATCCGGCAGGATTCTTCCGGAACCACCTTGATGGATCTCATTAGTTCAGACCCTACATCGGCGCCTCCACCGTCTTCCACGTCGGCACAGGCTTCAACGGTGTCTCATCAGCGGTCTGCCAGCCCGTTTAGTAAACCGATCACAACGACGACAAATACTGACCGAAAGTCTAAGAGATCGACTTTGATGCAGATCCAGAGTGACGCTGTTTCTGCTGCAAGAGCCGCTGTTCGTATACCTCATAAACACAAGAAAAAGGTAATAATGCATATACAAAGGAAATTTCTCACTTTTAAGTCGTATATTGATGGACTTCACATTACTTAGTTCGATTAAATGTGGAGAATGTTATGTGATATGTAGCTCTAACTGTGATTTTAGTCTTCAATGTTTAGGTAAACAAAAAGCGCGAGTAATATTAGGCCTCACAGCATGGACATTGATGCAATGTTCATGGGACAGAACCAATCATTTGGAAATATAACTCCGAATATACAATATATCTACCTAGGTTTAAGTCAATTGAGCTGATTTTGGTCGGTCCTTGTTCATCCTTAGAGTTTTAGTTAAGGAGACCAATGGCACTAGTGACATACCTTTTATGTCTGAAGTTGGAGTTAGAGTGACAGTGACCTAGATCATTTTCAATGATCCCTAACTTAATTTTGATCTTTATCCTTATGAGCAGTTCAAGATTTAACTTACAATCAATGTTTGAATGTTGTTTGAAACTTGCTAATTCTTATTGAGTTCTTTCCTATAGCCGGTTTCTTATGCACAACTTGCAAGAAGTATCCATGAATTAGCGGCCTCATCAGACCAGGTATGAGTTCCTTGCCTAAACTTGAATAACTGTTGAAAGCGTATATTCACATTAGGTATCCACTAAATTGTGGTATTTTGTATTGCATTTGTGCAGAAAAAGTCCCAGAGACAGCTGGTGCATCATGTGTTCCCGAAGCTTGCTGTTTACAACTCTGTTGATCCGTCTCTTGCACCTTCTCTTCTTATGGTATGAACCTACTTGGTATACATTTCTCTCTTATGGAATACATACATTTGGAAGATTGTTGATAAGTTACAAATTGCAAGACCCATTACAACATATAAGCCTGTTTTTTCCTGTAAACCAGATATTACGAACATCTTCACCATTCTTGCTATAGGCCAACCACATGTGTGATTGAACATTAATTTTAACATACAATCATTAGTGTTTTCAAACCCTATAAACACAGGGAAAGAAGTAATTCTCTGTGCATAATTTGCGATGCTTTTATTTGTTATGAATTGCTGCTATTTGTCACATTTAGATAAATTTTGTTAGATTCCTTTCTTTCTCTCATTTTGGTTACATATTCCATGTTTGAAATAACATACATATAAATGAACTTGGAAGTTCTGTTTAGATTGACCAAAGAGTTATGCTAAAAAGTGAAACAATGCATAATATGGAACAAAAATTATAATATTATCCTGAGAAAGTTTTTCAGCGTCACTCTTCTTTATTTAAATGCAGTGCACTCTGCAGGCTGATGATTCTTTTTCTACATATAATGCACTCACTATATCTAGTATGCATGTTTGTCATTCTAATTCAGGACAAGACAGAAGCAAAAATGATCAAATATATTGGATAGGAGTGCTACTTTACATGCCTCTCTTTTAATGAAACTGAATTAAGTTTTTTAGACGTGTTTGTGCTAATAAGCTTAAGGGTAATTTCATTAATGCTGTAAGTGGCATTGGTTTAAGCTCAGAGAGCTTATAGCATTTATTTCACTTAACTTTTATGTTCCTTTCCTTTATACTTATTGTATTTTAAGGGGCTGTCTGTAATGGTGCCTGTATAAGTTTGTAATAATGAACTATATCGTTAAGTCTTGATGCCAGCTTCACCTCCTTCCTCTACAGATTTAGGTTTCATGTTATAAATTTTATTTAAAGTAGGGTTGATTGCGTGTATATGAAGTCCTTGAACCATAGTCTATTATAGATTTGGAGCATATCTTGCATTTGAATCTTGTCTTCCAAAATCTTGAGGAATGGAGTTGCTGTATGTAAATTTGCAAGTTCAAGTTCTGATTGAGTATGTTCTCTAGTTGTTTTGTGGGCATATCTATCTTTTTTAGACTTTTAGTTTTACTTAATTATTTGCTTTTGGAATTGTGCGCTTTAGAAGCTCGCATGATATATGTATATGTTTATAGCAATTTCATGTTTCGATTGGTTGCTGGTTAGTTAGATTGTGCATACCCAATTGTACTTATTCTTGGCTTCTTTTATGCTTTATTATGTAGCTTGGTCAGCAATGTGAGGATAGAACTATTCTACGGTATGTTTATTATTACTTGGCAAGAATATTGCCTGATACTGGAGCACAAGGTTTAACTCCTGGTGGTGGGATTCCCACACCAAATTGGGACGCTTTAGCCGATATTGATGCTGTTGGTGGGGTCACTAGAGCGGATGTTGTACCTCGAATACTAGATCGACTTTCTACAGAGGCCTTAAATTCTGAATTTGAATGTAAGTAATTACATATTTTAATTTGCAATGTATTCTTGCTCTTAGCTATTAATATTATATATCTATCACTTGTTTACATTTTTTGCTTATTAATAATTTCATGTTAAGAAGCTTCGGAGGAATTTTTTGAGTCTGATAATGATGCCTTATTTCTCATTTTGATGCCCAGTATCTGATTATTGGCACCAAGCGGAACTAGGGTTTGATCTGATTCTTGTATCAAATATGGTAGAAAAATGTAAATTTTGTTATCTTTTACCAGGCAGGATTTGTTATTTCTTCAAGGTTCTACTTGGAATCACTGATTAGACACAACTGTGAAAGCATAGTATCAGTCTAAATAGAAAAGATGGATGATTGTAATACAGCTTATTAGTCGCTTTTAGATGTAATTGGAGGCAAAGGAAGTGTTTGTAAGATCAATGATTATAGTAGGCATTCACTTACATTACATTAACATGGGTTCCCTCATAAGTTAGGAATAGAACTTTTCACAAATTATAATTCCTGACCTTATTAGAAAACATCTTCATAGGAGTCGAAGAGTTAAATATGGGGGAAAAGACTTGATTGTATAGACAATATATCAGGAAAATTCATGGCTGTTTTGCACTGATATGGACTATTGAAGACGAAAGTAGCATGGGCACTAACTGCTTGAGCTTAAGTAATCCATGTTTATTTTGACATTAGATCTTAGATAAAGCTGAGCAGGAAAATCAAGATTCAAAAACTCAATTTCATTTGAATTTATTAGGTTAATAGGCACACTATTATGTTTCAGCGGATTTCTGTCATTTAAATATGGTGCTTATGGTTCACATGGCGACCTTATTTTTGAAGTGGCAAACTTTCTAGATTTTTTGTTATGTCTACATAAAAAATAACATATGCAATTGACATATACTTGTGTTTATATTCATAGTCTACATAAAAAAATAACCTTTTGCCAGTTGATTCAACATTTATTTTAGGAAACTATTCTCAATTATGCGATTCACTTTTCACATTTTTATATACTTTCATCCTGTGATATTATCTACTGACGTTTCTTATTCCTTTTGAAGTTCATGCACGAAGGCTTCAAGCACTGAAGGCTCTTACATATGCTTCCGACAGTCCTGAAATTTTGCAAAAGTTGTATGAAATCGTATTTGGTTTACTTGATAAGGTTTGTTCGTTTAGTAGTATTCCTCTTTGTGTTTATTTTGTGGGGACTTAGCAATAAATCATAATCATGTTTTGTTGCCTGTTTTTTTTGTTGATCAGGTTGCTGATACACCTGATAAGCGTAAAAAAGGCATATTTGGGGCAAAAGGTGGTGACAAAGAGGTAATTCTGAATGATTGTGGTTTCTACTGCTTCAGAATTTGAAGACTTAATGCCTACTTTTATTACATCAAAGCATAAGATGCCACTATCTAAATCAGCCCATTTATATGGATTCTAACATTCTGCATATATTAAACTAACAACTTTTAATTGAGTAATGAACACATATTGCGTTTACCATATTGCTGCCTTTTTTTAATCTTAAAATAACGCTAACATTCAAGAATGCCCATCAACTATACATAATAACAATTCAGATAAAGCTTTCATTCCCTTTTATTTCGTATTCGGTGTATAAGTCAAGCTTTATCTTAAGGACATACCTTCTCATATCTATACAAATATTGGTTAATGCTCAGTATCTTTCTTGCACTGATATTTTTCTTTTTTATTGTTTACTAAGTTGTATTCACGTATCACATGCTTCTCTCTATTGCTTAATCCCTCTTCTTATTCCATTAGATTCCTTACAAGTGTTAAACTTGAACCCTTTCCTGCATCATGAACTTAGCAATTAATATTTATCAGTCATGTTGTCTATAATAGTATGGCTTAACGTTTTCACCTTTTTGTATATTTGATTGAATGTCTTCTTCACTCTTATTAGTTTTAATGTGAATGAGCAGTCTATAATTAGAAGTAATCTTCAATATGCTGCCATAAGTGCATTGAGAAGACTTCCCTTGGATCCAGGAAATCCTATATTTCTCCATCGTGCTGTGCAGGGGTTAGTTTGTTTTCTTTCACTCTTGTAACATTTGATCTACAAGTAATTACTTGCGCTCTTAGTATTTATAATTAGCTTCATGTGTTTATCAATCATTGTTAAGGTGGTTCTTATGATAAGCGAGTCATTTGTTTTAAATCATTTGAAGCAACCTTTTAAAGTGTCAATGCCACCTCAACACTTACTAATGTTTTAAGTGAATAATAAGTCATTACTCATTAGGGAGTTATAATAAATAGTTTTTGGAAAATCTTGTCTCGGTTATGGTTTTGAAAAGTTCGTTTAGGCAATTGTCTCGTCTGTTTACACCTGTTTTTAAAATCTGATACTGCAAGGGAAAGTAAAAAATTTCTTGTAGAATTTTGACCGTTGATAGGTGTCATTGTATCTCATATAAGCTGAATAACTCTTCTATTTTAATGAATTCGCCACTTAAAAGGTTTCTTCTTTGCAGACTACTTAGTTCATATCTTCGATTCTGCGTTCTATTTTTGTGGTAATGATACTAAAAATGTTTCCACTCTAAAGAAATCTCGTATTGACTGCAGAGTTTCATTTGCTGATCCAGTTGCTGTTAGACATTCTTTGGAGATTATCTCTGAGCTAGCTTCAAGAGATCCTTATGCTGTTGCAATGTCATTAGGTAAATCTAGTATTTCCAATGTTTAAAAATATGAAGTTTGATGATTCCAGCCTTTCCTTTTCTTGATTTGAAGCATATATCTATGATTTAATCAAATCATACGTGATATTTTATTGAGAAACTAAAGCTAATTTCCACAAACAGACACCATTGGGTCCTATCGGAATCCTTAACTTTAGACAGGAATCTGAAATAGAGCAGGGCAATCGAATGTTGTTCTAAAGGAGCATTCAAAACTAGGCTACTATTCGACCTTATGTGGACAAATAAGCTTCTCATTTAAGTATAGAATATCTAATAAGGGAGGTGATCCTTACACCATTATTCTAAAGCAACATTCAAAACTAGGCTACTATACACAACAACTTTGTGCATCATCAGCTTGTACCATGTGCATTAACTGCTTGTGTCTTGTTGTGTATGACTAGAAACTGTTGTGTACGAATCAACTCCCATCTAATAATGTGTATATCATCCTACTAAATCTTCCTACCCATCCTTGTACTCACTAGATCAAGATATGTCAAAATTATGAGAGGAGATAAGGAAAGAGAATTAGTGGATTGCACATGTCAAATAGAATTTCATCATCTTACGGTATTGTATGATGAAACTATTTCATCAGATTTCTAATCCCTGCTTTTTCTATTTGCTTTATTTCAGGGAAGCTCGCTCAGCCTGGTGGTAAGTCAGAAATCTTACTCCTATCACTAGTGACACCATTGACAATTTACCAGGTTATTTTTGGTAACCGCCACTAAAATTTGTGTATCTTATATGAATCAGGAGCTCTGCAGGATGTTTTGCATTTACATGATGTGCTTGCTAGAGTTGCTCTAGCGAGATTATGCCATGCAATATCTAGAGCTAAGTCACTAGATGGTATGTTTTGCTAATAATTTCAACTTCTTTGCTTACATTTGAAACGTAATTGTTACCTAGGTCTAATTTTATTTTTACAGAAAGGCCAGACATTAAATCCCAGTTTACCTCTTTGCTGTATCAACTTCTCCTTGATCCCAGTGACAGAGTTTGTTTTGAGGCTATCCTCTGTGTACTTGGGAAATCTGACACTGCTGACAGGTATTGATTTTGACCTTGAATTTTAGAGGTGTTAATTTTGACCCCTTTACTTTTGGATGGTTCAGTCCCTGTTATTTTTGTTAATTAATCCTTTTGAGCACAATCAGAAAATAGCTAAAAAAGAAACGGGTTGAACGGGTCAAAAGTTGCCCTAACTGTATTTTTAATGCATAAATCCTTTTAATATATTGAAGATACTAATCATTTATAAAAGAATTTTGGGTCTATGTGACCCAACCATACCTATACAAGTACCCTTTCGACCCGTTATATATGGCTGCGTTCTGCAGGAAGTGGTTGCACATCTCTTTGGTTGATGTGCAGAAACTATTATGTAATGCAAATATTCTTGTTTGCTACATTTTGCTAATATTTTCTCAACCACAGGACTGAAGAACGAGCTCTTGGGTGGTATCATTTAACAAGAGAAGTTCTTAAGGCCCCTGAAGCACCTTCTGTGAAGGACAAGGATAAATCTTCAAAGGCTAGACGCCCACAGCTCCTTATTAAACTTGTGATGAGAAGGTTATATTGCTTATTTAATATAATTATACATCTTATACAAACTTTATTTGGTGGCAAAATGAGGTTTGGCGGGGTGGGTAACAGGTCAAAAAGGCTAATTATTCGTACGAGTTGGGTTGACCTAGAAAAACTTGTCCAAATTTTGCAACTTATGTATGAATTATCCTTGTGTCAATATGATTAAAGAAATTATATTATATCAGTAATAAGCTAATTCTTTTATTTATATATTTTTTGATTTGGAAAAGACACATTCCGTGGTGCACTTTTAAGTCATGACTATACTTGCACCACATGCCATGCTTGTAATTGAAGTAAACTACAATTTAAAGCATAACTCTTCAACAAAGATTTACTTTTTTTTAAATTTTTTTGGTCTTTTGCATGCTCTTAGTAGCGTTGAACCTCACTGCTGATGAAAAATTACAATGAATTAAAATTTGTGTTAATAGTGAAGAATTTTTTATAAGCCCGTTGGTATTTGTTAGAACCTGTAAATGGTATGACATATATTGGTCTTTCTTGGCCCAGTGTTTTTATTAATACCTTGCTTTAGGGACCTCTATGTATACATACAGCCATACAGGTGTATTCCCTGATTGTATGCTACAGGTTGTATTGCAAAGTGTGTAGTTGCAATATTCTGATTAGAGGTTTGTTCAATAAGAATTATAATGCATAACTAGTTGTAACTATACAAACTGTTCAAATTTGTGTTTTATGATGAAAGTTTGAAGTGTTGTGCATAAGAATTTGTACTGTTAAACAGTACAAGTGCCTGTGGATTTCAGGTGTATGGTATTATGCCGTAATAATGTGTAAGTTTTGAAGATTGAAGTGTTATGCTTCAGGACGTGTACTATATAAGCTCAGATACATTTGAAGTTGTCTATACAGTTTTCGTTCTAAAGATGTACGCTGGGCTATAAAATGGAGATGTTATGCCTTCAAAATATGTACAGTACAAGTAACAGGTGTTAATAATATTGTGTTATGAAAGAAGTCATGGAAATCATCAATATTTAAAATTATGATTTGAGGTCAATCATAGATCCTATGATCATATATTAGATTAAATTACTAGCCAACCCGATTAGTTTCTAACCTGTTGACTGTGTGTATAGGTATGTATTTATGCATTATTCGCTTGTTCATTAGTCCAGTCTAGTAGAGGTTATTTTCTTTCTTTTTGTAGCAATTTATTGTTAATAAGTAGAGGTATAATTCTGCAATCTCCATCTTCAAATTTTCAGTTTTAGTTGCCACATGTTCTTTCTTTGAAAGTTTTCATGCCAAACATGCCTACTAGCGCATTGTCATCTTTACAATTGATTTTGATCTAAAAGGTCCGTCTATCTCTTATTGTTAAAGGGTTAGACATTACACTTGTAGTCAAACACTCCACGGGAACCTGTTAAAAACAGGGAATCCCTTAAAAAGAACTTGTAGCCAAACATTCCCATTGACCACATATGTTGTCAAATGTTGTAATTCTTATTTTTCCTCTTAATTTATTGCAGATTGGAAAGTTCCTTTCGTAGTTTCTCTCGGCCTGTACTTCATGCAGCAGCCAGAGTTGTGCAGGAGATGGGAAAAAGCCGTGCTGCTGCTTTTTCTTTGGGTCTACATGATATTGATGAAGGAGGAGATGTTAATACATTTTCTGAAAATAATGAACCTGAAGATGGGAAATCTCAACTTGAAGGTAATTGAATATTTGCCTTCTTTTTTCTTTTCTTTTCTTTTTGTCAACAAGTATTTGTTTATGTGACCGTAGTTCTTATGAATCTGATTAGAGGTAACAATTTGAACCCGTTCATGTGAAAACTGGTGAAGTCAAGTTGGATTCTATTGGTAAACTGGGCAAACCTGTAAAATAGTTAAATGGCTATAAAAGAAACACGTCGAAAGTTTCTTGTGTACATAAATGCTGATACAGGTTATAATTAATTTTAAAATATTATTAATTAGTTACAAAATTGAATGAAACAGGAAAAAAAGTGTTGACAGGTCTACCTCGACCTGACCCATTTTTGATGATTAAAAGTTACCCCCTCTTGGCCTGGACTCATTTTGACTATTACCCAACCCACCCGTTTTGCCACGTATAAGTCTCAAAACATGAAAAGTTTAGACACTCTTCAAAACTGTTATCTTTTACAATATTGATTACTAAAATCGTGACAATTTGTTTCCATTCATATATCTGATCAACTTTAACCATTTTTCACACTTTCAAATTTCACGACTAAAAATTCTTCCTATATTCTTATAGGAATGGAAATGAAGGGAATTGGGATAACGGCCAATTTAGATCATTCTTCCTATATTCTTACTGAGTGTAACCCTATATAAAGTTTGTGACCCAGCTGAGTTAATCCATGATTCCATGTTAGGATGCTCTAAAAATTCACTCATTATTGAACTTCTTTTTTGCTTCTTTTTTTGCACTATTTTTAGGTAACAAGGATACAGTCGCAAGTTTATTAGCCTCATTAATGGAGGTGGTGCGTACAACTGTGGCATGTGAATGTGTTTATGTTCGTGCAATGGTGATTAAAGCACTTATTTGGATGCAAAGCCCCCAAGAAACTTTTGCTGAGTTAGAATCAATGATCGCATCAGAACTCTCTGATCCTGCTTGGTCAGCAGCTTTATTAAATGACATTTTGCTCACTTTACATGCTCGTTTTAAGGTACATGCCTAATTCTTATTGGTTACTATTTTATGGTTTATGGTTTTTCTGATACATTTTTGGGGTTCGGTTCTGATCTAACCATATGTTGTACATGTTATTTTATTCTTTTTTGTTCAACCTTTTGTCTTATTGTATTATTCTGATTTTTAATCCTTATAGGCTACTCCAGATATGGCTGTCACACTACTTGAGATTGCAAGAGTTTTTGCCACTAAAGTCCCTGGAAAAATTGATGCTGATGTGCTACAGCTTCTATGGAAGGTAGGTTTTCCGTTTTCCTCCCAATAAACATGCATATTTATGCATGCTATATGAACAAAATATATGGTAAGTGTACATTTAGATTTACATCCAACATTCTATATTAAAAGCAACAATCTAAGATGCATATGTTATGCATGCTATGAAAGATATGTCTCTCTTTTTTCTTCCCAATGAAAATGAATATGTTATGCACGCAATATGAAATATAATATATATTATGATTTACACCGAACATTCTATATTAAAAGCAACCATCTAGAAAATATTTATGTTTATCGAAAATAACATTTTGTTGGATGGAGGTCATATTACGATACAAATTTTTTGTTGAAATGCAGATAAAAGCAATTACAATCACAAAGACATATTCCTTCTTTCTACACTAGTCATCTAGGGAATGTTCAACATGTAAATGATTTGTATTAACCTAAAAGAAAACTTTGATATAGAATTTTAGTATTCCATCTAATCTTCTCCATCATCGAGAGGCTTTATATTGTCTGCATAAATCTATATACTTGACAGAGCATCTACTACCCTCTGTATGTCATGCAAAAGTCAAAAAATATGCAAATGACATACTTTTTGTGAAAGAAATACTTATATCTTGATGCCAGAAAAGTACTCGAGACTCCTCAGTTTCTGGTACTACATTATTTTGCTACAATTACTTCTCGTAATTGCTAATTTAGTTATCCACTAACACAATTACTTTAAATCATTGGATACTCTCTCTATGTTCGGACATACTGCTGACAATAACAAGTTGATAAAAATCACGTAATGTGTGCTTAGTCTTTTGAGAGGCTTAACTTGATTTTAAGCACTGTGTAATGCAAAAAAAAAAGAAAAAATTGTTAAAATTTATGATTAGTTAGCTTTGTTTTTTTATTACGTATCATTATTTATGTGTATATATAATATTTTGCAGACATGTTTGGTTGGAGCTGGTCCTGATGGCAAACATACAGCTCTTGAAGCTGTGACAATCGTTCTTGATCTGCCACCTCCACAACCTGGTTCAATGTCTGGGCTTACATCAATCGATAGAGTATTTGCAACCGATCCAAAATCAGCTTTAGCTTTACAAAGACTAGTTCAAGCAGCAGTAAGTATCATATTCTCTAAACTGAAGATTAGTGAGTTGATTCAGATGATTTATTAGTGTAATATGATTTACAGGTGTGGTTTCTTGGTGAAAATGCAAATTATGCTGCATCTGAGTATGCTTGGGAGTCAGCAACTCCACCTGGTACTGCATTGATGATGTTAGATGCGGATAAAATGGTTGCAGCTGCTAGTTCTCGCAATCCAACTTTAGCTAATGCTCTCACCCGACTGCAGCGATGTGCTTTTATTGGCAGCTGGGAGGTACATTGTTTCATCATTCATTCTTTCGGTTATTAACTATACCTATATAAATACATCTAAATAATCTTGCGTATATATGAATGTCTGATTCATGTACATAGTATGTTATGTTTTTGTATGCTTTAGAGTAGTATGAATATATGAACTCAAAGACTGATGGTCCCATTTCGAGATGTTTTTTGTATACCCATATGAACATATCTAAATAATCTTGTAATTCGTTTGTTGCTGACCATATCTAAATTTTGATTTATGGCTTCTTTTTTATTTCTTTACCTACAATCTGCATTCTTGTGATCGATTTTTTATTCAATTAAACCTCAGGTTCGTATCATTGCTGCACAAGCTCTTACAACAATGGCAATCAGATCTGGTGAACCTTATAGAATACAAATCTATGAGTTTTTACATGCTCTAGCACAAGGTGGTGTGCAATCTCAGTTTTCAGATATGCATATTAGCAATGGTGAAGATCAAGGGGCTAGTGGTACTGGTCTTGGATCTTTGCTCAGTCCAATGCTAAAAGTCCTTGATGACATGTATAATGCACAAGATGATTTGCTAAAGTAAGTGGGAATGAATGATTGTTTCTTTAATTTTCTGGAAAAACTGTTGTATATAAAGTTTTTAATGAAGGTTTTGTACTTGAGGTTGCAGGGAAATGCGTAACCACGATAATTCTCAAAAAGAATGGACAGATGAAGAACTGAAGAAACTTTACGAGACACATGAACGACTTCTAGATCTTGTTTCATTATTCTGTTATGTACCAAGATCAAAATATCTGCCTCTCGGCCCCACAAGGTAATACTAGAATTATATAGAAAAAAGAAACTAATGCATTCAAACATCTCACTTTTTGTTTTTGAACTACAACAGTGCAAAACTTATTGAGATTTATCGCAATCGGCATAATATAACTGCATCAAGTGGCATGAGAGATCCTGCTGTTGCTACAGGGATATCTGAACTCATTTACGAGGCAACTAAACCTGCAGCACCTGTGGAGACTGAAAATCTTGATGATGATCTAGTAAATGCTTGGGCAACAGGTCTTGCTGATGATGGTTTATGGAACAATGCTCCTGCAATGCATAGGGTGAGAAATTATCTAGTTTTCTACAACAAAGTTTTTTAAAATTATCATGTAATTAACACATTTGCACTCACTGAACACCCAAAGGCACTTTGCTGGGGTAAAACTGGGGATGTAAACGAGCTGAGCCCGAACCTGGTACTTAGCCAGGCTCATTAGGCTTTTTTTAAGCTCGAGCTCGGCTTGTTTAGGCTAGCGAGCTTAAACAAGCCCACACTTTGAGGCTTGAGCTCTGGCTCGTTTCGAGCTTTTATAGATCCGAACTCGGGTAGCTCGCAAGTAGCTCGGCCTGTTTCATCCCTAGGTAAACTGTTGAAAATTGCCATCTCTATATCTGGTAATAACACTATTACTAACACTATTTCTGGTATTGGTTTCTGTAGGTTAACGAGTTTCTTGCTGGCGCTGGTACTGATGCACCTGATGTTGATGATGAGAACACAATCTCTAGACCTTCAATGAGTTACGAAGACATGTGGGCTAAAACTCTTTTAGAGACTGCAGAAGTTGATGTAAGAATTATGTGTTTTTGGCTTAGGTGCATCCGTCATGTAAAGAATATGTTATTATTTTATATTTTTTTCCTTTGCAGGATGATGATGGTAGGTCTTCTGGATCTTCTTCTCCAGATTCAATAGGTTCAGTTGAGACATCAATTTCTTCTCACTTTGGAGGAATGAATTATCCCTCTTTGTTCAGTTCAAAACCATCAACTTACGGATCATCACAACCCGTGGTACGTGAAATCATACCATTTTCAAGTTATTTCGTTAATTGTCGAAGTTGGTTTAATAATCGTGAAAACTGAAGTCATTTATGCGTTATCATGATGTCTTGTTAACGTGTATCTTAAAATTATGCATGATACTAGAGGTAGCAATTTCAACACGTTCACTTATGAATAGCTTGATTTGGGTTATGTCTTATCTTTAACCAGTCAAATGGGTAAAATTAAAAGAGGGAAACGGGTGAAATGGGTCTAACAGGTCAAAAGTTGCTCGATAGGTATGTTTAATGTATAAATTATAAAACCTCTCAAAAAAATTATTCAAAAGTGTATGAAATTATTGAAATAATATAATTTTATGGGTAAAATGCACAGAAATGTAACGAACTATGCCCATTTTGATATTATATAAAAAATAATAAATAAGTTTAGACAAGTGTTTCGTGTCAACCGATCCTGACCCAAACTGTTTGACCCAAACAAAAATGACACATTTTGACCAACAACAAGACCTGTCCAACCTGACCGGAACTAAAAAGCAATCCGTTTTGACACATAGCCAGTTTTACGACAACTTTTGATTATGTGGACAATTTCAGGAAAAATCAGGTACGAAGCGACACAATAGACCCTCTGCTGGTTCCTCTTCGTATGAAGGTTATGGTTCTCCGGTTAGTGTTCTTAACCTGCTGTTAGTCAACCTTAAAAGTTGTCCTTGTCAAAGTCAAAGTTGTTGAATATTATGAAATCTTTTTAATAGATCAACGAAGAGCCACCTCCATACTCGTCACCTGTTCACCAAAGGTTCGAGTCATTTGAAAACCCATTGACTGGACAAGGGTCAAGCAGTTTTGATTCTCATGAAGAAGAACGATCTTCAGGGAATGCTCAATCTGGATCAGCACTTTATGACTTCACTGCTGGTGGTGATGATGAGGTACATTCCATTCACTTTTAGTCGACATCTTTTTTTTGTTATTTCAAAAACACCGTTTATCTGACATTAAAAACCTCTTTTATTACAGTTGAATTTAACTGCTGGAGAAGAGGTCGAAATCGAGTATGAAGTTGATGGGTGGTTCTATGTAAGTACACAATACAAGTTTTGTTTGTTAATACATTCATATCAAGAATAAAATAGTCATAATATGCTTAATTAAGTCAACTTGTGTAGATATTATCTAGAGATGTAAACGAGTCGAGCTAGTGGCTAGTTACCCGAGCTCCAATCGTTAAAACTTAAAAGTTTGAAACTAGCCAGGTCTTAACAAGCTTGAGCTCGAGCATAGACTAAAGCTCATTTAGTAAACGAGCCCAAGCTCGAGCCTCAAAGAGTAGGCATGTTTAAGCTCTTGAGCTTAAACAGGCTTTATATATAATATATTATATTGTATATGTTTAATTTTTAATATTTATATATATCATGTAATGAAATTTCAAAATAATATCTAAGCCTAAACAAGCCAAGCTTAAATGAGCCGAGCTCGAGCTCAACATCACAAGCTCTAAACGAGCCAAGCTCAGGCTCGACTCGGCCTGTTTACATCTATTATTATCTCTAATGGGTCAAATGGGTTAGCCTAAAAGTAAACATGTCAAAACAGGCTGAAAGTTACTTCAGAATGTAATACATGAAATCTTCTAAATTTCATAGTTACAAAATAAAATCAGCAAAAAACAAAAAGAGTATTTAGTGGACTGGCCCAACCAGATCCGTTTTGACCCGTTATCAAACCTACCCGACCCGTCAATTACGGGTATCTGATATCTTGACTGTTTAAACAAACGTACAACAGGTGAAGAAGAAACGACCTGGTCGGGATGGTAAAATAGCTGGTTTGGTCCCAGTTCTATATGTTAGCCAATCATGAGAAGAATATTAGCGGCGTTTTCTGGAAAAAACTTATCGGCAGATTTGCATAAGAAGAGGGAGTAATATCGAGTATCATTTGTTGGTAGGGATTGTATTAATGTGATAGGGTACATCATGTTGTGTATTATGTGTCATAGTCAGCATTTGTGTATTTGGTGTGATTGTTATCTTACATGTACATTTGGAATTGACAATGTTGATTTCCTCTAGTAAAGAAATTCAATCTTTTTGATATTTTTACATTTTTTAGTAGATTGAATTAGATGCTCTGATTACCTGCTTTTATAGGAATGGATTGGGCTTTGTTGTTGTGAATTAGCTTGCAATTACTTTGCTAACTCAGCCGAGTTCTCGGCTTGGACTCGCTAATCTGTCATTGACCAAGGTGACTTTAGCAATAAAAGAACTCTCAGTTAAAACTCAGTCCAGCTGCTCCTCAACTTGATGCAAGTTTGATGGGAAAATGTTGACTTTGGCATGTTCATTTTCTCCTGGGGCTTGTTTCACATAATAGTAACCAAGTTTGAAAACTATTTTAGCAAGGTCACTAATGAGTTATTTCACAATGCGAAATAAATGGGGGAGTGACTTTGTGAAATAGTTTCCAAACTTGTTACTATTATATGAAGTTTCCCCTTTTTTTATGCTATGAACTTATAATTTTCAGTTATCGTTGTACATAATTTAAAATTTTCTTAAAAATAGTCGTATCCCGTTATGCCTTACTCGTGAGTAGCCTAAAAGCTAGTCTTTTCTATTAATTGTTATATCATTGAAAGTTGCAACTTACTAAACTTTATGTAATTTGTTTTTTAAGACGTTCTTTCATTCTGGGTCTGAATAAGAATACTACATATCAGCATTAAGTAGTTTTAATATCAAAATGTTTATTCATATTTGACCGTTTTATAAAAGATCTCTGAATGTATATAATCATCTGTTTATGATATTTGGTTATCAACTATTGCGTCCTTATTTCAATTAAAACTTTTCTAACGTAAAATAAAAAAATTTAATAACAAATATCAAACCATAATAATATAGCGAATTAAAACTAAAATATTTAAATTCAATAGATTATTCTTGAATTTAGCAGATATTTGCATGATAATACATTTCGAGATACAAAGTACCGGAGAAGAAAGCCACGTGCATAGAAAGATGAAGGACTTCGATTGGTATAGGAGAATGAATCATAAACTATGTTAAAAGATTATAAGATGTAATTTTATCTCTTATTTGTTAAGAGGCTTTAATTGATTTTTAGATCTTAATAAAAAGATAAAACAAATACCTTTTACATCTTAAAATATCTTACTAAGTCAAACTAAAATGCATTACGAGGATTTTTAAGAAAAACAAACGAACCGTAATTCTGTTTGACGGAAGGAAAACGAGGTTTCGTGTCCCAATGTACGAAAATTGCATTTTTTTTTTCTTGAGAGCGCCTTGCCTTGTCCTTCTTTTTCTTTCATACGATGGTATTTCAGTTTTTAATTTTATTACTATTATAGTATTATTATATTCAAATAATCAATATTATGTCTTTTTTATTTTTTCTCTTGATATAGCTTCTATAAGAAAGTATTTCGTATATGTTAAACTTCAAAATATCGTATTTACATAGCCTAAATTAGAAATATCATATATATTCTTCATAACCTTTCTAAATATTATATTTGTGAAAAAATCATTTGAGAACCGTTTTTATTACGAGTACCGCAAAAACCAATCTGAGCCATCCAATTTCCCATCCTTCAATGTTATCACCCACCCATGAATTTATCTCATGCACCTTGTCACACTCAATCCCCACGCTCCCATCCATGAATTCCACTTACTAAAGAAACGACTAACTACTAAGATTGTTTCTCGCGATACTCACTAGAAGATCGGCTCTCAAATAAACCTTTCCCTGCTATCATATTTATTATCATTCTTAGCATTTTTTTTAATTTATAATCATTTTAAATCACCAAGCTATCCACTTGATTGGAAGATACAGATTGATCTACAGACGAGTGTTGGGTGAAGAATTGAAGATGATTATCCTTCATCCCCAAATTACAAATTACTTAAGGCAGCGACTTTGGGGGCGTACAATGTTGTCGGCTCATGTACCAATAAGACTTTGATCAAAGTTTCTAATCCAAATTACTTCGAAGTGGATGGAATTGTTTGGCTGATGATGGTTTCATGGAATAAGCTAAGGACAAATTAGTTATTTTGCTGTTTTTTATAATTATTAATAATTTAAAATGATTAAATATGAATATATATTTGGCCTTGTTTCATTTAATTGATATGAATTTTGTCGTAATATCTATCTAAAATGTATTTTCTATGAGCTAATACTAAAAACTATGTCTTTTGATAACTATCATATTACATTATTAATTATATCAGATAAAAATGAAACGATTACAAATTATTATTTGTTCCAAACATTATACATTAAAACTTATGAAAGAAAAATACATTAGATGAGATGTTTAAATTTTTCTTGCTATTTTAATATTTGTGTTTAGATGTTAGTTTTATAGTTCTCATAGCAACGCATAGACAAAAAGCTAACTCGTTTACAACATTGGCTGAGATGGTGTGTAAGATATATATTATAAATTGTGTTGTGAGTAGTACGGATTATGTCTATACAATTAGGGGATAAAATATATGCTTCTAGTAACACCTATCTTAAATGCTTTCACACAGTACATTTAAACGATGGGTATGTTAATCATTTAATTATTTAAGTGTTTGTGAGTAAAGCATACGTCCTTTTCCCATGAATAAAAAATTAAAATATGATCAAATGGATTAGTTAATTTTTATTAAAAAGAAGAAAAAAAGCTATTAACAAGATTGGTTACACCAACCTTCATAAAGCAAAGTTATTAAATCTTGGTTGCTTTATTAGTGTGCCCCACTAGTTTTAATTAACGTTTTAACATTATTTTGTATTAAATTGACATTTTAATTAAAAAAAATCTGAATTTTCACGGCCATCATCATCTCTATGTGCAGCTACGGCTAAATATCAAGTTAAGCTTTTCTTTGAATAAAAGAAAAAAAATTAGAAGCTTTTACCAAGTAATCAGAGCTGAAAGTTAAGTGAGTGTAACTGCTTGTACTCACATTCGAGTAAAAGACATTGCAAAATGTGACAAAAAAAAGTTCCGAGCTTGTAATTACTTAACTTTGAATTCTTTTTATCGCCCAACTTATAATTACCTAACATTTGTATGCAACTAAAAACTGACATAATTAACAAGAACTTAGATATCAAAACCCAAAAAACAGATCCATTTAAACTGGTTGTTTGGGTATTAATTTTTCTACAACACAATATGTATGGTTTAGTCTTAATTTGTAACGAAAAATTGACTGGAATAGCAAAACCAAACAGAACAAGTAATTATATAATCAGCTAAGATTCATGTTATGCTCCCTTTCGATTTTTCCTTATGCCACATAGACTTTCTTCTCAGTGATTTCTTTGGTCGCACCATTGCACGTCTCGTCTTATAGATCCTGTTGCCGCTCCAATATAGCTCTTGTTTAGTCGTCCTTTAGCTTTGGTAGTTGTATGCCTTCACTTGTTTTACTATTTTTTTTTGGTGACCTAGCTACCGTGCCGTGCAGCAGTTGTGGGTAGGCAGACCTTGATTTTGATTTAGTATAACATTCGCACTTGAAAAAAATAAAAGGTCATGTACTTACTATTAAGCATAAGACATTAAGACCACGTCTTTTTAGGCATAAAGCAACTCTTGGATCTTTAACAGTCAACAAGAATGAACTTCTAGGTTCAAAATTGGCTCTAAAATAGAAGAAATTTGACTTTTAACTTGTCCTGAGATTGAAAAGGTATGATCATTTAAAAGGATTAGTTAAATTTGCTATTTTTTGTTTGGCCAATTGGCCCAGCCCCAAAATGCAATGAACAAAGCCCTAATGAGTCAATAGACAATAGGTTAAAGGTGCCAGACCCCTCCATCTTTCTCTTTGTTTTCCATATTATTATCCCCTTATCAATTCACAAAGTAAAAGCACTATTTATTTTGATTTTTTAATTTTAACCCTAAAAACTTTTCACTAAATATCTTTTAAGTTTATATAAGTTATATTTGATTTAATAAAATTACTTGCTATTATTTACAAATTAAATTGTCTTTGACATAGCAATATCGAGATGTATTAAGATATCACTCACAGTTTAAGCTTAAGAGTTTAATTCATGGTATACATCATTTCAATATTTCAACTTAACCCTTAATAAATTTCACTTTTAAAACTTCAGTTTGCATAAGTTATTACAAACTTGGTAATGTAGCCCCATGTACATAATATAATCAACAAATGTAGTAGATGCATGTTAACCTAAATATTGTCTACGTATGCTAACTTCGAACAACCATCTTATATGTTATATTATATGTAAATTAAATTACATGATCCAGTTAATGTAGAAACATTCCGAAAGTGAAAACAGAAGTTACTACCTCAATACACTTTACCACAAGTTTCTACGCGTATCACCACAAGTTTCTACGCGTATTAAACCTTACCACAAGGTTCTACGCGTATTACCACAAGTTTCTACGCGTATTACACTTTACCACAAGTTTCTACGCGTATGTTCATTCCAACAGACAATTCAAAGTTAGCAGGGTAACTAAACCCAAATCTTACTCATTTTCAAAAGGTATACACTATGTTAAACATTTACAAAACATAACACCCATCACCTAGGGTAAAATGTATATATATATAATGAGATAATATACTACCAATGAATTAGTCTAGTCATCAATCATACTACTACTGTTGGGACTCGTAAGATCCCCAAACAAATAGAGAACGAATAATTCTACTTTCACAGGAAGGTGATCATGTTAATTATAATACTATCAGTATACCTCGTGTGGAAACCGTCACCGTCATTTGAAATGGTCTGGTTGAATTATTGCAACAACTTCAGGGCATGAATCGTCGTTATCCTTGTGCTTCCAAATTTCTCCATTTGCATGCACAATCCATGATATTTGTGGAGAAAGCGATGAATACATGTCTGCAAAGTTATAAACTAATGTTTAATAGTTTTGTTGGAACACAAAACAACTTATCTGACATTTATTTATGAATTAAAGAGAAACAGTCAGACATGGCTCCTTAGAAAGAGCAGGAAGCATGAAATGAATTGGTAAAATTTAATTTAAAAGCAGTAGATGGTGACATATTTCTCCTAGGAGTTTTTCACACTTCACCTTGAGGATATATGAAATAATGAAGATATACATTGTTACTTATTTACAGAAATTGATTAATGCTAAAATAAATTACCCAACTGAAGGATGATTGTTATGTAAACCCAGGTTGGACCTTAACTTATAAACCTTTATATAAGTTTGTACCATTGATATGAATCTTAATGTAGTATATAGTAATCAATCACATAGATATAATATCCGATACCATGATGTTGTTTGATTCCAGGATAATGGTATGTGAATTTGACTTTCCAACCAAAGTCGAACCGTGCTCTTGGTTCAAAAACAAGATTGTTTGGTTTGAAAAAGTCGGTTTGAGGTGTTTCTTGGTTAAATTAGATTGATGAAAATGTCTCGGGTGTGTAACAAAGCAAGGATTGGTTCATATGAATACTATGAGAAATAGTAGCAATCGAAACGTTTAACTCCCGGATTGAAATTTTGAAATGTGTTGAGTTCATGAGATCGAAGTGAATTGGATTGTAAAGCACATTTGGGCTATTTTAGTATAAGCATAGGTGGAAGTGAATAATGACAGTGGGGTGTGACGACAAGTGAGCAGCACAAGGGACATCGGAGGTGTAGGTGTCACTGCAGCCACAGGCGATGGTGGCTTGCAGAGGTAGGGGACCACCACGGCCTACAAAGGTGGCCTACTGTGGTGGGCAGCTACAACAAAGACTACAGCAGCCAGTGATGGCAGGTCGTGCTGTTGTTCAGTGATGGATGGAAAACTTGGAAAACACTAACCAAGTTTATAAAGGAAGAGTGTGGAAACAATGTTTTGATGTTTTCGAAACTGTTAGTTATAGAGTAGAAAACAGTCTTTTTATTTCCATGAATTATTTTTTCGAAGAAAATAAGAAATCAATTTGAACACGTTCTTGATATTCCGGTTTCACGAAAACTTTTCTGAAAAACAAGCCATGTTTTCTGCAACTAAACAAGGTCATAGATTTTCACTGTTAGATGCATAACAGAAGTGTGACATATATTAACCATATATTATGTGTTTGGGACCCATAGTTATTGAAAGATCCATGAACATTATAAACTAAACATACTATATGAGGCTTGTGCTATTTCAAAAGTAAGATATTAGTGTTTACATGCTTATAGGATATCTCGTTAGTGATTTGATATATACACCATGATGTAAAAAATAATGGAAATACTAATTATATACAAAATTAGCCTGCTTTCGACAGGCAACAGCTCCTAGTCCAATAAAATTCAACTCTAATTCACAATCAAATCAAGCATAGTCCTTGACTCCTCCTACTCACTATTTACAGAGTTTTTTCAGTACGCGTCTCTCTACCTGCGGTAGAGGTATGACTGTCTACATTTTATCTTCTCCCGTACCCACTCTTACGGGATTGGGCTTTGTTGTTGTTTTGATAATGGAAATGCTATCATCAACTATTTTGATTATTAAAAAAAATAACATTTTTGCCTGTTTTACTAATTAACTCTAAATACCACGTCTTACCTTGTAGAAAACAAGCACACAGATCTTCATCCAAAAAAGTAATAAAGAAAGACATATATAATATAAAAGTATCCAACTGTTCCATAGATTTACCTGAAACAGGCTGTAGATCAGGTTCTCTTGTACCATGCAAAATCATTGTACCAGAAAGCACGGTCATGAACCCACATAGAACAGATATAATCGTGCTAACACTCTGACCAGCCCAATCCTACAATGGCAAAAAATAAAAATTAATTATAAAATATAAGTAAACTAATTAAAATTAGTTGAATTAGAAACGATACCTTGAACATGATGGCACTAGCAAGAATCGTGAAAGATGTGAACATGGCATAATAGATTGGCGAAACAACAGCGGTATTAAATGTGTCCAAGGCCTGAATAATTTCAATATGAAGTAATTTTTTAAGACAAAATGCAACAAAAAGTTAACTGTGAGATAACATATACATATAGAAATACAGTTACTGTAGCAACTTTCGCAGCTACTGGTTTAAATAAATTAACTATAAATGACAATACATGTTCTAAATGTAAAAGAGTTGATGTAGTCAGTAGGGCAACCTATGTGTTAATTTAGCAATTAAAAAGAGAAAATACAAACAATAAAACCATTTTAAAAGAGAATGTTTAATATTGATGGTCTTCGGATTTTTCACCAACTTGTATTTCATGGGATCTCAATAGTGTTGGGTGCTTACCCACTATCACACACATGCCGGTATCACTGCCGATGAAGCACGGGCCTATTGGGTCACATACCGAAGATTGATCCCGACAGCACTACATATGAAGAGATATGATCAAAATTGGCTTGGTCCGGAGCTTCACAGCTGTGAAGCAACCGTGAAGGCGGTCTGACAGAACGTCTTTTATTCTATTGGACCTTTTTGGTTGGTCCAATCCATGCCTTCCTTTATTGCCGGACCTTAGGCAGATCTGGGGTCATCTTTAGGGCTTTAAACGTGTCATGCAATCTCTCCATTCACCTCTCTTGACTTATTTAAGATTAGCTACATACAAAGTTACAAACACCTACATACACCAAGAGAGCAAGTTCTTGAGACTTGAGAGTTCTTGAGTATGGGAGCCAAGGAGAGGAATTGGGTGCTATTCCAAAGTGGGTTCAGGGCTTTGAAGCTCACGTGAAGGCTTACTAGCACTCAGGGATCATACCAACTCGGGGTGGACTTCAAGTAGAGGAAGGCACACTTGGGCTTTCGATTTCATCCCTCTTTGTCTTCTACTCCAACTCCTAGAGGGTACTTTACTTCCCTTCCTTTCGTTTTAGTTGCATTACTTGTTGTAGATTAGATCCATTGGGTGGATTTTGGTGGTGTAAGAGTTTCATTTGTACATGCATGCTTGATTTTGTTGCTTCTGTTGCGTTCTTGGACCACCATCATAATCCAACAAATAGAATGTGTCTTGTGTGGTGCTTTAAATTGGTGGTTTTCGAATTTTGATAATGGGGTTCTTCACCAAGTTCTATCCGGTGAAATATGATATAATCTACAAAAATTGGTTTAGTACTTTGATTTTGTATGTCAAAGGATTTTCTCCATGGGAACGTGTGTGGGAAGTTTGGTCCATAAGCTCTAAAAACAAGCTACTTTTCTCCGTGTCTGTGTGTAAGTGTATAGGATTGTTCTGTTCGATTGTTAGGGTGTCGATAAGGATTTTGGGTAGTATGCAAACTTGTTTTAGGCATGATGATGTTAAACTTAAATAGGGAAGTAAATCGAATATATATAAGTTGCCCACACTAAAATTTCAGATATTATTTAGATGTATCAAAAACACCCTATTTATAGAGGAGTGGTGGCTGGCGGTTATCATAAAGGCAGCGGCAGTTGGTGGTGCCACCCTGGCGCCAACAGCCGGTGGTGTTTTCTTTCCTGCCAACCACACTAACACCCCTAATACACACTAATATTCAATACATATCATAAGTACCATAATAATTACATAATTCTAATTTAACATAGGTTTATAATATGATACTTGACAATTAAAAATTCCAACATTGCCTCCCTTAAGTGTCAAGTGTCATTTGCCTTGCTTCCTTCACGTTCTTTATTTGATGAGGACGAAATCTTCGTCATCCACCTCCGAGCTTGAGTCATGATCCATTATAGTCGGCTCCGCTTCTTCTTCTTCAATTATGACATGGTTCCTTTTTGCCTCCCGAACTCGTGCGATCTCTTGGTCCCTACCAATGTCACTTGCGACCCCTTGTTCACTAACAAAGTCAAATCAACTGGTTGACTCGTTCCAACACTTTCTCCAACGTTCGAGATTTGGCTTAACCCTTTCAAACCCAAAAAATGCAATTCCTGAGGCTCTGATAAATACTTGTTGTATAACTCCTGAAAAGCCTGGTCATGACTAGCGGGGTATCCAAAGATCATAGCGATTTTTGCCCACTCGTTTCTCTGTGTGATCATTTGGTATCCACCTGATTGGATGACCATTTTGTATAGATCGAATAAGCATATGTCTAGACCCGCAACATTCGGTGGTAAGGCTACATCAATTTCTTCTTTCATTCGATAGAACCACTCAATTGATTCCTCAAATTTCCTAGCAAACAAGGCTTTGTTTTTGTAGCAAATCACGTCTCTATTTACCAACACCATAAAAGAAATAAAGCCAACAAAGTTTTCAATGATTAAAGGAATCTCTATACCATTTAGTTCCACTTTGTTATCCAGATCTTCGGAGTTTCCAATTGATGATCGTTTGTTGCCATGTAAATGTCGATCTTGACCCATATGTGAGATTATGCAAGTATTGCCCTCGATCTTCACTTCAAAGCCTTGTAGAATTAATTGACTCATACCAAGGACATTAATAATAATGTCCGGAGTATGAGAGAGTGAGAGACATAAGGAACAACAAAACAAAGTGTTTTAGTTTCGATCTCAACTTCTCCGATTCCATATATGGTGATTGGTATATGATATGCTTCTTCGTTGATGACATAATTCTCTCTATAGATTGTGAAAAGATCCTTATCCGATGACATGTGTTGATTAATCTTGGTATTAATATACCAAGTCTTGTTCCAATCACCCGTATCGGTTCCTTTCACAAGATAGTCTCCATTAATTATTGCCTTGTCAACGTGTATAGGATGTTTACGCAAAATCTGGTTCTTTGTAGGGCATTCCCATGCAAAATGGCCTCGTCCATGACATCGATAGTATGTTGGATTTTGCCTTCACCTATCTCCGATTTCTCCATTAATATGCCAATCTTTTAAGAGATTGGCAAGTTCGGTGCTTCCCTTTGTACCGTAGTCTCTCTTGAATTTTCTGCCTTGATTATTCATCATCATAGTGTTCCTTTTTTTATTTTCTTTTAGGGTCAATAATGGTTTAACCATCAAAGTTTTCGTTCAATTTCGGTTTAACCATCAAAGTTTTTTTTAAACGAAATTACCATAAAGTTTGAATTTGTTATGATTTAAACCTCAAACTTTTTTTCAAATGATTTAAACCTTGAAGTTTTGTTAAAAAAACTAATTAATCACTTAAGTTGTGTATATTTTTTATTTTACCCTCTCTACTTCATTATGCTTTTTACTTTTTATTAAAAAGTTAACAAAACTTAGAGGGTTAAATCATTTTCTAACAAAAAATTAAGGGTTAAATCGTTTGGGAAAAAACTTTAAGGTTTAAACCAAAAAGAAGGTGTAACTTTAAGGATTAAATAATTATAAATTCAAACTTTATGGTAAAAATTTTGAAAAAAAACTTTGATGATTAAACCGAAACTGAAGTAAAACTTTAATGGTTAAACCATTATTGACCCTTTCTTTTATTGTCTTCTTCAACTTTGATTTGAAAAACGCAGCATTCCTAACACTCCTATTCAACTGCCCTCTCTTTCCTTTCTTTTTCAATTATGAAAAGCCTGTTCCTGAAGTCGAGAAATCTGCCCTTGATATCGATCCAACATCACTGCCACCAAACAGAAAATTGTTCTTCTGTTTCGAGTTTCTGGCCGACAAGAATTCTGCAGATTGACTTCTTCGATCTGCAACTTCCGCAGTGGCATGAACATGTACAGATTTCTTCTTCGGATCGAGCCTTTGGCTCTGATACCATGTTCAATTGTTAGGGTGTGGGTAAGGATTTTGAGAGGTATGCAATTTTGATGTAGGCATGATAATTTATACACATAAACAGGGAAGTAAATCGGATATATATAAGTTGCCCACACTGAAATTTTAGATATTATTTAGATGTATCAAAAACACCCTATTTATAGAGGAGTGGTGGCCGGCGGTTATCATAAAGGCGGCGGCAGTTGGTGGTGCCACCCTGGCGCCAATTGCCGGTGGTGTTTTCTTTCCTGCCAACCACACTAACACCCCTAATACACACTAATATTGAATACATATCATAAGTACCATAATAATTACATAATACTAATTTAACATAAGTTTATAATATGATACTTGACAATTAAAAATTCCAACATGTTCATCATTTATGCACAAAGGAAATCTCAAAACATATAGGAGCAAGAATGGCAAACCTTGTTTAAGTAATTCAACTGAGTGATTATACATGTAACAGCTACCATTACGAAAACCCATGTTTGGTAGCGTGCCACCTGGCTTGAACCCTCTATTGTTAGTTTTATGGCAATTCCTATTGCTTTCACACTCATAACCTGCAAAACAAAAGGAACACAACTGAAAAACTTAATCCGGATAATAAGCATTCTATTACTAAATTGATCATGGATGTATCTTATTGATGATATCAGATATTTTGATTCATATGCATTGGTCAGCCAACTTCCTAGATTTCAGCGTGTTTGTTTTATTTTCTTTCTCAAAATGATTATGGTGTTGGTTATATGTTTTACTATTTACTTAAAATAATATGCATTTCCTGTAGATTTTAACAATTTGGGCTTGATGGTTTATTCAGTTTTGTCAATCCATCAAATATAGAAGATAACAAGGAGAAGATGAATTATAAAGCTAAAGGTCATCAAAAAGCAATATGGGCTACAAAAGAAAGCAGTTTGTAGGATCAAAAAATTATAAATACAATCCTTGCAGTTAATCTTAGAGCATCAAATACTACTCTTGATAACCCAACAATTTTGAAGCGTTAGCATGTAATTGATAATACATTCTGCTTGATTATGAAGAATTCGGGATTCCCATCACTTTGCAAATTATCTAGCCCTTGATTTTCTTTTTGGTTTGGTATTAGTCTAAACTAGCTAACTAAACTACCATTTATGTTTCTAAAGTTAGTGGTAATTTTGTGGTTTTGGTTTTAAAGTGCTACCTATACAATTTGTGATTTAATTGTGTCATTTCAAAATAGATTCACTGTCCTCTACTTCACTTTTCTTTTGTTCTTTTTTCTTTTTGCTCACTTAAGTTACCAGCATGAAAGAAGAAGAATGCAATAGACGTAGATTTGGGCAATATCACCACCAGTTATTAATGCAATCAAGATACTGACAAATTTAGATTTTGCATAAACATAATTATAGAAATGAATTAAATTCCTTTTAAAATCATTTAATATAAACACAAGTATTAAAGATGAACAAAATTTTCACTATACACTAACCGTCAATGAACCATTTATGGAACATACGCCGATATACACCATCATATTAGTCTGCCCATAGCGTGGTTCACAGAACAACACCAATACCAGTACCACAGCTATTGCTGATGCCGTATACAAAAGAAAAGCTGGACCAAGAAGCCCACAAAATCATGAAATGTGATGTCTTAACTATTTTAATAAAATACAAAAATAAAATCAAGAAATGAGTAATGAGATCGCATGGATGGCACACCTGGTTGTGTTGCTAAGTCCCAAATTTCTTCCACAGAGCTTATGCTATGTTCACTAGGGGCATGAAGCACAATAACAGTGGAACCCACTATACAAAGCACACAACCTAGTATTCCCATTTTCCGCAATTTCTCGTTGAGTAAGAAATGTGCTAAAACGGCGCTGCCAAATAGTTCGATGAATAGTTTAAAGTTTGGAAAACGAAAGAGCACCTACTCTAATTACTAATTGATTATATGCAAATGTTCACCTAACAATAATACTCAATGCTCCCAGTGGAGTCACAAGCACAGCTGGAGCATATATGTAAGCTATAAAATTGGCAAATTCTCCAACAATCACTGTGAAATTCAAGAAATCCCATATGTTTCAGTTAAACAACACTGAGAAGCAGAATAAACATATCAAGATATCAATCGAACAAAAAAATGAAAAAGACTTACTAGTCAACATGCCAATCCACCACAATGGCTCTAACAGGTAACCGTATCCTCCCGATCCTTTTGTACAATTTAGATGTAAATCAAACAGAAAAATGAAACACAATCAAATAATCGCTCACATTGTATCAAAATCTGCTAAGATTGAACTCAATTGCCGCCGTTTACAAAAAAGTATATCACAGATTAGTTTCTCAAGCGTTATCAAAGAAGTATCATTAGTAAAGCGCTTAATACAGATTAATTAAAGCTAATCCTAAATTTGAGGAAAATTATGGAAAACTTACTCGCGCGAGTACCAGAAGCACCAGCCCTTTGGAGACCTTTCTTTTTTATGATAAAGCTTGATCCGATGAATGCACTGGAAGAGACGGCTAGACCAAACCCTAACAGATTACCAGTATACATGACGATGATGATGACGATAAATCTAGCAATTGACGACCAGTAAGATATGAAAGTTTCATCTGAAAATTCGTCGGAGATCTGGTATCCCTGACAGAAATTGAAATTTCTAACAAGTGGCAATTGGATTGGTTGTCATCCAATTCATGAAATTGGTTTGTGGCGAATTTATTGCGTGAATTGTTGTAGGTGGAGTTAGAATCTTGCAGATGCAATCGGACGACGTGGGCTTTGTTTTACGCAGTGATAGCATTTGGTAATTGGTACCAACGTAGTCCGTCACAAGCGGCCATTTGTACCGATCTACTTGGCAGGCTGTTATTTCTAACTTGTACTTGAGGTTAATAGTTCTAAAAATACTCAAAGAACTCATATCCTCGTTGCTATACCAAGATTTGAGACTATGTGTCACAAATAGGTTTAAGAGTTAACATTGATACGTTAAGTTCTAGTCACACACACCGGCCTCTTTAGACATGATATATAGTTATTCAATTATAACGAATAGTTAGATATATTGAAAACAAAGAAAATAATGATAAATAATTATATAAATCTATAATCACGTGTTTTTTTATTTTTGTTTGTATAATTATATATATATATATGATTTATATACAAATTCTCTCAGGTAAAGCCACGTCTTATATAACGTCATGACCTCGTCGTGATTTTTAAGACTTGAGGCTTGATCATGTTAGCACATCACTCCTCGTGTTATTTAGAACATTGAGTAAATCTAAAATATATGGGTCCATCGAACCCTTTTAAAATCTAAATTGACCTTCTAGTGATTAGTGATTATTCTTCAAAATATTCTGAAATAAATGTAGAGAATTCCATTGTTGGCATTGGGTTGAAAGGCCATGGTAAAAATTATGGGTGTGTTTGGGGGCGGTTTTAAGCTCAAATCGAACTAAATTCGCTAATTTCGGTTTTAGGATTTTCAAACCCAATGGTTTCAGTTTTTATCGGTTTCGGTTTTGGTGGGTTCTAGTTACTACAGTTCAGTTTCGGTTTTAAAACCAAATCCACCTGGTTTTCAACATTAATATATAATTTCCTACATTAGCATTCAATTTTTAGCATTATATATAAATTTCAGCAACAAATATCTAATTTTCAGCATTAAATTCAGAGTCTAATAGCTTATTTTAGCATTAAATACCATTTTCATCAAAAATATTTAAATATAAATGTATTTTGTATTATATAATCATAATATAAACCTCGATCTAAAATGGGGTAAACGACAAAAGGAATGAAAACTTATTGACTCTAGTAATTAGACCTTAAAATATTTAATGGACTTCGTTGACTTCTATTTAATAACTATAAAATTTTATATATATGTATATATATAATATTAAATATTAGTGTCCGTTTCTTAATGGGGCCGTTTCTGGTTAAAACCGAAACTGGACTCATTGGTTTTTTCAAAATTTAAAACTGAACCGTCGTTTTTGAAATTGTTTCGGTTTTATCTATTCGATTTTGTCGGTTTTAATGGATTGGTTTTGATTTTTTGGTTTTCATGCTTACCCCTGGTAAAAAAACTATAGATGCAAGATATAAAAGATGATTGAATTCCTTCTTTTTTTACTATTTATCTATATCCTCTATAAAACAAAATCCTTGGTTGCTGACTTGGCATTGCTTTTTGGCCTTTATTTACAAAATCGGATGCAATTAGACGCTGCCCTTGACTGATGTGGCATCATCCCAGTGCCCCCAATTTTGCATTCGATGGAATGGGAGGTGACTTGGGATGGTTGAAGTCGTCAATTAAGGGTTCCATGGTTTCACTTCATCCGTTGTACTTCTCTTATGTAGATCGTGTCTTGCGTATAAATAGTCTCACATATTGAGTATTTATGCCAAAAATGAACAGCTCATAGGCGATAGTCTAGTATCCTTTATAATTCAATAAGGACAACCGCTGATGTGGCAATGCTATTTGTCTATTTAGGCCTAAATTAAGTGATTCTAGAGTTACGGGTTTCATTACATGTCATGATTTCAGGTTCCTTCTTCCATCATTGAATATATTTGGTCCTCACATTCAACTGATTTCGTCTGTATTAACTGAGGACTTTTCATTTGCTTGGTTTATTGGCCTTTTTGATTGCCGATAGAGTTTCTCGAGTAGCTTTTAGTCTTTCGCTTCAATTGTCTTGTAAGTTGTGAGCGTCTCTATCTTTTATATTTGCTTATTTCATTACGTGTCCCAATTCTAATTCTGGATTTTCTTTAAGAGATTAGGCCCATTGAATCAAATCCTCAAAGAAACCGCAAGGTAGATCAGTCTCCCCCATCTATTAATCACATTAATCATAAAATAACATTTCATCAAATTTGCTCACCGGGACCGCAAGTTCCAGCTCACAGCGTGTTGCAAGTGTTTATAAAATTCCAAGTTACATGGGAAGGCCATGGTCAAATCCCGACACAACAATCAAACAAGAACATGTATCCGAATCCGACTCGTAGCCCTCACCCTAACTAGTTCGAAAATTTATTTCCAACCCTGGTTTAAATCCAAACACACCACCCGCACGTCTTATTCTCTTAATCCAAGGCTCTGATATCAAGTTGTAATGTCCTAATTTTTTATATATAATATATAATAACACCATTCTAAAATTCAACCATTCAATATATAATAATGTAATAGAGTTATCCAAAATTTAGTAAAGGTTAAGATTCAATAGTGGAAACTACAATTAAATGTTTCACTTGAAATTCAATTTATACTAAAATCTATGGGTCTTGTTGTCACACAGGAGCCTTTCCCTTGTTCTTGCCCGAAGAACCCGAAAGAGAAACAACAACAAATAAGCTATAAGCTTAGTGAATAATACATCACTCATACCTTATGATCATCACACAGCTAGGCCCACTCCGCCATGATGTACGCAGACATCAATCACATTGGTCCACTCTACCTATAAGCATCAGATAACCCCCCTCGGTTATCAAATTTCACATTTAAACAATAAACACTTCATTCAACACATAAACACGAAACAAAACTTAACTCGGACATATAAGTAACATCATAAAATAGGAGTTAGTGAAAACTCACCTGATTCGTATTCTAGGTATTAATTACGGGTTATGTCACGAGTATTCAAAAATCAGTTATTACCGTCAATCACCTACGATTAAAGTCATATCTCATTAACCCCCATAAATCCTCAATTGCATACAAGAATCATATGATTTGCGATTACACTTAAGGTTTCAAGTTTTGCGACTGGATTTAAATATCTTCAATCTCTAAAGTCATATTACATTATAATATACATATTAGATAGAAAAAGATAGAAGGGAGAGAAAAGAAGAGAAGATAGAGAGAGGAAAACTGGTTTAGGGAACTCGAAAACCTTACCCAGTCGAGTTGCAAATGGGGCGTATGGGTGTGCATTTGGAACCCAAGGATCATGAAGCTTAACCGGAAGGTGAACCTGAGGGCTATACTGGCCTAATGGAGAAATAGAAATACATTTTTTATATAAAAGTTGGTTCAAATGTGGACTTATAGGCTTATAAATTCTCAAAATAATAAAAAAAATTATTTACTAGTAATTACTATATATAGTTTAATAATTAGATATAGCCCCATATGTTTTTTAACCGTCCGTCCTAAGATGAAACCTAATTTAAAAAAATCATCAATCCCTATTTTGGGGCAAAGACCGATGCAATTATTGTTATGCATGTGTCGCTTATTATTATTATACACGTTCTATATTGTTTATAAAATGCTAGTGAGTATGTTGGGAAAAATAGGCTTACAAATATATCCTCTTTTGTTGACACAAAAATATACAACTTGTTTATATAATTGTATGTACTAACATTAACATATGTGCACATATACATATATATATTCAATCAAATATATTCTCATCTATGATCTACAAATAAGCTTCATCAAATGGCCAAGCTCCAATCGTCAAGATCCGAGTTCAAGTAGAAGCCGATGTCGAAGATTCCTGCAAACAAACGTTTGAAGATTACGAGCTTACAAAATAAATAATCAAATGAGTTTAAGTTTTTATAAAATAATTTTTATAAAAACTTTTATAAAAATTGAGACAATTTTTATAAAAATCACAAGCTTGGAAGTCAAAGCAAATAAATTCTCATTTTGGCAAATACTAAACACAATCTTCTATTGAAATAAGCCAAAACCATATTTAGCAAAAAGAATCTCCCAAAGAGGTAAACTTCCAACATGCTTTGTGCATTTGGTTTCTAAACTACCATTTTTATGATTAAATTCAAAATTAAGAAGTATGGCACTAACCCAACTTTTCTAAAGCTTCTTTTCAGTGCATTTTTATGGTAAAAATGGGTTGTGTGTGGTTTTGGTAAAAGGCCAACGTCTATATTGACAAGTCTCAAAAAGTTCCAGCAGGCCGACGGTCGATGCCACGGTCGACCGTGGATCGACCGTGGACAGTCTGGACACTTTTTGAGCTTGCATCTTTTTCCTTATTTAAGGCAACTCAAGTCTTGTGTTTTACTAACCTCTTGCAATCTGAAAAACACAGAACATATACAAAAACTTGTGAGCTCATATTCTTGATACAAATTAAACATCTCAAGATCAAGAATGAAGCAAGAGTGAAAGCCTTCAAAGTTCAAACACTACATTATCTTCTTGTATATTTGTAATTGTGTGAGGATCATCTCTAGCCTTAGAATTAGAGAGAAGTGAGGATCATCTCTAACCTTAGAATTAGAGGGAAGTGAGGATCATCTCTAGCCTTAGAATTAGAGAGAAGTGAGGATCATCTCTAGCCTTCGAATTAGAGAGAAGTTGTAAAAGGTTTATCTCTACCTTCAAAGAGAGAAGTTAGTGGAGCAACTCTTGGTGGGTGAGGCCAAGGAGTGGATGTAGAGCAAGGTTGTTAACCCTTGCTTGAACCACTATAAATCATTGTGTCCAAACTACTTCATTGGTGATATCTTTCTTCCTTAAACTCTTTAATTACTTGCAAATATTGTTAAAAACTTCAAAAAGTGGGCATATAACCTATTCACCCCCCCTCTAGGTTCTAACAGAGTAGGAAGATGAAATAAAAGGATATAATAAGAAGAAATAAAATGTTTATTATTATTATTTTTAGAAAAAATTACATTTCTTCATGCAAAATCCTTTTAATTCTTCCCTCTACACACTAAATTATAACTAGTGTAATCAACTAATTTTTTCTCATCTCATTTCTTGATTTTAACACTTTATTAATTTATTTGGTATGATATTGAGTAGGAGGATATATAACCTCTATTATGATAATAATGATGGTGGTAATGATGATGATGATAATAACGGTGATGATGTCATGATGATTATTATTATTATTACTACTACTATTACGGTTAATTGCATTTTTTATATTTATGGTGTCAAAATTATGGATTTGGTTCCTGAGGCTTAATTTTTACGGGTTTAGTTCCTTTTAACCCGTTGTTCTTACACTTTTGGTCCCTAACCAACTTACAATTGTTTCTTTTATTTATTCATTTATTTTAATTTTAATTTTTTAGATGATATGTTTAAATATTTAATTAATTATGACTAATTAAATCATTTTCAACGTCTACTAACCACCTCATGACACCATCACCATCTCCAAACTCCAGCCACCACCACCATCATCCCCGCTCACCAGGAAAATCAAAACCTAATTGAGAACCTTAATCTCAATGAAAACAAAATTGAAAATCAAAATCAAAATCAAAACCAGGAATGAAGGCACATAAATCAGAGATCAAAATGAAGGCATGGACACTATAACATGGGCCATTTCAAGTTGATAAGAGACCAATAATGTAAGAAAGTCGGTTCGGGAGGGACCAAACCCGTAAAAAATCAGACTAAGTGATCAAATCCATAATTTCTAGCAAACCTCATGACACAAAAATGTAACGGGCTCTTATTATTATTATTATTATTATTACGAACAACTCATGAGCTACTTGAGCGCATATCATTAACAACTCAATACAATGTGAGCCTTAACAAGTTCAACTCTAGCCTAGATTGAAGTTCATTTCGTTACCGAGCTAGAGCCTCAAATAGTTGCTCATATAAGTTGACAAGCTTACACGAGCTTTTACGTAATACAATTTATGTTTATATTTCAATATCTAAAATGAAAACATCTTAATTTCATTACATACTTTTTTTAAACGGCAAAACACATACTTCTTAGACTTATTCTCAAATCTACACGCACCACGAAACTTGAACCCACAACCTTGTAAAACTCCAAAATTTCATTATATACATATATAGACAGAAACAAGGGAGAACATCTTTTTCAGGAAGAACATATATGAGCCCTTAAAATCTTGATTTAAGGGCTAAAAGAATATGATGCATCTAAAAAAATTAGATGCATTTATAAAAATCAGATGCATCTACTATATTTATCACTTTTTGTATCCGTTTTTAATATAATTTAAAATTTTATTATTTTTATGTTATTATGAATTAAAAATGAAGGTAAGATTTTTGATTTTTACAACCATACTTTGTGTACTCCGCAAGAAGGGCATTCTTCCTGAAACCTTTATATATATATATATATATATAAGGGAGAGTTTATGCGAGTAACATTATTTTTACGAGAAGTGTGAGAAGCAATTCTACCTTTTATTTGTATTTGATCTAATGACATAGATTAATCATATACTTTATTTTTTATTCAAAAGGGCATAATTGTAAACAACCTTTTTTTTCTTTCCAACCTATTTCTATTTCATAAAATTTAATAAAAAGTAACATAAATTAGAATTAATTTACTAGTTTTAAGGTGCTCCTTGAAGAATTTCTATAGGTGTGTACTGTGTTCACTAGTGAACACATAGTGAATACTAATATTTTTTTCTTTAACCTTGAGGGGGTGTTTGGTTTATCGACTTAAAATCTTAAGGGTTTCAAATCCTATTTGATTACTAATCTCTTGGGATTTCGAATCAAATCACATCCCTTTTTTGGTTGATGTAAAACACAATGAAATTTCTAGGGTAAAGATGGTGAATGAGTCAACTCACCTTCAAAACAGATTAAATGAGTTTCAAACGAAAGCGACCTAAGGTCACTAGTGAACTCTTATAGTAAACACAATAAAATGAAACAACCTAAAGAGTATTAAGGTATATGTTCACTCATATTGTTCACTAATTCAATGTCTATATTCATTACTAAACATTATATATGAAACAAAAAATTAATAACAATTTCATTATAGCTAATGAATCCATACAAACTAACCATTCAAAAATCATTACTAAACAATATGTCATCCTAATAATATGAATCTGTGAGAATTTAATTGGTTCATGATCATTGTTAATCGGTCATTGGATGGTGGAGGGGCGGTGGATGCTGAAGATGGGTGGTAGCTATGTACCAAGAGATTGTTTGATTACGTTGCTTCTTTTGATAAGATCTTAATTAATGGTGGAGCATAGGTTATTAAAAAATATGGTTGTTACCATTTATTGATTTCTAGCAACTATGGTGTAGGTTGTTTTATAAGTATGCGGATGGAGAAGGAGTGTATGTGGCATTTTATAAAAGAGACAGAGAGTAGATATTTTCTAACAACCAAGATTTTTGAGGCATTATTTATACAAATATTATATTCTTTTCCGTTAATTATTATTTAAGTAAATAATGAATCGATTGTTAATCTATGATATTAATATGCTTAGCGCCTTATAAATGTGTAAAAGAAAAGAGGAATTGAGTGTAGGGACTAAAAGGGAACAAAGGAGAACTTAAGGGATTAGCTTTGTGATTAAGGGATTAGGGTTAATTACATTTTGGCAGCCCATTTGCTTCCTACGGCAGTTTTCAATCGTGTGAGGGTGTGTGACATACGATCGGTGCAAGAACAAAGAGAGGTTTCAAGGAATTGGAATTGTGGTTTGAAGCTATCATCATCAAGTAAGTAGTTCTTAATCTTTGAGTTTGATTTTCGAATTGTTATTGGTTTTTTATGGTGATTATCGATCAATCAGTAGCACGGTCATGGTCGACATTTTGAACGGTAAAACTCATGAAATCAATTTAATAATGGTTGGTTAAATCTAAAATTGATGCTTAGGGTTTATTCTAGTATGTAATCTAAGAGAAATGGCACTTGAATCATTGTTAATGGTTGAGAAATCAGACCTTTTTGTGAGGAAATTTAAAACCGATCGTCGACTGTTCTTGGTTGGCAAGGAGATCTTAGACGGCGCAGGAAAGGATGGTTGGGCTGCCAAGCCTCATGCCAACCTCCCTTTTCCCATTTCGAGGTGGGTTTTGACGATCACCATTTCACGATTCCTAAGCAAGTCCATTTCACGATTCTTCTTAGCGAGCCAAGGATGGCTTGGCCAATGTCGGTCACAGTTTGTGCAATCGCGATCGGTTCTTTATAGAAACGTCCCAAAATTTCTTTTTTTTCAAATAAACGAACACCCAAAATGTTATAATCTATCATAGTTAAAACATTGTATATCTTTAATTACAATCCTGGGCGATAACCCATAAAAGCTTAACTTCAATTGTGATCGTTTTGGAATACATCAGTAAAATTGAAACAGTTAAAACAATGCGGAAGCTTGTGGGAAATGAGCTATCAACCGCCTGCTGGAGCCCCACCGTGACCATTGCCTGAAAAGAAGGTTAAACAACAACCGTAAGCACGAAGCTTAGCGAGTACTTTTACTTACAATCAACCATATGACATCAAGCATTTGTTTCCATCGTCATGATACTTCTTTCATTCCCGCTACCGTAGTAGTCGGTCCCACATTCCCGCTACCGTAGTAGTCGGTCCCACATTCCCGCTACCGTAGTAGTCGGTCCAATCATTCCCGCCACCGAAGTGAACGGTCCAATCATTTCCGCCACCGAAGTGAACGGTCCCATCATTCCCGCCACCGAAGTGAACGGTCCCATCATTCCCGTCACCGAAGTGAACGGTCTAATCATTAAGCAAAGCATAACACATCATCAATTCATCAGTTCATAAGGTTCATCAACCATTTAACATACAACACGTCAAACACGTACATCATTAGGTCTAGATAGTAAGTAAGAATACTCACATGTCTGCAGTCTTAGTTTCTCAATCTTAGTTCACTAATTCACTTGTGATTACTTGCCAATCAGCAGTCACCTACAATAGTTCTAATTAAAACAGTTCCGTGTACGAATCCCTTGTTCGTTTGCTCACATAATTCATTCGGGTCTCACGTTTGACCCCGTTACTAAGTTTCATAAGTTGGACCACCTAGAGTCCTCAAAGTCGGATGGGTTTAACATGTACAAGTCGCATGGACTACATGAAAGTCGCATGGGGGTGTCTTATGTAAAGTCGCATGAAGTATTTCAAGTTTGAAAGTCGCATGGGGTAGCCATGCGAAAGTCGCATGAGGGTTTTTATATGAAAGTCACATGGAGGTGTTAAGGTATAAGTCGCATGGTTTGTTTCAAGTGAAGGTCGCATGGGGTATAGTTGGTGAAAATCGCATGGGGTAGTGAAAGTCGCATGGGTTACTGAAAGTCTCATGGTGCATGGGTGTTGTGGTTATGTGAAAGTCGCATGGTGCAAGTTTAGGAAAGTCGCATAGGGTATTCAAGATGAATGCCGCATGGGTATATATGTATGAAAGTCGCATGTACCATATGGAAGTCACATGGATGGGTTTGGGAAGTGTCGCATGGTGATAAGGTATCTAAGTCGCATGGGATATCAATATGAAAGTCGCATGGTGTAACAAGTTGCCATGCGAAAGTTGCATGGCACGGGAATCATCCATGTCAGTTCATCATTTTCATTTTCTCAGGCTCCATAGCCAAAATCAAGTTCTTTCAAAACTCAACCAATTCATTTTATTTTTGTTACAAAACAGTTCTCCACTTATTTAAACACTTCCTTCAAGATTTAAATACATTTCATAAAGTATTAAGAGCTCACATCTCACATTCTTTCCCTGGTTCTTTCATAAACCCAGAACCTCAAAACCCATATTCTAACTAGTTCTATAATCATTCAAACAAGAGAATATTGATATCTACAATGCCATATTGAGATAAGAAACATTACATGATGATATTTTTAACAATTCCTCTAGTTCACAAATGATTCTTGGTGCCTTTCTCCTCTGCTCCTCGAGAGGGTTTTTACACACACAATCACACACTGATTTCTTTTGAACTAATGAAACAGTAACAATGTTTTTGGGGGCTGTGCCCTATTCCTTTATATATATATCTTCTCAATAGGGCCTAAGCCCATTAAATCAACAAGCCCAATAGAGCCTAATCCACATGAATATTGACATTAATCCATTTAACCAACTATTTATTCAAACCCAAATAATTAAATTTAGTCCACAATTAAATCCATAACCCAACACAATATCATTTCCTCAATAAAATATTCTTTTATTTATTTTCGAAGGTTCGGGTATTACATTTATGCTACTTTTGTATTAGATTTCTCTGTAGACTGTTTATGGTTCGCTCGATTTCTACTTTCGGGACTTCAAGTGAGTTTAGTAGCTTCTCAAAACCGAGTATAAAGACAAAACCATTTTCGAAGGGTTTTACTAAGTTTAACTTGATTGATTATATGATGATGATGTCGCCATATTTAGATATATATTTTATGCGATATCGTATTTATTTTTAACCTTTATTGTTCGTAAATGAAAAGATATTTAATATCTTAAATTGTTGATTTTTAGGTTAAAAAGGCGGATGATGAAAGGTTTTGAGCAAAAACCGAATAAAGTGAAGAAAATAAGAAAATTGCCAGCTCCAACACATCTCCCATATTTTGATATATATCACTCATACGAACTCGAATTGAGCTGATTCAAGCGACCATGAAAACTAGACTCGAAGGGCATGACCCATTTTAAGAAGCAAGTGTCAGCTTACGCCTCGTGAGTCAATAGGAGTTAGAATAAGAAATCGTAAAATAGTAGTTTAAATCGAATATGATAAATAATTTATTAACCACACCCGACCCATCTTGTATTTGATCCGAACCCGTAACCAAAATCATATACACACATATCGGGTCAAATATCAATCATAATCAAATATATTCATGTCATATTTATCATTATCGTAATCATAATCATAATCATATCATAGTCATCATATAATCACATCATAATCATTATAATCGTGATCGTAATTATCTCATGTGTCATATCATATATCGAGAAGGTATTCCTACTGTAGAGTCTAAACCCACAAGGAAACCCATAAGTTCACTACTCACGTGTCCGGCCAACCTATGTACCAAGTGGGGCGCGACTCCCACCCGAGAACATAGATCCCGAGAGTATTGCCGCTTTCGCTACTCCGACAGTGCGAGTACGAGTACCGCGTTGTCGTTTAGATGTAAGTACAAACGGAAACCCCCGTTCGTCTCCTCCTTACACCCACGTGATGTTTGATCAAGTCCCCCGTTTGGCCAACACCACTCCAGCATACAGGCACACAAGACACCTATACACCATGTCCTGTCAAGGTTGTCTAGAAAACCCGGCAGCCCCGTATATGGCTAGCACTTTGTCCTAGAAGGTCCTCGTTTCCTACTAGGCCCGCATATCCACAAATGAGCAAGTAGGATTCCTACCCCCGCCCACCAAGTTCAATCCACAATCGTATTATATTCATCATGTAGTCGTAGCATACGAGGTACTAGATTATAATAAAGTAACCACGTATACATACAATATCATATCAAATAATTTATAATAAAGTAACCACGTATACATACAATATCATATCAAAGAAAGTGAATCAAATACCCACATAATTACCACATACCACGAATTAACCATTTAAGTTGAACTTGTAAAACCTTTCAAAAATGGTTTTGTTATTGTACTCGGTTTTAAAAACTTTTGAACTCACCTGGAGTCCTGAACGTGAAAACCAATAGATGAACCGAGGGATCAAGGAGCAACCTAAACAATAAACGAACCCTAATAAGTTATCGAATAACGGCAATCGAAAACACGATATAAAATGAATAAATTGTATGTCCTACTTACAATTACAATTCAAGTGTACTAAACAACAAATCTTAGTTTACTAACTTGACATGCAAACTAAGTCCGTTAATTAAATCCTAATTAGGCTACTTATGAGGAATTGCAACTTCAACATAGGAATCGTATTTGAAGATATGCCGGTACCACCTTCAACCATAGTTCATGTCTAAGAATCAGAAATCATAAATCAACACCATCAAAGTGATCACAAATCGATACAACCAATCATAAATCCACTCCTATGCTATTGACCGATTCCAATCACACTTTAATTGTATGTCTAATTAATAATAAGAATTCAAAGTTCCTTAACTTCACCCTCACATGGTTCGGTCAACACACAGATCAAGAACACCACAATTGCCTTATGATTTCTCAACTAAAGTCACCCATTCAAAATCCAATGTTCATCATTATTAATCTAAACCAACATTTCATCATTAATTTCGATTTTAATTTCACAAAGCGTATCAATTTAGGAACTCATGACTTCAAACCGCCGCCCCCTCCTCTTGAACCTTACTTTCGATTAGAACATAGTTATTATTACACGATACTTACTTGATTGATTGTAACCCCAAATCGAGATTATTTGATGTCTACTTCTCTTCTCTTGACTGTCGAACGAAGCACACGGCGCCCCTAAGAAGCTGCCGACTGAATCTTTTTTATTTATTTATTTATTTGTGTTAAAATTAACCCTAACTAATCCCTTATTAATCCTATTACCTTCCATCTTTACCATTAAGTCCTTAAGCCCAATACATTTTATTTAAAGCCCACTTTGGTCTATTAATTTAAAGGTATACCGTAGCCCAATAACACAAAAAACGAGCTTCAATAATATTGTAATCTATTCGAGTAACGGTTACAACGTTTTTTTTCTAATATAAATATTAATAGTCGAAAATTACGGTCGTTATAGCAAACACCTAAGTAAGGTAATGACACGCTCACATACCTCTTTAATTAAGGATAATTTTGTTGTTTTATATTTATTTATTAAAAATGTATGTAAATATAACATCATCTAGTCTAAACTGCTAATCAATAAAATTTAATAAATTTTGAAGACTAATCACTCAATGTATTATATAATTTAACAAAAAATACAAACCATGGGGACCTAAAGTCCTAAAGTAGACATTAAACAATTGTGGGGCCGGCCTAACCTTGTATAATATGAAAAACAACTATTTATTAAGAGTATTTTTTTTTCAACCTTTCATACACTAGTTTTTTACATGTTCTTGTTAAAAAATAAAAATGTATCACATCATAAAAACACTCATATTTCATCCTTAGGAATTCCAAATTCCCTAGGCTTCTTTGACCTAGCCCCTTTTCAAGTGTATTATCATTGATGGGACATCATCGTACCACTACATGTGTTACATGCTATAGTTTTTTTAAGGTACATCATATCATATTTATATACTCATGTTATCATCATACGATTTAAAATTAAAATGTTCATGAGATAGTTTGACAATCATTTATCCTTTATTGTGAGTAACATCAACTACAATGATTTTGTAAACATTTCAGTCAACAATGTGTTTGCTCAACTTAAAACATAAATTTTTTTCAAAATAAGGATATATATATATATATATATATATGTAACAGTTTGCAGGAAATATGAACGTGGTTTTTTTTTTGTCTTTTTATGTATAAATCAAATTATATATATATATATATATATGTATTCGATTATGAACACAAAGTATTGCTGGGCGGAGTGGTAAGGCGTGGACATGGAATAAGCTTGAGGTTTTGAGTTTGATTCCTAATATAGGTAATTTGCAGTTCTTATTCTGCGTTATATCATGGTTGTACACGTGACTTTCATTATATTTAATTTTTTAAAATTTTTTCTATTTAATTAGTAATTTCATTCTCCATGAATAATTTGTTTTTTTTCTTTTCCAAACTTCTAGAGTTATTTATTTATGTTTTTAAAAGTTAATTTATTTTATAGTTTTTTTTCTTTTATTTAGTATTTCTACTTGATTTCAGATTTTATTGTTGTATTCAATTTTTATTCTAACATTATAATTTAAAACCGTTCTTTACGTTTATTAGAAACCCACCGTAATACATGGGTTAAGTAGAAACTCGTTAATAGTATATATGTGATATAAAATACAAAATTGTAAAAGTAAATAATATAATAATACAACAAGGTCTTTGTCTAATTTACTAAAAGTGAATAAATGTAACTTCGGTTAATTATTATAAAGTAAAATATTGTTTGTTTTTTTAAATAAGTATTTATTGAAAAAATAATATATATTTACAGTATAATAAAATTTAATTTAGTTATTATCACATTAACATATGTTTTATTAAATAAATATTATAATGACTAACATACTTTTTATTAATACAATAAGAAGTAAGTAAGTTAGATGGTATTAACTTTATACGTACGTCACGTGCATGGACTTATTCATTAGTAGTGGAATAACGTATAAGAAGACAAACTTTTATTTTCTTTTCAGAAATACCAGTTCTAATTATGACTCACTTTGATTCGTAGCTTTCCTCTAGTCTAGCTCATAGCCAACTCTATACATCCATCGATCCTTTTCTCCTCACCCCTTTCTCGACCCTACTCATCCTGGTCGGCAGCACTCATCCATCTCTCATCGATCGGACTTGAGGACTCCGTCGTCGGATTACCCAACCTTCGACGGCCACCCGTCGATCGGACCATTCAACCTTCACCGGCGACTAGATCGGTCCACTCAACCTTCGATTCGACCATCAGGTATATCAAATAAAGCCTTCAATCGAAAATGTTGTTCTAATTAATTATATGTCTCGCCTTCTTGTTGATTAAATGGTTCTACTGTTTTGCGTCTGTTTCGGTTCGATCTGTTTTGACTCAATTGAAAATGTACATGGTTTAATCTTTTTCATTTTATGGTTCGATCAAATTTGATGTTCTTTGATAATTCGACTTATTTGACCTTTGCAAACCCTAATTCACGAATTATTTGATCGATTGTAATTCCAATTTAAGAACCAAAAATGTCTAATTCCCAATTCATGAAGCTAACCTGGCAAAAAGCCCCAATTACATTTTTGTTTTTCGCAAAATTGATCTTCTACCTAACATGTACAATTCAGTAACAACAATTACAGATAGCCATGGTTAATACAAGGCAATTTTATCAGAATCGAAACAGATATAGCATGCAGGTAATTAATGACAACAAAAACTGACCGAATTAAAAAAAAAAACCTGATTTTTTTTTCAGAAAGAAAAAAAACAGGTAGCTTTGCTTATCAGCTAACAAAGTTGCCATAAAAATAAGAGAGAGAAAGAAGATGAAGTGAATTGAATTGAAATTGAAACAACCTAATAAAAGACAAGCAGAATTGGTAAATCTGAGTAAAAATAGAGGATTTAATTCCAAAAATTGTGAATTGGGGTTTTTAATTTTGATTACAAAAATCGATTAAATCCCCATGAAATCTGAATAGAATTTCATGGGTAGGAAATGTGAATTACATCTGCTTCTTTGGGGTTTTCGTTGCAAAATTTTACAAGAAAATTAAGTCCAGAGAGAAAAATGCAACAAATGAGAAAGAATTGGTAAAATCTCATCTCAGGTGGAGCTCAACTTGCTAATCCGTGTCTCTGTCATTACCACCGGTGTAATTCGCTGGAGAACAACCCATTGTCCGATGACCAAGTCAGCCTCTCTCTTTTTCTTTCTATATATATTTATGTATGTATTATGTATACAAGATATTTTGACCTTTACATGAATCTTCTGCTTACTTATGCACTGAGAGATGACTTACACCTTCATGTTTCAAACTACTAGACTATTACTAATACATTTGGGGCTTTTTGGCAGGTTAGCTTCAGGAAATGGGAATTAGCCATTTCGAGTTCTTGAATCGGAATTGCAATCAAGCAAATAATTCGTGAATTAAGGTTTGCAAAGGTTAAAGAAGTTGAATTTTTGGTGATAGGGTGAATTCAGGTATGAACTATGGGAGAGGTTATCCACTCCCTCACTATGATAACAGAAAATCATGGATTCCGGCGATGGGTATTCCATTAGAGAATGAAATTGGGCAGAATCAGGGTTCTTGGGGTTCAGCTATGCTTGGAGGACAAACTTCACAAGGGAGTGAGAGTGTAGCTGAGACTCCAAGAAGGGTGATTGCAAGGGATGATGGAATTCTTTGTGGTAGGGAATCAGAATTTGAAACATGGATTACAAGGTCTACAGAAAATGATGCTGTGGGTAATGGTATTGTGCAAAATAGCGAGAATTGGAATCTGGATATACCCACAAATTTGTATTCTCAAGGGAATGGGAACATGAAGAGGAATGGGGAAGTTAGTAGCTCTTGGACTCCAGTCACTCCAGGAAAACCGATTCCTCAAAGATCAAATCCGATTACAACCAACAAGCCCTGGAATCAAGTGGAAAATGAGAATTGGGAGGATTTGGTTGGGATATACCAACACGTGCTAGAGAGAGAGACTCTAAATTTGAATGAAGTAGCTCAAGACCATTACCAAGACAACGAAAAACAAAATCAGCTAGCAAGTACAGCAAATATGAACTTGAACCGGATTCCTAGCCCAAAGCAAAACCATGGTTCCAACCAAGCTTCACACTCAGTCCCGTATTTCCCCTCAAAAGATCCTGCAAATTGGGACGATAATCTTTTGGCCGCAATAGTGGGGCCCAAAAAGAGCTCGGGAAGTAAGTTGTTCATAAAGAGGCCACAAAACAATAGTGTTCATGATTTGAACGAAACACCGGTTCAGAATTCATCTACTCAAGTTGGTTCTATGTTTGGAAATCAACAATCTCCCACAGTTACTTCAAAACAATTGCAAACTGGTGAACAATCTTTATATTTTTCTTTCATGATGCATTTGTCATTGAAATAGCTACCATCAAGCTCAAAAGATATATATGTATTTTAAAGTTGTAATTATTTCCGTTGTTAAGCTAAAACATAAGTTCTGTTTATAATGATAATTAAGCCATAGGTCCATTAGCTACAAGTTTTCAGTTTTGTAACTTTCAGAAATGTAGATCAAATTTACAATTATTAAGGTTGTTCTTTTTTTCAACAGATGGATTTCCGGTCCCTTGCCGTCCCTGCTATAATCTAAACTCACCATCAAGATCTGAACACAATGCAGCCTTATCTGGCATCACCGCGCCACTGCCATTTGCTCCAATTACACCTGATACTCAACAAAAGCATATAGACAGCCAATGGGTACCAGGAAAAGATAGACATGAAACTCAAAGAATTAAGGATGTTGATAACCACTATATAGCGGACTCAACATCTTTTGCAGTTCCAACAACACAGAAGGAACATCTGGTAGAGGAGGGGGATGAATTGGGGATTGACTTAAACAAGACACCAAATCAGAAGACGCCAGCGAGAAGAAAAAAACATCGGCCGAAGGTGATTATAGAAGGAAAACCTAAAAGGACTCGAACACCAAAAGATCCCAAAAACAAGACTACAAATGAGACAAGGGTAAAAAGAAAGTATGTGAGAAGAAATCCACAGGGAAATGGTGTTCAAATAACCTCGAGAGTCGAAAGAAAGTATGTGAGAACTCCACAGGGAAATGGTGACGAAATAACCCCTAGAGTTAAAAGAAAGTATGTGCGGAAGAAGGGCGTTGACCAATCAAACAGTCAAAAGAAAACCCAAGTAGAAGAAACTGCAAAACCGGTTGTAGAGACCCCCGCTAAATCATGTAAAAGACAATTGAATTTTGACTTGGAGTGTGTGGAGGGGAACGAAAGTCAAACAAGAACCGAAAACCAGGGTATTATCTTAAATGATAATGCCCGAGACATAGAAAAAGAAAGAAGAATTAACAGCATCCTCCAGAGGTCGGCTATGAAGGTTGCACAAAATAATATGTATGCAGGTGTAACCGCACACCAAGAGATGCAACCTGAGCTAAATCGGCAATCCATGCCAACGGCTAAAACACATGACCATGCTCTGAATGTGCTTGCAAGGAATTTGATCTTGAGAAAATCGGTTCCAAATCAAGGTAACTGGAGAAACGGATGTATTCAGGCGGGTCCTGTGTCTACAGATGTTGAAGGGAGCCAACGGAACGGTCAAGCAATCAACTTTGATGAAGGAAGAGGTATTAAAAGACCATTTTTTGAGCAGATAAATCCCCGTAATTTAAATGCCATGGATTCTATATATATGTACCAGAAACTGCTGTTAGGGGGTGATAATCGTATTGATCGTAGCAACAACGATTTGACCAGAATCATGCAAAGCCACAAGAAAACCAAGATGCAAAATGACCTTTCTACACCATGTTCTGACGACTCAAGAGGAGATTCAGGGCGACCCAGTGGCGTTTATGGAAATTTGTCAGCTTTGCAATTACTATATTCTTGCAATGAAAGAGTCAACCTGTCTTATCAAGTCAACGGACGCCATTTCCAAACACCTATGGCTACTGCTACACATAACTTTCAGAAGCCACTGGGGTCATCTGGAATGTTACCAATCATGGACACACCACAAAGATTGACTCAGACTCAGGGCCATGGGGTTAACTCGGTAACCGCAATGGTTAGCTGGAATCAGACGCCTGCCACTCCACCAAAAGATTACTCTAGATCTGCAGTACTAACTTCCCCTGCTACTTTGTTGAATAAGAATGGGACTGCAATGCAATATTCATCTAGTCAAAGGTCAAACGAGCCTACTAAGATGCTTCTGCAACTACGTAAAGACGCCCCACAAGCTCGCCAAATATCCTTCACAAAACCAAAAGGTACTTATTTAAAATAAAGTTCTGATTTTTCAAAATCTATAACCAATTAGAGGTGGCACCACTTTGAATTGTTTACATATTAATTGGTCGGTTTTGGGTTGTGTTATCTCAAATGGGCCAAATTTCAGAAAACAAAGTAGCTAAAAGACAAACGGGCCAATGGGGCTGAACACTTGAACGTGTTCAGAGTTGCCCAAAGTCTAACTGTTTGCGGTCAATCTGGCCAACCTGGCCATTTTTGCCCATACTTAAAAACGTCTTGTTTTAACTGTTAACCTGAAGCTGTTGTTAACCCATTACCGGACTCTTCCAAACATAATTTTTCATTACTTAAAAAGGAATCTCAAACTGGTTATGTATGCAGGTGGGCCAAGAAAACAGAAAGGAGTAGTTTCAGTTGAGGATATTACATGTATGTTAGAAAGTCTATGCATCTATGATGAGAATGAGAAACAGAGGAATGCACTTGTTCCATACAGGGGCAATAATAATAATATTAATAATAATGCCATTATTCCGTTTGAGCCTATTAAGAAACGAAGGCCACGGGCAAAGGTCGATCTTGATCCTGAGACAGATAGACTTTGGAGACTTTTGATGGGTAAGGAAGGAAATGAGGCAACAGAAACAATGGATAAAGATAAAGAAAAATGGTGGGAAAATGAAAGGCGAGTGTTTCGTGGGCGAGCAGACTCTTTCATCGCCCGTATGCATCTTGTTCAAGGTAAAAAAATTCTCTCACATTTTCACCACTAAAAAAAAGCTAGAGGTGGCAAATTGGTAGGCAGGGTAATGGGTCAAGTCGGCTAATTATTTGTCTAGGGTGAATCAGAAACATATCTTGTGTTTATATCTATATACACATATATGTATATATACATATGTACACATATGTATATATACATATATGTTGGTGCATAATACTCTAAAGATATTTATATGGTACCTTTTTTGTCCAGGAGATAGAAGGTTCTCAAGATGGAAAGGATCCGTGGTTGACTCGGTAATTGGTGTCTTCCTCACACAAAACGTTTCAGATCATCTTTCAAGGTAAACCCAAGATGTTGAAAAGAGATGGCAATTTCATCCCATTTACTTATGAGCGGTCTTTCAGGTTACAGTTTCTTTTAATGGGTCAAAATAAAAATTGTAGCTAAAAGTTAACTGGCCAAAAGTCGCCAAAAATGTACTTTTAATATATACAACCTTCGAAGTCTTGTTATTGTAACAATACATTTTTTTATCACTATTTAAGAATTAATTAAAGACGAGCAAAAAAATGTGTTTGGAAGTTAACTGAACCCAGCATACTAAAAAAGTTTGACCCAAACCTGTTTCAGCCTATTACCTAACCTGCCTGTTTTGCCACCTCTTATGTTGTTCACATGAGAAAAGTCAAAAGTCAAAAACTGATGTCTTACCATTCCCACTTTCTGCAGTTCGGCTTTCATGTCTCTTGCAGCAAAGTTCACCTTTAAGACGACAAACACCAACACAACACGCTGCGAAGATGGTGCATGTGTATTGGTTGAAGAGCCAATTGAAACAGTATTACCAACTGATAAAATACGAAGGCAGCCTGTATTCAACCAAAGTTCCTTTGTATCCTGTGAATCAACAGAACAAATGAGATATAATATCATTTCGTCAACAAACTCTGCAGCAAATAAGCACAACAGGGCATCCGAAGAAGTGATTCTGTCACAAGATTCCCTTGATTCCTCCACAATTCAAACAGTTGATGAAATTAGATCGAGTTCAGGGTCAAACTCCGAAGCTGAAGATCTAACAACTGGGTTTGAAACCAGCCAGGAGCCCACTTCAGCTAAACCCATGCAGGCTCAGAAGGTTAGCATGTTCAAAGAACTTTTCAGTCATGACAACCGGACCACATACATAAATCATTTACCAAAAACACCTGTGCAAATCCCGATAGGTGGAGTCAATAACCCGAACAGTGCATCGAGATTTACACCACCGAACTCCAGTGAATTTGAAGTTAATATGACAACGGGCTCGCAAAATGCTGGTTCCTGTGACTTTAGGATATCAACAAGCAATGTCACCTATCAACAGAATGAAACCACAAGGTTCCAAGCTCTGTCACAGGGCTGTGAATATGATTTTCTTAGCAATCATCCACAACCTCATTCCGGCAGTGTTCATAATATAAACGGAAATCACCAACCGCCTACCAAAACCGAAAATTTTGTACAGAAACAGGACTCATGTAGCGAGGACAGGGTTTCTGCAGTGGATAAAGATAACCGTGTGCAGAACGCGGCTGCGGAAGCAAACTCAAAGGAGCGGAATTACGGTTCACATGACCCGTTAAACGGGCCTGACAAAAGTAGCTTGAAAGGCGGAAAGGGAACAGGTGAAGACGAAAAGAAGGGGTTTGATTGGGATAGTTTGAGAAGGGATGTGCTATTGAAAAGGGAAAAAAGAGAACGAAGCAAAGATGCAAGAGACTCACTTGACTATGAAGCATTGAGACGTGCACATGTGAATGAGATCTCAGATGCTATTAGGGAACGTGGAATGAACAACTTGTTGGCTGATAGAATAAAGGTACTAAGAATTCATTGCCTCATATAGAGATGTAATCAAATTGACTCGAAAAATACTTGAAATCGACTTGGTTTAAGTTAAGCCAAGCTCGAGTGTGAGCTACTCGAGTAGGCTATGGAGTCAAGCTTGAGTAATAAAATACTAGGCTCTAAAAGCTCGCGAGTCGAGTAATACTAAACTAATTAATGGTATATTTGATATATTAATTATGACAGTCCAGCCGAGCTCGATGGTTGGCTCATCAAGCTCGAGCTTGAAAATAAAGTCATGATCGAGCTTGAAGTTTTCTAATCGAGTCAAGCTCGAGCTTGACACTGTGTCAACTTGACTCGGCTCGTTTAGACCCCTAACCTCGTGTATTTCACCTATGAGTGCGAAAATCTGAAATAATAATATGATTTTTATTGTTATTATTATTTAAATGCAGGATTTTCTTGACCGGCTAGTGAGAGACCATGGGAGTATTGACCTAGAATGGTTGCGGGATGTACCCCCTGATAAATCAAAGTAAGCACATTTGTTAATTTATAAAAAGAGGAGTTATACTAATGAATTTCAATGCAGGGATTATTTGCTAAGTATTCGAGGACTAGGGCTGAAAAGTGTGGAGTGTGTGCGCCTATTAACGCTTCACCATCTTGCCTTTCCGGTATGTCAATAATAAAGCAGTGAAGAATTTACCCGTTTACATCTAAAGCCAAAGGCTTGACTCCTCCTCCCCCCTCCCTCCACCCCGGGGTTAAAGCTATTCACGAGCTACCATGCCTCGTATTGTTAAAAGCTTGAAAGGAGCTCGAGTCTCAAAGAGTGGGCACGTTTAAGCTCATGAGCCTAAACTAGCTTTATATATAACATAACTTATATTTTATATTTCAATATTTATATTTATATATCCTTTAAATGTAATTTTAAAATTATTTCCGAGCCTAAATGAGTCCACAACGAGCATAATCGAGCAAAGCCCAAGCTCATGTATCTTAAACTACCGAGCTCGAGCTCGACATCACAAGCTCTAAACAAGCCAAGCTCAAGCTTAAAGAGTCTAAACAAGCCCGGCTCGATAGCCAACTCCGGGCTCGGTTTGGTCATTTACATCCCTTCCTCCCTGTTTACCTATTTACTTATTGGAAAAGACTTGACAAGAAATATTATGTATCGTTTTCAGGTTGACACAAATGTCGGGAGAATCGCTGTGAGACTCGGGTGGGTCCCGCTTCAACCATTACCTGAATCACTCCAACTACATCTCTTGGAGATGTAAGTAACATACATGATAAATTCACACACATACACTTAGGAGAAGTTCATTTGAGAATCGTTCTTAATGCGAGAACCGCGAAAACCATTTGTAACCAAAGTAGCAAGAGAAAGTAAAGGACAGAATAGAGGCCCGTATATAGAGCTGGAGGGAGACCAAAAGGGCTACAGGGTCGGATTCATGAATCATTAATAGATGTATTTAGGTCATTTATATATTTACTCAACCGTGAATGGAGTCCGGGTGGATAAGTCATTATTTAATAAAGCTTGATTTTTCAAAATACACCTCATTAATGACCCATTAACGAGTGATTAGTGAGCTATTAGCATTATTAGCCATTTATTTATTTTAATCAAGGGCCAAGATCGGTTCTCAAACGAACTTTTCGCTATATATATAAATGGTGAAGTTCATTTGAGAACCGTTGTTATTGCGAGTACCATTTGTAACCATCATTAATGTCATTAATAACTTATTAATAGAGGTATTTTGGTCATTTATATATTTACTCATCCGTGAATTGCGTCCGGGTGGATGAATTTATCATTTAATAACGCTTGATTTTCCCAAAATTCCTTCGTTGATGAGCAAATCATTAGTCATTAATGAGCCGTCAGAATTATTAGCCATTGATTTATATTGATTAAGGGTCTAGATTGGTTCTCGCGGTATTCATAATAAGGATGGTTCTCAAATGAATTTCTAATCAAAGAATTTCTAATCTTTCTTTCCATACAGGTACCCGGTGTTGGAGTCAATTCAGAAATATCTTTGGCCTAGGCTGTGCAAGCTGGATCAGCTGACTTTGTAACCAACATTTACACTAAAATCATTCATATCAAGAAAAAATCTTTAATTATCTTTATATATACTCTCTCCGTCAAGAAATTACTGTCAACATACAAAAAAACATAGCTAAGATAGTGCAGTTAATGTAAGGTTTGATAATGGTAACTAATTAAGGGTAAAATAGGAAAAACAACAATTAATGACATCTTGTTTAGAAGTGGACAGGTATTTTGGGACAGACTAAAATAGTATAGTAGACAATAATACTTGGACGGAAGGAGTATAATACTTTATACCCTGAAGATGCTAATGTTTGGTTAAATGACAGATATGAGCTACACTACCAAATGATCACATTTGGAAAGGTACGTGACTGACCATTCACTGTGCTTCAAGGAAAAGGAATACAATGTTTTCAAAGGGTTCTGATTACATAACTGTTGATTCGTGTAGGTTTTCTGCACAAAGAGTAAGCCAAACTGTAATGCATGTCCTATGAGAGCAGAGTGCCGACACTTCTCGAGTGCTTTCGCAAGGTATGCCCTGATAAATTCGATTAAACACCCAAAGCCATTATCTTATGAGCCTAACTTGCTCGTTACAATTTATTGACTCTGCATTCGATGTTTAAAAGTCCAAAAGAAGTGCCTGAGTCGTCAAAAAAACTTCGCCTTGAACATATAATAACCGGTTACACCAACTATAAGTTAAAAAGAGTAATCGGTCGATTTAGGAACAAAGATTGGGGTTTGTGACACCCATCAAAATAAGTGTTAGACGTGTGTGTATACATGTATGTCCGTATCTCATTGTACGTATGTATGAGTGTTGGTTTGATTGTTTTTCATGTCCAAGGCGAAATTAGGTAATGTCAGTAAGCATGAAATCATGTTATTCGATGTACCAAAGAAAATCTTTCTTTAAACTTCATATCATTACCAAAACAAAAAAAAAAAAAAAAAAAAAAAAAAATTAAAGTTGCAAGCTACATAAAACGATATCTTTGCGTAAATTTTTAAAAGCAAATATACATCAATAATTTGATCATAATTCATATTTTCTAGAAATTAGTTTTCAACACTCGAAATCGCTTTCAATCGGTACTTTGAAGATATAACTTGGCAAACTCCATAATTCAAATTGAGGTCCTGGGGCTTCTTAATTTATTTATATATCCGCCAATATTGCATTAGTCAGTTATCACCGTTTATTAATACCAATTCAAGATTCAAACCAACATTTTCTCAAACGAAAATCCAAAAATATATTCAAATTATTTCGTTTTTTTTTTCACATCTACATATATTGAAAGAGTTGATAATTTGTTCTAAAAATTTCATGAAAAGATAGCTGTTTTCTATGACATTTAGAATCTCGTCAGATTGTTTTTTACAAGAAATATATGTTTTATTATAAGAAGTTAAAGTTCAACTTATATAGTATTGCAATTTCTTTTAATTACACTAATAAATAGTATAAACTCGTTTTCATTATACTTCCCAAAATGAATAACCAATCTCTCCAATTCTTTTATTGCTATATCTTTAGGCTGTTGCCAAATTGTATAACGTGTCCTAAAGAATATTTTTGCTCAATAACAAATTTTCCATATCGCATAAAACGATCATGATGCCCGCATTACATATAAAAAAACATTAGGGTTTAAATCAAGCAATCATTTTTATATACCTTGATATTCTCATTTCATATTGCATTCATTATCGTCGCTGACGTGGCTAGGATTTATTGTTACGGTAGGCCAAAAACAATTGCGTGGGAGTTTTAAATAATTAGATAAAAAACCGTAAGGATGTTGCAACAAAGTTCGTTTATTTAATCATTATATCAAATTGTCATTTAAATTATCAAAAATAAATGTAAACTTACTAATAGCCATGCTAATATTTGTTAAAAACTAATAATACTAAGTGATCACTCTTTAAAATCATAAAGTACTATCTAAGTTGTTAGGTCGAGAATTTATATTAGATTAGATATTCACTTGGAGAATTTTAGAAGTTTATGTGCGCCAAATTCAAACTAAATTAATTAAGAGTTTACACTTTCAAAATATATTAAACTATACCCTAAATGTTAATATGTATCTCCACTTTTCAAAAATATTATTGTGTATCAAACTTTTAAAAAATTTATTATTGTATATATTAAACTTCTTATTATATGTACAAAACTTATACTTTTTTTGATTTTTTATGTAATCAAAATACTTACATTAATAACAAATTAAAAGTTCAATACACATGATAACATTTTTAAAAGATGGATACACATTAACATTTAGGGTATAGTTTAATACATTTCGGAGAAGTAAATCCATTAATTAATATACACACATTGCTATTACATAACCAAGTTTTCTTGATGGCCATTGCCCCTCCTACCCTCAATGTGGCTAAGGGTTTAATTATCATACTCTTGTCCTCGCACATAATTTATATCTAATAAAAGAGATTTTAAAGTATCCTGTAAAACATTAAAAAAAGCCTAGATAAACGTACTCTTAAATTTTTAAAAACTCTTCTGCTTTTATTAGACTACTTACCATATAATGATTATGACTACTTTTATCTTAAATAAATCAATCACATTCTATTAGAAAATCAAACTCAGCAATCATTTGAGATGAACCTAAAACACTACATTCCGAATTCTCATAAAAAACTTCATTTGTTTTACGAAAAGCCAAATTATAATCTGGCTGAACGACAACAATGACTAATCAAATTCTTTCCAATATTCAGTACCATTTTTAGCAATTCTTGAGTCTTATCAATTGTTTGATTCTTATCAAGTCTGACTGTCAAAATGCTTACAACAATTTTATGTTCGTGTAATGTTTTATTACGATGTTTGCAATCTTTTATCCCCTCCCTTGCAAAATTACTTCTAGACTAAACAGTTTTGAATAACATACAATAAAAAGAAAAAAAATACTTATCAAGTTCTTTGTAATAAGCTAACCATTTTCTATCAAATGAACTTACGGGCCTCTTGAATCCTCTCTTCCCTATTTCTTTCGTAAATACCGGTACCGTACTTCACACCATTTCTTAGTTTACGAGTACGAAATTCACAAAAAGATATCTAACATTTCGAATCAAAAAACTTCAATCAATTGGTTTACCAGTTTTCGAAAGGGCTTATACCTAGCGGTATCAGGTGGTTTGGATGTTCCCCATGGTTGTAATTGTGAACATATGATGTAGATTTAGGTGTATGGTTTATAGGGGTGTATGTTTTGAAGTTCAAAAAAATTAATTATCAGTAGGATATTCAACATATTCACTGTTTTCAACCTATTCAATACAACTATTAATAGAATCTTTATCATTAAATTTAGCAACTCATTAGAATTATCATGTTCTCTATTTTCCTGTATCTGATGGCTGTGATGGAGAAAACATGTTAATTTTTAAATCAAGCAAACAAAACATATAAAATAAAATAAGCATGGAAAAATAAAACCTGAGAAGATTGTCTTGGACAGTTCTGAATTCTAACAATATGACCAAGGCGATCTACTTTTCTTTTCTGCAATGTGTGGAACACAACCAAAAACTAACAAAAATAAGCACAAACATCAGAAAATAAACACGTTTTTATGCTTTATACTTCAAAACACGGCAAATAGGCCAAGCTTCAAATAGGAATACTGAAATATTGATATGTTTGAACTTTAAATTATTCGCCAAGGATCGAAAATAGGCTAAATGGCTGAGTTTCAATATCTATATTACTAAAAGATATTGAACAAATTAAGTGATGGTCTGTTGTCATGTTACCAGTTGACAATTCACTGTAGAAACACATTTGCAGATTCAAAGGACTTGTTTTAGCTACTATTGCATCACAAACATGAAGTCTTGAACAATCAATAATGATTAACCCTTAACCAATACTTTAAACAGATCGATAATGAGTTGAGGGAATGACCTTGTGAAAAAAGTAAAAACCCATGAATAACCACTGGTCCACTATTCTTGTTGTCGATTGAAATTAAATTCTTGATGAAGACGCCATCTGAATGGTCAGGAGTCTCGCATTTTGAATTCTTGAATTGAATGATCGAGAGTTGCAGACTAGGGCCCTTTGTCCACATTGGTTAAAATGTTAAATGATCGCAGTCTTGTAGATTTAGGAGATCTGGACGGGCTGAGGGATCACAATGAGAATCCCAATCGATCACCATTGAATATTGAAAGGCCGTCGCCACCAGCCTACCATGCCAATCCATATTCCTTTTCGTTTGATACCTAATGGGCCTAGTATAGTAGAGGGTGAACTAAATATTTGCAATGTTGTAAAACTCGCTAGGTGGTACTTGAATGGTCAAATAGGGGTAGATAGCAATCGGGCCTTGTCAAAGAGTACTCGGATTGAATTTTTTTATATATGAAGCATTTAATTGGACAATTAATTATATATCTACAAATGAAGAGATTGGGAACCTATTAAGGGCATTTAGATGGCATTTAATTGGACAATTAAAAATATGGGAACGAAAAGAGCGGGAACTTACTAAGGGCATTTAATTAGATGTTTAATGAAACAAATTAGCAAGATAAACACCTGAATGGTTGACTATTTATTTTGGTTTAAATTAAACAGAAATAAAATCTTGGACCAAGTTTTTTTTTAAAAAGCAAATCTTGGAAAGTTGGGACTGAGGCACCCCACCTCCGGCCAAGTTTGACTATAACCAAGTACTAAGTACGATTCGCCTCGACTTGGCAAGGCCGCAAGGCCAAGTTACAATACTCACGAGTACTCGGCTTGGAATCCGAGTTTTACAACACTAAAAATTTGATGCCCTGAGCAACTTAGACACGTATTCACATAACAAAAAAGCAATCTTATTGTTAACCCGTATTCACTAAACGGACCTAGAGGATAACATGTGTGTGTATCAGAGTGTGTGTCACTCTCATATCTTCTAGAACCAGCTGCATTTAGAAAGGCCTGGAGTTCAACTGTTTGGTTTAAGAGATCAGCCCAGTCTACTCCATATGAGCATGTCAACATTATGGGGCTCTGTGGGCACATGATACTAAAGGACAACTAACACTAGTACACTACTTTCACTAACTTTGATTTATTAACCAAATGTTTATGTTAAAGTAATATATGTGTGCTGCAGTGCAAGGCTTGCCCTCCCAGGCCCAGAAGAGAAGAGAATAGTACCTTCAGACACGCCAAACACCCAAAATTCAACATATACAACCCCCCCTGTAATTAGCAGGCCCATGCCATTACCTCCAGCTGAGAACAACTGCAATACCGATGCACGGTTCTTCAATGAACCAATAATCGAGGAACCAACAACTCCAGAGCCAGAAGCTGCAGAATTAGCTATAAGTGACATTGAGGATCAATACTATGATGATGCAGATGAGATCCCGACTATCAAACTTGATATGAATGAATTCACAGCAAACTTACAGAAAATGCAAAATAGCACGGATATCGAAGGAGATATGTCCAAAGCATTAGTTGCATTGAACCCTCAAGCTGCTTCAATACCTACACCAAAATTGAAGAATGTTAGTCGACTGCGCACTGAGCATCTAGTGTAAGTCTCCAGATACTCCTTGAAAGATGGCATAATATGACTAGTTGACTAACAGATAACAGATATTAATAGGGATCAAAATTGCAAATGCATAATATGTAAAATTCATCCATTATTCACTTTAATTCACTCCCACTCTGCTGCAGGTATGAGCTTCCTGATTCCCATCCACTTTTAGAAGGGGTCAGTAATTCTGTTTGCCAGACAAACCCTCTGCACATGTTATTATGCTACATTACTTAATCAACTTGCATTTTACTATTTTCAGTTGTACAAAAGAGAACCCGATGATCCGAGCCCCTACCTCCTTGCTATATGGACACCAGGTCAGCATGTTTTACTACTTGTCATAAACAAAACATTGCTTTTCATGTTAATAAAAGAACGCTCTCTTCAGGAAGAAAAAAATGCACCAATTATTTCTTTCGAATTGCTCAAAATTTCACACGTTTTATGATCTCAGGTGAAACTGCACATTCCATGCAACCTCCTGAAAGAGGATGTCCGGCCCAAGAATCAGGCATGTTGTGTGATCGGACAACATGCTTCTCATGCAACTGTATAAAAGAAGCAAACTCACAAGTGGTCAGAGGAACTATTTTGGTAAGAAGATTTTACAGTCAATACAGTTTAGACATTGTAAATATTTATTATCAAGTAGCCACTAAGCATCGAACTCATGTTTGCCTATGTTACCACTTTGATCACAGATGCCATGTAGAACAGCAACGCGAGGGAGCTTTCCGCTCAATGGGACGTACTTCCAAGTTAACGAGGTACATCAAAATCTGAAATTTCAAAGCAAAATCAATTGTTGGACTTTGAATGCTTGTTATAAGTTATAACACCTTTCTGAACTACCTTAACAGAAAATCCTTTTTTTATAATAATATGCAATTCCATTGGACCTCATATGATCTATTAATGTATAGATGTTTGCTGATCATGCATCAAGCCTCAATCCAATTGATGTTCCAAGGGCTTGGATTTGGAACCTGCCAAGACGAACCGTGTACTTTGGGACCTCTGTATCAACAATCTTTAAAGGTACAGTCTTGCTGTACATGACCCATTAACTTATATAATGGTGAATTTGAGTTGTGTTTTACCTCAAACGGGTGAAATAAAACGGGGAAAAAAGGCAAGAAAATAACTGAAAGGAAATAGGTCAAACGCGTTGAAAGTCACAAAAAGTAAACTTCTAATGCATACAACCTCTTTATTCAAGGATTTAGATTCATATTGCCATGCTAACTATAACTGACACAACCAGATTTGGCCTATGTTTGCCCTGTACTAAAAAAAGACCTGTTTCAGCCTGAGTTTGTTTTGACATGTTGCTCAATACGCCCATATTGCCACCTATACACCCAGTCTGTTGCATCTCTCTTGAAATCCCATAAATTTAATGCTAGCATTTAACAATGAAAATTGGTTTTGATAGGGCTGACAACACAGGAAATTCAACAATGCTTTTGGAGAGGTATGTAGAGTTTAACTTGTTGATGCTTTTACAGAATCATGTGATAATCACATATTTGCTAATGATATAGTGTGAAATATTTGTAGGGTTTGTATGTGTGAGAGGTTTTGATCAGAAAACGCGGGCACCTAGACCTCTGATGGCCAGATTGCACTTTCCAGCAAGTAAGTTAGTCAAGACAAAGAACGAAGACAAATAGATCAGCTGTGAAAACCACCAATTCAAAAGGAAAAGAGGTCAATGACTAACAGACTGTTGTACATTCATCTATCTATCCATTAACATGACCGATGGCATGCATTTGCATGTCACTTAGACAGCAGAGAGAAGTTGAGTGATAGTGGTCTCATCCACAATCACCTGACATTAGTTGATGCAAGATGCTGGTATCATTATTTAGTTTTCTGAAGCTCCAAAACGAGCCATTTTTTATCGGTTAGCACATTACAGCAAAAAGAAGAAAGAGTTTAGTTAAGCAGTAGTTATTTTCCATTTTCTAATGAAGCATGTATTTTCGAGCAGCTTTGAAATAATGTGATCTAGCAGAAGCCATTGCTTCAAACATTAGGTACCATACAGGAAAGTGATTGGAAAAATTAATAAATTATCAGAAATGCTTTCATATGATCTCTTATTCCTGCTGTTGAGCCTGTTGTAAATTGTCTTCAATTTCTATGTTCAATTCTAAATCCCTTTTCTAGGGCAAAAATTTCCACATTCAAAGCAATACCGCTGTTACTGTGGACTCATCAATGTTAACTTTAGAATACTTTACTTAACATATTGGTGGTTAAATTAGAGAATAACTAGTCTTTCACTCTAAGTTAACACATAAAGTTTCACACTTCGATTTGAAAGGTCAAAGGTCACGAGCTCAAACTTATACGGTGTTACGACTTTAACAGCTATTGATACCTAAATGTGATGTTCAATTGTTCGTTAATCAGAAGACCAATAATTTATCCATCTTTACTACAGACAATGCAGCTCAGTAAATAAACTTGTAGAGACCATTAAAAATATGTTATTTTGTACTATTATTCTTGTAAGTCATGTGGTCCAAGGATTTTGACCAGCTTTGACCCTGGATCTTAAACAAAAGTCTGTCCTTACCTAAAAGGCTGCCCCACAATAAGGTCCTTTCCAAATCCAACAATTATTTATGTATGCATTTTGGTTGAAAAGCAACATCTCGAGTCAAATTTCATTTTTAGGTATAAAAAGAATCATGCGATATTCGTTCGAAATCAATCTTTTTCCATAAATGGAAGCAAAAACGATTGCTATTTTACAGCAAACAACACTCAATTCCTACTTTCCGAGTTACCTCACAGTATTAGCAATTAGCCCTACTTGTTTTCGTTTCAGTGAAAGTAAGCAAAGTACACGGGATATAAGCAATACACGTGTATATACACACGAAACTAAATGACGACGACGTAATCAAGGAATGAGGAATCAATGTATCATGAAAGCACACATCAAATCGTTTATCGAACTATTAACACGAATAATCACAAGTACGATAAAAAACTGCTACTGCGATCAATGAACTGGATCCACCTCTAGTCTAAATCTAAATACGAACTGTAGTATGAAGTGATCACAATTTTACCTCCATGAAGTTGAAATCATTGTTACTACGATCCAAAGTTTGTAGAGAAAGATCCAAATCTGGATGCGAGGTTAAAAAGAAAATGGAATTTGTATGTAGTTTGCCAGTTTGGATTCTGAGTTGCCGCCTTTTAGGTTTCCTCGAAGCTGTATATATCCTTTACACTTACACATCCCGTAATACGAGGGTTTTGTTTCGGTGCGCTTATTTTTTTGGTTTATTACTTTATTTTTTATAAAGTTATTTTTCTTATAAGTTGTGATTATATTTTTATTTTAAGTTATAATAATAATAGAAGAATTGTTAATACTAGCATATTGTATCCGCATAATACAGCGGTTATGAATATTTTTTCTTAATAACCTGTCCGTTTTTAAAACAATGGTGATTTGTTTCTTTTCTAAATTATAATGTGTTAATGAAATTTTACATTGATGGTAAAATACTAAGATCCAACAAAAATGTTGACTTTATAACTCTATTATATTTTAAGTATATTACTCATTTAAAAAATTCAACAATTTTTTATAAATTAAGGTTGTATGTTATCTAGATTTAATATTTTTGATTATACGCAATTTTTAATAGTAAAGCTCAAATATTTATTATATGATACAATATTCAATATGAAAAGTTTAATTATTAATATTTTAATGGTTAAGTTAATTTGTGTTGATTTGATTTTTTAAATAATCTTTATTTTGGAAGGTGTAGTTATTAAAATGGTATATAAGATTATAATTAACTCTATCAAAATAGTTGTTTTATTTAACAGTTTTCATTAATTGTAATATTAAGGGTAAATCAGTAATTTTAAATTATTTAAAATTAAGAGATTAAGAACACTAAAATGTTTTATAATATAGTATATATAATCTATAATTAATTTATAGTTTTAAGGGTCTAATTTTAACATTTAGATCAATGTCATCAATGGTCCAGATTAAATTTTAAAAATTTGGGTGGAGTGACATTTTCGTAACTCACATGTGATGCTTTTACAAATCACATGTGAATGTATACTGAATCATCTGTGATTGAATATTAAAATTTCAGGACTATGTTTTTTAAATGAACTTTATTGGACACAACTCTATAATAATATTATGAATTAAAACATAATGTGAAATAAATTAAAAATAGTTGAAAAAATAAACTCGTAATAGGTTAAGCCAAACATCTCTTACATCTTATTAATGATTTTGACATGTTGCTTCTTAGGCTAAAGTTTACAAAGATGCATCTAATTTACATGTTATGCTATTATATGTATCCAACTTCAAAACTTGTATTATAATGTACTGAACTTAGCAAACTTACCATTTAATGTATTTTAGAATTGGTTTTTCTGAAAACTAGTCACTTCTTTTAATTTCGAAGGGTTAAATTCAGCACAGTGTATTCAATATATTCTATATAATTTGTTATTGTATTAATCCAACTTTAAACTTGTATTTTACTACTCTGCACTTACCAAACTTATCATTCAATGAGTAACTTTTAATTATTTATACTTTAACAAATAAGAGTAATAATCTGCCCCTCTAGTTTTCTTCTCCGACCGGTGAAGATGGAAAATCAACGATGAATATTAAGATAAAAAAACACGAACAATCTAAAAACATAAAAACAAATTGATAATGAAAATTTAAACATGAAATTGAAACACACAAGAACATCAACAACAAATCAAACTTGTTGAGACAACAAACGAAACGTACAAATCTGGATAAGCAACAAATTGGAGTTCATAAGCAAACTCCCATAAATTGAAAATCGTCGAAGACGTACAAGATGAATAAATGAATTAATAGTAGAAGCAATAGAAACATTAATAATTGAAAATGGTAAGTTTGAACAAAATTAAATAGTAAGTTTGTTAACTTTAATATTGGTGTCATGTCAGCGTGTAACATGCTATTGAAAGTTTGATATATAAAATTGTTAGTTTGATAAGTTTAGTACATTAAAATGTAAGTTTTAACGTTAGATACGTACAATAGCATAATGTGTAAATGTGAATATATTTAAATAAACTTAATCGTTGTTTGTATTGTACTATTTTAGAAGTTATTCATCGAAGGCAAACAAAGTTTAAAAAATATGCGGTTTTGAACAAGACAATATTTGTTATGTTGTGAATTATACTATTATAGTGAGATTGAATAAGAGAGAGGATGAAAAGAAAAGATTAATATTATGCATTATAAGATGATTAATTTATGAATACAAGTTGACTGTGTTCAATAACAAGTTTCCTAGTTATTTGTAACGTATCTTCTTAATGATATACAAGATCATCTAACCAACAACAAGGATATGGATATCTATCTATAATTATCTATGATACCATGTAGATGTCCTTTAAAGTATTCAATTAATTCTTACCATGTAAAATGTAGTATGATGAAAACATTAAACATAGCGAGGAAAAATGGTCCGAAGATACTTGATACGCTTGTGGATATTAAGAACATTGTTTGAAAAACCTAGTGAGATAAAACATCACCAAAAAGAAGACCACGATATATATTTTCTCTCCGTGACAATCACGTCGCTCAAGCTTTCTAGGTCGGCGCAACCTGATATCATGAAAACTTTTTAAAATGTTATGGTCGGGATGTTACTTGGTAAAAGAACGGCTAGGTTCACGTGTGGAACAAAATTGTTGAATATTGGTATCGTTACTCTTTTGCAAGTCTTGAGTGAGAAAAGAACTTTGGATGTATATTTCTAGTCGTATCATCTTTAATTAATGTATCATTTATTGAGTTGAGCGATGCATGCTACGATATTTTCTTGTAGCATTGTCGGGGGCTCGTTCTCTTAAAATATTACTCCACCAAAACACATCCTCATCCCTCAAGCGGCTTTGTGGATAGGTAAGATGCGTGCATGATTATATGAAGTCAATGTAAATGTTTTTTTATGGAATGCCATTCAATTGTTGTGCAAATTGTAAATACATATCCGGATCGAGACCGACTAATACATAGCATTTGCAAAAATGGCTTATTTTTTAGGTGTGCGATTTGTAACACAAGAAAAATTCTACCTTCCTAATATCCTTCATCTCAAATCCATTTGCAAGTATTCAATTGCCTTTAGAAGCTTGCCAGAAATTTAAATTACATTTAAGAATTCAACATACATGAAAATTATATTATATTATATCCATATCCATATATCTTTATGAAAAATACATGGGCAAACAGATCCATTTTTATAACATTATTTTAATAAGTACTCTCCTGGATGATTACATCACAAATATCTATCTTGTTTTAGCTTATATAATGAACTATTCAACTTAGATTGAGACTTTGAGTGATGCACTTGAGAACTTGTTTTACATCATTTAAGCACTTTAAATAAGCATTAGGTGAACCATACAAATAGTGTCACGACATCAATTAAACGCATATCAATCATGTAATGTATTACCATGTTAAATATCAAAAAGCTATCGCATCCACCACATAATAATAGGTCTCGTCATAATCAACCGTAACACCGTCATTTTCAAACAATATTTTTACATTGAATCAGTTACATTTTTTGTCCTTGTGGTTTGTATGAAATTACAAATTTAATTCTTGTGTTTCAAAATTTACGACATTGATCCTTATGGTTTAGATTCCGTTTCAACGTTGGACCCTAATGCCCTTAAAAAGACTAAAATTATATTTGCCTTTTAATTTATTATTGAGTTAACTACATAAATAGTCCATGTGGTTGTCACGAAATTTCACTTTTAGTCCTTTAACTTTTAAAATTACGTAAATAGTCACTGTGGTTAATATTTTGTTTCACTTTTAGTTCTTTACATTAGTCAAATGTATTTTTGTCAATTTTCCATTTATCCTTGTAACCAAACAAGTTTGGCTCATTATCATTGTTTCCAAACATATTTAAAAAGATTCTTTAATTATCACATTACCAAACACTATATTCAAATTCATATTTATCACTTTCATCTCTCATTCTTTTCATATCTCGTTCTCTTTGAAAGAACTCTCTCTCTAGGTATCACCACCCTTGGCGTCAGGTCACTGGCGTCGAAACTCCATTCAACCTCAACTCACAACCATATCTGAACTCCACTCAACCTCAACTCGCTCTCTACACCATTTGCCCCATCATCGCCCTTAGTCATGCTATCCCGATTTGAACCCTACTGTAACCCCTGTGTCAAACCACCGCAACCTCTCCTCTGTCATCGTAAGTAACCACTAACCACCATCGCACGAGGGGAAACCCAAAGGCGTCCAACCTTTGTTGTTGTCCATAACCACCATATGTTTCTGTTTCATTGGATTTAAATATGGTTTTTGTTCACAACCACCACCATTGTACGAGATCTGAATCATATCAAGTTCGATGCTTCCTCAACTTGCCAACGTCCATGTTAGATGTTTGTGAAAGAGGTCGTTGGTGGTGAGATTTGTCAGAGATATACATTAAGCTTCAAAGCCTCTTTCTTTCCTTTTTGTTTTTTTCTCTAATAAAATAACATTAAGCAAGGCCTAAAACCCTATATGAAGAAACTTAGCTTCAAGCGGTATGTTTAATCCGGAAGAAAGTTAAAGTCATCTTTGGGCTTTGTTTTCTAAAAGGGTTGTAAATAAGTTTTTAGTTTATCTTTGCCTATGAAATTGGATGATCATAGGTATATGATGAAAAAATTAAACTGTTCAAGTGTGTGTGTTTGTTCTGGAAAATTTTGATGAGTTGAAAACTGAAATGTATGAAGTACTTCTAATCTTCAAGAACATCAAGATGGAAAGAAGTAATTAAAATTTTAAATAAAAATACAATAGAGGTGAATTGATAAATAAAATAGAGGTGAACCAATAAACAAGGAAAACTCATTAGTTTTGTTTGGTTTAAATAACCTTAATTAACTAGAAAACTAATTTTGTTTAAATAACAACTTAAATCTTAATTTAGTTAAAAGAAAATTAAAATCTTAAATGTAAGTTTTATTTTACTGAATAAGACATTTAATATAATTAACTGTGATAAAAATATAAATAAAAACAAAAGGGTAGGAAGAAGGTAGGCTTGTTTGAAAAAAAGGATAACGAATAAAATAACCTTTGACTAACGGTCAAAAGTTAATGTAAATGACGAAAAATGAAACAGAGTAATAATTACAGTGACTATTTACGTAATTTTTAAAGTTAAAGAACTAAAAGTGAAATTTCGTGACAAGCATGGGACTATTTATGTAATTATCTCTTTATTCTTTTATGAGTTAATTGTTAAATTCGTCCTTTAACTTTGTCATTTCCTCAAATTTGGTCATTAACTTCAAAAGTGACTAGGATAGTCCTTTAAGATCCATTTTGTTGCGAGAATGGTCTTTTTGTTAGTTGACTGTTAGTCAACTCTGTTAGATCGAGGGTACTTTAGTCCTTTTACCATTATCTCCTCTCCATACACACACACACACACACACACTCTTCTCCCCTCTCTCTTTCACTTACTCATCTGTCACCCTCTCCACACCCTCTCGATAACCACCACCCTCACCACCCTCTGAGCATCCGCCGCAACCGCGATTGCCACCACCGCCATCGTCGGCTCTCTCTCTCGCACTCCGTATCTCAAACACGAGTAAGAACCCTATACGACTTTCTACAACAAAAACCCCACCATGTAAAAGCCACCACTGAAAACCCCACCATCGACGACTTTCTGCAACAAAAACCCCAAATCATGTGAAAACCCTATTCGCAAATCATGTAAAAACCCTATATATGTTTGAATAGAGTAAATAAGGACGGAGGCTCTAAAAATCCTAAATGTGAGTTGCTTGAATCGAGTAAAAAAAGGAATACAAACGTGATTCTTCTTATTTTCCTTTAGATCCAAACAACCACGTGATTCTTCTTATTTTCCTTTAGATCTAAAATTTGTGATTCTTCTTCTCTTCCTTTTGACATATCTATTGGTGTGCGTGTTTGTTATATAGTGTGTCTGATGGTGGTTGGCAATGGCGGTGACTAGACCGAAAATAGGGCAGAGTGTAACACCGCTTCTGAGTTCAGTTATTTTAATGGCAAATCAGGTTTTAGCAGCGAAAATTTTTCTTTTTAAAATCACAAACAGTTAATTACATTAATAACTTATCAAAACAACGTTGGTGTCACCAAGTACAGGAACCGACCATAGTATCTATTTACATTACATCATAAAAATACAAGTGTTCCACCCACAAGGGGCAATGTAATTCCCAAAAGCATCCCGCCTCTCAGGGCATCTAGTCTTTGCCTGAAAAGGGAATCATAGTATCATTAGCTACACTAGCTAGTGAGTACATACAATCATAAGCATCAATACAGTAAGTCATGCATCGTATCATAAACCATAATTGCTAGCTTAGCACATAGCGGTGTGCTGACAAGATCAGTAAGAGTCGTGTCTTGCAGGGTAATCAATCCCGCTCAACAACTCAGACTGGGGAATAAGACATGACCAATCCGCGCTAGTGGGGGAGCGTATAGCAGTCCACCAAGCATCGTTCACAGAGTCAAAGACCCACAGGTAATCCAGCTACAACCGGCTGATCACCACTCACGTTAAGGCACGGCGGTTCTGCAGAACCTATGATCCAGGATGCCTCCTGAATCACCGTGAAATCCCAAAGGATCCAGTTACAACCGATTAACCTTAACCATGCGTCAGATAGTCTGCAGACAATTCACATACACATATACGTACATTTGATCCCACAGCGATCCATCGTTTCTCATATAGCGTCATACAATCATTCATACACTCATATCATCATATATTAACTAAGTGGTTCCAAACTGGACCCACTGGCATGCTCCTGACATACATTCTAACATCATATAAGTCATACAATTACCTCTTTGAGCGTACCTGCAAAAGCAAGTTAGTCATACATAGTACATTCACATAGCATTTATCATGCAAGCCTTACTCTACTGAGTCTCATGAAAGCAGGCACTCACCTGAGCTGTCTATTAGGCACAGGTATTTGACTTTGACTTCACAGATACAATAAGCTCACCTAGCACCTCACATTGACTTCAATCATTCACATGTGCATTCAAGACTTATAAAAACAACATTCAACTTTGGACATACACAAATCCGCTAGGACTGTCGGATTTGGGGAAATCCGATGGTCCTGTCGAATTCATGAAATCAACCATGAAATCCGATCCTCACTATTCGGATTCCAACACTTAGTAATTCTAGCCATGTACACAAAACCCGACACTTGCGGATTCCGATACATAGCAAGAAATCCGAGATTTGGAAATCCGATTCTTGAATTGAAATCCAACACTGTCGGATTTCAACACCTCAAATCCGACAATCACCAAATCCGACACTTAATCTGTAACTTAGGAATCACAGAACGTGAAATCCGATAGATATGCAGAATCCTACAAATCCTTCGGATTTCACCTCATGCGGATTCCGATACCTTCATAGTATCGGAATCCGACAGATTCATCATCTGTAATTCCGATAACTTCAAGGGTCATCTTAACAACTTCATATTCGTTGGTTTTAAGCCTAGAACTCCTCTGAACATCATAATATCATTATTCAATCATCATAAACACATGATATCCCAACAAGAACACCATAAACACCAAAACCCACTTTGAAGTAAGCTTTAGCATGTTCTTGCATGGATTCATGTTTCTTAGCATGTTATACACGATTCTAATCTTCTAAACATATCAGAATCATGTTGCTCACCTTCGTAGGTCAACAACCGACTTCTTCTGTTCTTCTTTTAAAATCCGAGAGCAGCAGCGAGAGAGAGAGAAGAGAAAAGTGTCTGCGGTTTTGTGTGTGTGTTTTGCTATGTTTGACTTTAGTCAACTAATCACACACATATACTTTCTAATATCACAGAGGCGGTTGCCTCTTTCTTCAAATGGGGTTTTCCCCATTAATTAATTTTACACACATACTTAATACATATATTCATACATGCATACGTACATACATATAAACACACATACAATACATATAAACATAATGTCATTTAACTCAACAAGTACCTACACAAAATACTTCTTACTACAATAACTATACATACGTACGTACTAATTACAACTAGTCCCAAGTTGAGGATGTTACACAGAGAGTGGGAGAATTGGTGGTGATGGCTTCAGATATAGTGGACGGTGGGGGTGGAGGTTTCAGAAAGGTGAAGGATGGATGTATATAAAGAGATTAAGAGACAGAGGGTTTAATTTTTTATTATATATAATTAATTAGAAATTATTAAATATAACAAGGGTAAAATTGTAGTTTTATCTTGACTTACCGGAGATGACTAACGGCAAAGTTAGTAAGGACCATTCTCGCAACAAATGGATCTTAAATTACTATCTCGGTCACTTTTGAAGTTAAAGTCCCAAATTGGAAGAAATGACAAAGTTAAAGGACGATTTTGACAATTAACTATTATTTTATTTGTTAGTTAATTACTTTTTTTGTCCTTGTGGTCTAACCTTTTACGGGTTAGGTCTTTCCCGACCTGATTTTCTTACACTTTTGGTCCCTCCTTAACTTGAATTAACTAAACTACCCATATCTTATTGAATTTTTTATTTCTTTTAATTTTAATTCATTTACAATATATTTATTTAATTATAAAAAATAAATTTACCCTATTTGTCATATTTATCATCTCTCTTTCAAAATCTCAACATTGATTCTACCCCCCCTCCCATAATCCAAATCAGTCACCATGATAACCTTAATCAAAGGATCTCAAACCATAATCGGTTCAGAGTTTTGCATTGTTAGGGCTTTGAAGTCATAGCTCTAAATCGGTCTAATCAAACACAAGGAAAAGAGAGGATGGGGGAGATATACGCCATTAGGGCTTTAAACCCCTACAGATTTGGAAATCGCTACGATTCGTTGTGGAGAGATAGCGAGTGATGATGATTGCTTTCATTGGGTGTGGTTGTGTTATTTGGGTCCGACGAGTGCTTGAAAAGCAACGCGAGGGGGTGGCCGGTAGCAGCGACGTTTGTGGTAGTAGTGTTGACTAGGTCTGACGAAAACTCAATAAGTAGCAATAGAGAGATAGGTTAGATAAAATATATCTTACTCCTTTATAATACATTTACAATCTTAAAAACTCTTAATTTTAAGTAACTTGAATGTACTAAAATTACCCTTCTTAACTATTTCACTCTCTCCTAATTTACTTTAACTTTTAAAATACCCTTTTAACCATTTCATTTTCTCTTTTAATTTACTTTAACTTTATCTATTTAAAATATCTCTAACACTAAAACTTCTCTCACACAAACACAATTATCCACCCACATCAACATAATTTTCAAAATCTTATTAACTTCTCCCTCCTTATTTCATAAATATAAATCTTTTTCTTATTTTAATGTCTTTTAGAATTTATTTTTAAAATTAATAAAATAGTTGATACAAATAAAAAGTAAAAACTGACATTGTACGATACTTTTTCGTAACATTGAATTACGTGAATATTATATTATTATATTTTTAAAAGCAACATGATGTAAAATAGAAATTATTTGCCGTCGCAACATTGCGTGGGTACCTTGCTAGTATATATATGTGTATATATATAGAGAGAGATAGATAGATTGATAGAGTAATTAAGATGAAAATGTATGATATTATATATTTTTAATATTAAATGGTATTTAAAAATTTAAGAAAATGAAGAAAATTGTAAGACAAGGGTACATTAGTCATTTAAAATTAAGGAATGTCCAAAATTGCAAGAAGTTCAGGTCGGGAGAGACTAAAGTTATAAAAATTTGGACCGAGGAACCAATCCATATTTTTTTAACAAACCACAAGGACCATAAATGTAATTAACTATTTATTTTTTTGCCTTTGTTCTATTTAAAAATATGATTATGATCTATTAATAAGTAATTAAATAAATGTAATTTTTTACTGTTACTTAATGTCTTAATCTATATCTATATTAGTATACTAGTGGGGTACCCGTGTAATGCGACGGCGACGAATAAAGAGGAGGTTGTGATGAGTTTTATGAAGAATAATCACAAAGAGCTAATATGAGTTTGTGAAGATTCCTTGCGAGATGAAGATAATATGAGTTTGTGAAGATTCTTTGCGAGAGACACTTTGAAATTAAGAATTTAATAGCTAACTCTGAGTTATTTGTCTTTCAGTTTGTTGGAAGAATTTTGTCACATGGCTGAATCAGATTATATATATGTATGTATATGTGTGTGTAATGTTTCATAGTTCTAATTATTATGTAATTGAGTTAGAATGTAATGTTTATAAATCTCAACTCTTTGACTCTTTCATCTGTTTGGTTTTTGTGAAATCTCCTGAACTTGATTTATAAAAAACAAGAATTTAGGTGATCTCATGAATCAAAAGTTAATATTAAAAATATATAATTAGATTTAATTCAGTTATAAGTATGGTGATCTCATGAATCAAAAGTTAATATTAAAAATATATGGTTAGAAATAATTCAATTATAAGTATTGGTTTAAATTCATTAATTGTTGGTTATGTTTTCAATATTTATTTGTTTAAATTCATTAATTGTTGTAAAACCCGAAATTTTATAAAATTATAAAATTTATGTAAATGCAAGTTTTTAGTAAAATTATGTGTTGGTAGTATTTAATTGCTACTCGTGTGCTTGTGTCTCACAAATTAATATTGGTATCAAGTGTCAAAGGGAAGAGAGTTTGAGGACCTTATTGTAAATATGTAAATATATGTATATATGTGTGTGTGTGTGTGTGTGTGTGGACTTCATAATTGAAGTCAAAGCTCCATTTTTCTGGAGCCTTCCATTATGAAGAGCAAGAGAGAGAGTTCTAGAGAGCTTTGTCAAGGGAAGAAGGAGAAAACAATGAAAAGCTTGATGGTTGGTTGCTTGGATTCAAGGAACTTAATGTTTGGGGCTTTTAAACTCTTCATTTGAGCTTGGATTTGAAGCAAGAAAGCAAATACAAGTGGGTTTACTAATCAAGTAAGTTTAAACTTGTGTTTGAGTTTGATTTTGGGTTTCATATGTTGTAATTTATGATATATTGTGGAATCATGTTGAGATTTTAAGTTAATGGGTCAAAACCTTTGAATTAGGGTTTGATTACCCAAGTTTTGGATGGATTATAGTTTTGGGGTTGTCTAGTGGTTGTATTGAAGCTAAAATCGTTTATTGTTTGTTGCAATTGAGTTTGATTTGGAAATTTGGGGTTTTGGCCGATTTTATGAAGAAAACAGGCAAAATAGGCTCTATGCACGCGCGTCGCGGCGCGACAGGAGCATGCGTCGCGGTGCGACGATCAACCTTCAGCAAGCTCTTTTTCCAAAGATTTTCTCGAGGCGCGAGCATTAGTGCTTCGCGGCGCGAGGCACCCTGAAACCTTCAAAACTCATGTTTTTGACCCCAATTGACTATGTACTTGTTTGGGGGTTGATTCTAAGGTTTTATAAGAGTTATATGAAGTCTTTTTAGACCCGAAATGGTGTATAAGGCTATAATTGAGTCTAGAAAAATCTTGTTTTTGGTTAACTATGTAAGTTAACCTTGTGTCTTGGTGATCATAGGTTTATGATCAAGTGTTTGAGCTTTGGTTGGATGGGGTTGTGATCCTCATCATACCCTCAGGTGAGTACACCCTGCGGATACCCAAAATTGTTAAAGTTTTTCAAGTCATCACTTATGTGTCTTGATTGTTTGGCAATTGTTTGATGAATCATGATGAATCAAAGGATGTGGAATATGAATTGTGTCATATTGTGATACATATGAGTTGCACATGTTTTGTGAAGCTTTTGAGTTCAAAGTATATATAAACTGTGAAACCCTCATGTGGCGTGTTTAAAGGATGGTTTTCAAAATAAGACCATTGCTCCATGTTGAAGATGGTCTGTGTTTAAATTGTGATTTTATTAATGGTTTTGAAACACGATATACCATGATGGAGTGGACTTTGATTTTGAAATAACAAACATGGTTTTGAGAAAATGAAAGATATGTTTACACTTCCGATATATCTTGGGCATTGAGATGCCAACTATGACATGTTTTGAGAAAATGGTTTTCAATTAGGACCATTGCTCCATTTCGTAGATGGTCTATGTTAAAGTGTATTTTTACATAACGGTTTTGAAACCTATGTTGGAGTGAACCTTGACTTTGGAAACAACAAACCTGTTTTTGATTACTGAAAGACATGTTTATACTAAAGATGTTTTTGGGTATTGAGATGCCAAATATGGATTTGATTGTTGAGCATTTATGCTCAAGAGATATAATTGAGACACTTATGTGTTTATTGATAAGCTTGTATGCTTGAGATATTTGGCCTTGTTGGCATGTGATTTATATGACCATTTGGGGTAAGTGATTTTATGACCCTTCGGGGTAAGTGATTATGTAACCCTTCGGGGTATGTGCTTATGTGACCCTTCGGGGTATACGTGCTTTGGTCCGGACCATTGTGTGATATGAACTCTGCACCATAGGGTTCCTAGCCATTGAGACGTACACAGAGGTTCATGTGGCTTCGGCAATTGAGGAACCGCGAGGTACGGGTGGTTGAGGGATCGGTGCAGAGAGTGGAGGGGTATGTCAGTAGCCATCATGACCGTGTGGGTTCACTGGGCTGACGAGCCACCGAACCCGTGGCAAAACAAGTGGTTTTGGTGAACAGGGCATGCACTCCAGATAACCGTTGTATGGTGGACTGCTTCGTGCATCCCCCACCTTGACGGGGTGATGTGGTTATCCCCCATGTGGGCACGTGTTGACCGTGACTAGCTACCACGTGGATACATTATGGCCCAATGGACAGACCCGTATCCTTATGTGCTATTATGTATGATTTTAAAAGGATATTGATTGCCAAACTTGTGTTTTCAAAAGTGAAAAATGATGACTTGGTTTTGATAAAACAAATATTTTGGTTGTACTCACTAGCTATGTTTATAGCTAACCCAGTGTGTGAAAATGTTTTGTATCCGCAGGTTGTATAGATGCCTTGGTGAGGTGGGTAGCTGCCTTGGGCATAGTTTTGGATTGACTGCATTTCCGGTAATCTTGGATTTCTTAATCTATGTTTATGGTCGTGAGATTGACTGTGGTAACACCCACGGTTCTGGATTATAATTATTGAAAATATTTATTGTTGAAATATTTACAGAAAATGAAAATGCTTCCGCGATTATGTGAAAAATGTGTTTCAAATTGAGGTTTGAAAAAGTTTAAATTTGGACCGAAAATCAGGGTGTTACAATTGTGGACTTAAAGGAGGGGTAAATGAGAGGTATAAAGGAGAGGTGTTTTAGTAAATTTACTCTTCTTAAAATTAAGAGTTTTTTAGGTGAGACAATTGTAGTTCATCAGTGAAGTGATCATGAACCTCAAACCACAACTTTCATCGATTATAGCTTTTAATTTATGTAACCATTTTAAGCACTCATCAATGAACATTGCTTCTTCAAGATCTCCCAAGATTCACCCGCTTCGAATTCGCACATGTTTAGAAGGGGGATGATATGCATTTGTTGGCTAGGGGTTGCATGCATTTTAGGTCATTTTAAAAGAAGTCGTACATCAACAATGTTATGCAAGATACACAAGTATCAAAGGTCAACGGAAAATGGTGCAATTACAATATAAATTAAGGGATCATTGGTGTAATTTTAAAACTTAAATGACTGTAAAACACGGGTGAACTCGACAACAGAGCCAAGCCAAACAGTCGAAACTGAACTACGTTGATTTTTGGGTTACCAAATACATAACCGAAATATCATAGCAATCGGTTTGGGAAATTCCAAGTTAATACGTTCAACCGTACAAGAACTGGATCGAACTCGAAAGGTACCGTAACCAAAATTGTTAATATGTTCAATTCAGAAAATTCGGTCAATGCTCTCACCATTGATCTTTTTTCCAAAATAGGCGAAATTTCGTTTATATCCTTATAAAAACACGTATTTTCATATATATCCTTATAACACTTAATATTACCTTAATAGCCTCCTAAATCTTTAAAACTCTCACACATATCCAAATCAATTTTTTTAAACCCAATTAATTAAAATTTATATTCAAATTAATTATCTTAAAACTTAATTAAAGTTAATTCCTAACCTACGCCTAAGGCACGTGAAGCTACAGGCAAAATCCCAAACCAAAAACCCAAATGTGTCTTCATCAATTTCAAACCCTAGAAAAGTACTTATTTCATGGCCATTATTCCTAAAGCTTCATGCAACATTCCAACTAGGGGTGTAAACGAGTCGAATTAAGCTCGAGCTTGACATGGCTCGAGCTCGGCTCGATAGTTCAACGAGTTTTCATACTTGAAGCACGAGCTCGGCTCGATAGGGTACATTTAGTTCGAGCTCGGCTTGAAAAGCTCGAAATAATATAAAAAATTTAAATTCAAAAACCAATTTATTCAAGATATAGATAATATTTTAAATTAATGATTTTTAATAATTACTTATTATAAACGGTACATATATAAAGTAGATTTACTTCAATAAGTACCAATTTTAAATATGTTTTAATATTAGCCAATCATATATACATATTACATATATAAATATACATATACTATACAAGACTCGAAAAGCTCGATAAGCACTCGAGTCGAGCTTTTAGAAGCTCGAGCTCGACTCGTTAAGTAATTCGAGCTCGTTTTTTGGGCTCAAACTCAAGCTCAAGCTCTATAAAGTTCGACTCGAACGAGCCGAGCTCGAGCTCGAGTTACTCGATAAAAGCTCGATTTGTTTACACCCCTAATTCCAACACTAAATTCATCATTTTCGAACCCTAAAGCAAGTGTTGATTCCACGGTCAGGTTCAAACCCTTCATCAATATCATGATATGCATTTCATCTAGACCAATTTTCTGCACTTAATCAAATGATACAAAACCCTATTGCGCTATGATTTCTCCTTTTTCTTCATTCAACCAAGAATGTTGATGATTGAAGCTCAACTGTCATTGCCACTGATCGATTGAAGCTTAATTTTCGGGAAGCTACTTTTACTACACATTGAATATTGTGAAAGCATATTGTTAATAGATGATTTCAGATTACAAAGCTAGTTAATTCTCATCGTTAGTGTTCTCTTTCATTGGCCAAATGTTGAGCTCAAGATGATATATATTTGAATTGAAGTATATCTTATGTTAGTAGGGTTTGAAAATGATGAAGGCACATTTGGGTTTTAGGGATTTTGCTTGTAGCTTTTCGTGAGGATGAATGTGGGTTTTATGGGTAAATTAGGAATTTAAGTTTTTAGATGATTAGTTTTGAGTATAAAGTTAAATTAGTTGGTTTAAAGAAATTATTTGGATATATTTGAGAGTTTTAAAGATTTATAAAGATATTGATGTAATATTAAATTTTATAAAGATATATACTTAATTAGTAGTTTTTACAAGGATATGAATGAAATTTCGTCCACGAAGGCATAATATATAAAATCATGAGAAAGATAAAAAAATCTTTAACACTGTGTTTTCTAGTTATTTTTTAAAAGAAAAAGAAATAGAAGAAAAAGAAATAATTAGTGATAAGTGCTTTTAAATTTTTTTAATAGAGAAAGAAAGAAAAAAAAAGTAAAGAAGAGACAAATTTACTATTTGTATGTTTTAAAACAATAATCTAACTCTTAAAAGAATTAGGAGGAAGAGTTTTTCTATTAGAAGAGGATTAAACGAGAAAATTGGTAAAGCAGCAAAACCTCTCCTCGGGAAAGCAAATACTGTCGGGTCATCGTATCTGCTCGTCAAAAGTTCCTCGTTCCAAGAGAAGGTAAGGAAGATGGATATGGAAGTAAGATCAGTGGCAGGACTTGAAGGATGCTACGTTTCACTGCCACTTCATCTCATTCAAACCCTTCAATCAACTTCTTCTTCTTCTTCTTTGTTTTCATTCCTAGCTCTCGAGCTTCGTTCTGTTGCTAACAATCAAGACGTCTGGTATGTTGCTTGGTCTGGCTCTGCATCATCTACCGCTTCCGCCATTGAGGTATTCTTTTTTTCAAAATTTTCAGTTTGTTTTGATAATTTCAATAAGTTCTAGCTTTGAAACTAGATCAAAATTCGTTCAAACTAACCCTCAATTTGCGCTTACATGGAATAGGATTCTTCCCAAATTCGCTATCAGTAATCCTATACTCAAATAGTAGGCTTACGAATTTAATGTCAAATGTAATTTTCATGAGGCTAATATCCTTATGCTCCAATAAGAGCCAACAATCCCTACTTTGGTTGTCCAATAATGTCTGCAAAGTTTACACACACATTCTTAGGCAAAAACCATGAAGCTAGACTCCTGTTTGCCAATGTTCATCCTTACAGGGTATTACTGGTATTGATTTTGGTCAACAAGATTTCTTTCCATTTTTCTTGCACAATGTGGAGAGTTTCTCGAGTTTTTTAAAGAGAGAATATGAAGGGAAAGAAATGAAGGATTCAAAGGAATGGGAATGATAAACCATAGCTACATGCCAGTGTTTTTGTTATTAGTTGGGAGGATAACTTTTGAACAAAATAGCCCCTCTCTTCCTCTCCCTTTCCTGTCCTTCACCTCCTTAAAAAAACTCGAGAACACACAAACTTGATGGTTTCCTCCCCTTCCCTTCTCTTTCTTCCCAAAAAATAACTCGTGAAAATTGCAAGATTACGTTTATCTATGGGACTAAGGAAATATTATCTTTGTTACAAAATTTCTGTACCAACATATTCATGTGGCACCTTTTTTCAAACTTTAATACTTTTATCAATTATTTTCATAGAGTATACGATCTATCAGTGTTTAACCATAGCTACATCCCAGTGTTTTTGTTTTTAGTTGTTTCAAAGCTATCTTTATATATGATACCATATTACTTCTCCCTATGTAGATTGCTCAGCAATTTGCAGAATGCATTAATCTGCCAGATCATATCATTGTTCGAGTAAGAGCAATTCCTAATATTCCAAAAGCCGTCAGTGTGACAATAGAACCTGATACTGAGGATGACTGGGAAGTTTTAGAGCTAAATGCAGAGCATGCAGAGGCAGCCATTTTGAAGCAGGTGCCTACTCTCTGTGTGGGTGTGGGTGTGTATAATGATTTTCATTCAACAATAGCAGTATTAGAAGATTTAGGATGGATAATATAATTATCTGTTAAGTATGCCTTTGACATTTGAATGATATTTGTATGCATAAGTCGTTATTTATTTTGTCAGTAAATATGTTGCTCTATTTGCATAGTTATATGATGGCAATTCATTTATTTTATAAGCTTTTTCGTAAATTTATATTTATTAAATACAGGCTGGAATTGTCCATGAATCCATGAGATTTCCTTTGTGGTTGCATGGGCACACAACTGTTACATTTTCTGTAGTTTCAACCGATCCTGAGGAACCAATCGGTAAGCTCATATTCATAGTTCTTATTTTATGATTTGGAGTCTGCTTTTCATAATGCCAATACATAATTGTATAGGCAGACTTTAAGCATCAATCTTAAATTTATTACAGATAAATCACGAGTCTGCTATCTTGTACCGTAAATGTTGAGTTTCTCAATGAACCACTTACCTGTATTATATATGTACTATATAATATATATTTTCCCTACATTTATATAAGTAATGCTTTTAACTTCTCAAGTATGTGTTTTTCAGTGCAACTTGTACCAGGGACCGAAGTCTCTGTTGCTCCAAAGAGACGCAAAAGATCTGAAAGCTCGGTTTTAAAGGCGTTACTGCGCATCCAAGACGGAGACAGTAGATTTTTTCAAAAATGTCGGGTCAACGATATTGAGATGGGAGTGGTTTTAACCTCTGTTGTCTTTATTCATCCAGAAACCGCAAACTTGTTTTCATTAGAATCTCTTGAATCCGTAGTCTTGGAGCAAAATTTGGTTATGAAGAACAGGAAAATTACTACTGAAAAAGAAGTTGAGAATGGAATTCCAACAGGAAAATGGGACATCAGACATGCTGTTGTTCGACTTATAATATCAGATTCTGTAGCCAAAGGACATGTCATGCTTTGTCAGTCTTTACGCCGTTATCTAAGAGCAGGGCTGCATTCTTGTATGTTTACCCTTTACATGTCATGATTTTATGCAATTAGTTGTATTAAACTCTCCTTTTCCTTGATTTTTGTCAAATAGTACTTCAGGTAATCTTTTGCAAGTTAAGAAGACGGGACATCTTAAATGCATTTTCTTTTATCACTTTTATATTCAAGTACTTTAATTTCAAAAGTGAACTTTACATTACACTACTGTTTGTAATAAAGAATATAGACATTTTTGCAAGTTAAGTTACGTAAAGATACACATGGCATGTGTGTATACATATTTCCACACATGGGAGGGTTCCTATAAGAACTTAAATATGGAACTCATTATTCGGATTATGGTGCATCTACAGATTCACTAAACTAGTAAGTAGTAACTGTGCATTTTATTTTGTAATTTTTTGGAAAATTTGAGTTGAAGAATGTCAAGAAATTCGTAGATGCAAAAAATACATCAGATACAATGTGTTTTTGGGCATATATTACTGAGTTTCTCGACAATCTTCAATTCAGATTTTCTAAAAACTCATGCAACATCTAATATGGAACTCATTATTCGGATTATGGTGCATCTACAGATTCACTAAACTAGTAAGTAGTAACTGTGCATTTTATTTTGTAATTTTTTGGAAAATTTGAGTTGAAGAATGTCAAGAAATTCGTAGATGCAAAAAATACATCAGATACAATGTGTTTTTGGGCATCTATTACTGAGTTTCTCGACAATCTTCAATTCAGATTTTCTAAAAACTCATGCAACATCTAATTAAGATGCACGATTATTATGTTAGTGAATTTGTAAATACACATTATTCGGTTGTTCAATTCTGTGGTTCTCATGAGTATTTGATTTCTTATATGATTCCATTTCTATATTCATACATCATACATATATATACACATACATACCTGTACATGCATATGTACCTACGTTCGTGCTTCCGTGTGTGTGCCTGTATATATATGTATGTATGTCTGTGCGTGCGCATGCCTTATAATTTGTCTCTTGTGATTAGAAACAAGTCAAAAACATGTATAAACTTATGATATCTTTATCATATACAAAAATTTATTAGTCGTATTTAGAAGTTTCTATTTCCTTTATTTCTTACTAGGCTTACTGAACCTTGTGTGTGTGTGTGTGTGTGTGCGTGTACGTGTGTATGTGTGTTTTTTCTGCACCATTCGAACAGTGATTATCGAGGCTTACTGAACCTTGAATGCTGATTTATGATGCTAAGCTGGAAGCTTGTGTGCCTTTAATTGACATTCAACTTTCTTGTTTGTTCTTAAAAACACTAAACAGGACATACATTTAATTATTTTTTTTCATGTTACAAACTATAAGGTGGATCTGGTTCAGTACCATTAAGTTAACTCTCTAAAATTTTAAAAGAAAACGGTCATTGCTTACTGAAGACACATTTAATGTTATAAAAATCACTTGATCTGATATACATTGGCAACAATTATTTCATTTCTTTTCTGTATACAAACTTCAAGGTGAATCTGGTGTAATATAGTGAAAAACATTCTAAAATTTTAACAAAAAAGTAGTCACTCCTGATACAAAGCACTCTAAATTCTAAAATGTATGCTTTTCTGCCTCTACTATGTTATATTATTGTTTTATTACCACTCCATCTCCTTTTACCATTGGTTCTCTTTTTTTGTGGCCTTTCAGGGATACATGTGAAGAGTTGCAATACTATTCAACAAAAAGATTCTTCCTCATTTGTTCTTTCTCCTTGTCAATTTAAGCTATTTGGGAACGTCGCTGAAAATGGCAGTTTGGAAAATCTTCATGGCCTCAAAAACCGTCACATGGATAACTTGTTTCCCAAGTCAAAATCAGACACACAGTTTGACTCAGCTGATTGGTCAACCCATGAGAAAATTATCACACTCCTTTCAGATGAATCATCAGTTCATCAAGATGAAGAAACCTCTGTTAGCTCCATTAGTAGAAAATGGTTATTTGATCTTCTGCGTGCATGGATTTTAACACAGCTTAATGCCATTTTCTCTTTTGCTAAAACGGAACTACATTCAATGGTTTTAGGAAAAAAGACGTTGCTTCACTTTCAGGTGAAAAGTATTGAATTTATGAAACATTTAAAACCTCGTGTAGTTAAAAAGAAATCAGGAGAATCAGTAGTTGATGTCATGTATGTTCTATCGGTTTCTGAGGATTCTATGCAAAGTGAAGTAGCTTATGAGCTCGAGTTTTCTGAAGGAAAGAAATTGACCAAGAGTTCAAAAAGATTAGATTTTTTCCTTGAGAATTCATGTTTGGGTGAACGTTTATCTCTTCATTCTGTTAAAGAAAGAATATCTGAAAAATGCTCTAAAATGGATATTTCCTCTTTGAGCTGGATGGGCACAACAGCTGCTGATGTAGCTAATAGTAGGTACTTTAGCTTGAAATATTTAACTTCTGCTGAAATTATGATTGATGCATACACTAGATTTTATTTCGTCCCTCTATTCTTCCGAATCTTCCTATCTTAACGTCTATCCTAGAGGTGGCCAACAGGGCAGGTTAGGTAAACAGGTTAAAATTTGGTTCTGGTCAAAACGGGCCAGTCCAATCCACCAATCTTTCTGTATAGAAGTAATGTATTGGATATTACTACAAAAATATATTATTAAAATAGTAAGATGATATAATCTAAATGAAATGGTTTTTGACATGTAAGCATCTGGATACACGCTAGGTGAGTGACATTTGACCCATTAAACCCCTTGGGTCATTTGACACGTTTAATCATAGCCTTTCTACATTTGACCTGTTGTCAGTTTAATAAAACAAAAGTTGACTCGTTCTCATATTTATGGGTCTAAACTTGAGTGATTTTCAAGAACGGAGCTTCAGAATAATATTTTATTGCTATGATTATATACTTTTAACGTGTAATGACATGAAAGAAAAAAATAGAGCAGTCTTATGCTCATTGAAATACTCGTTTATTTATTTAATCATATCTGGCCTAAAGTTGAGCCCCTGATTTATCTCACATGCTCTGCTTCCTTTTTTCAGGATTAGTAGTGCTATTGTCACCTTCCTCTGAAATGTTCTTAACTACATACAATCTTCCTTTTCCTGGACATGTGTTAATCTATGGACCTCCAGTAAGTTCTTAATGTTTTATATTTTGCTTTTTTATTGGTAAAGTTAATTCTTACTCCTTCCATCCCATAAAGGACCCGCATTTCACTTGCATAACATTGACATGTGTATCTGTAGTTCTAGAGAAAAAAAAATTGAATTTGTTTCATCTTGTATGGCAGGGTTCTGGGAAAACATTATTAGCCACAACCGTTGCAAAAACTGTTGAAGAACATGAAGATATCTTAGCACACATGTAGGGTATTACATGACTTGCTTTTTCTTTTTTGAAGCTAAATTAACATAGGTCGTAGAATCATTATATTACAAGAATTCATTTTGATGAAGGATTGTATCTACAGAGTTTACGTGCATTGTTCTAAACTTGCTTCGAGCAAATCCGAAACTATCCATCAGGCACTCTCTATTTACATATCCGAAGCATTAACTCATGCTCCCTCCCTTGTGGTACTTGATGATCTTGACAGCATCATAACATCTCCTAATAATTCAGAAGAACATTTATCTTCATCTTCCTCTACATTACTGATCGAATTTCTCATGGGCGTCTTGGATGAATACGAGGTTACCTTTTTTCTGATTTCCCATAATTTTTTTTTGTTTTTGTGTTTTTAGACTTGTATTATTTCCCGTTAATTAGTAAATCATCAAGATGGTATTGGTATTTAATCGATACAGGCAATGATGGTATTTCTATAATTAAAAAGGGGAGAACTTCATTTGTGTCCTTACCAAAACTTCAAAGTTACATCAATATGTATCTAATTAAAATTACATCAATATTTCGAAAACTTCTAAAGTTCAGTCGATATCCTACTTAAACTTTTAAATACTCGTATTTTCCAAACAAACAATTGATCATGATTAGACGATTTTAAATAATATTAATATTTACAACTCTTATCTAAGCAGGAAAAGCGAAAGAATTCATGTGGAATTGGTCCCGTTGCATTCATAGCTTGTGTGGGGACCCTAACTAGTATTCCTCAGACCTTGAGCTCCTCTGGTTAGTTATGCTACTTGTGAAAGAAGTATATTATACTAATTTTACCATCAAAAATCAATATGTTTTAATATTTTTTGTATGTCAAATGCTCAATTCCAGGAAGGTTTGACTTTCATGTCCAACTCCCTGCTCCTGCAGCTACTGAACGTGGTGCTTTATTAAAACATGAGATTCAGAAACGTTCCTTGTTATGTTCTGATGAAGTTTTGCTAGATGTAGCTTCTTCGTGTGATGGATATGATGCATATGATCTGGTATTTGATTAAGATAATAGATCAGATAAATTATTATTATATATATACTTTAACTTTTTGTGACCTTGGTGATGCAAAAGTAAAAGAGTAGAACTTTTGCAGGAAATATTAGTTGACAGGTCAGTTCATGCTGCCATTGGTCGTTTTGTATCCTGTGGGTTGGCTTTTGGGAGTGAAAAAACCCCTACTTTGATTAAGGATGATTTTCTACAAGCAATGAATGGGTTTTTACCTATTGCTATGCGTGATGTTACTAAATCCGCTTCTGATGAAGGGCGTGGAGGTTGGCAGGATGTTGGCGGTCTAACTGAAATTCGTAATTCTATCAAAGAGGTATAGTTTTATTCTTGTAGTTTTTTTTATGTTAGAATCACAGCTTAAAAGCTCTAAATATACATCATCAAAAATTAACTTGTTAAGGACCTTAAGGATGAAATGCCTAGTCTTTTGGTAGGGGTCAAAGGGGCCAGTTGGAGTGGGTTGCCCTGCAGACACTTTTGTCTTCTTTTTTGAAACAAAATGTTCTTTATGAATAACTTAATGTATCAACTATGATTAGGAAACGACACTATGGCTATAGTAATTTAAATCTTTGAATAAAATGATTCAAAAGGCTGTATGCATCAAAATTGACTTTGGGAGATTATTAACGTGTTCCACCCAATTTTCTGTGCATATTTTAGCTGAATTTCACGTATTTGACCCAGATAAAACACAACCCACATTGACCCATTCATAGTAATTGGGCCAAAATTACCAGCGGTCCAGCATAAGTAAGCATATGAATTGTTCCAAGGCTACTGTTGGGTCAGAAAGTCAGTCTGACCTTCTAAAATACAATCTAAGGACCCTTTTCACTTGTCTTGTTTCTCGTAATTTTTACATATTCCATTCAAGTGCGTAGTTTTTCTGCTCTTATATATTAATTCATATTTTACTATACCAGATGATTGAATTGCCTTCAAAGTTTCCTACAATATTTTCGCAAGCTCCTTTACGAATGCGGTCAAATGTTCTCTTATATGGGCCTCCTGGTTGTGGTAAAACACATATTGTGGGTGCTGCTGCTGCTGCATGTTCATTACGATTCATCTCAGTCAAAGGGCCCGAGTTGCTGAACAAATACATTGGTGCTTCTGAGCAAGCGGTAAGCAATAAATTAGTTCACATTTGATTGCAACGGCAGGTGGGTCGATTATTAGGTGAAATGGGGTAGTTTTTTTCCTAAGTTTTTATAAATATTTAAGGAGTTGTATATGGTTACGAGAACTATATTATTATGATAAACTTCTAATCTTTTCAATAGAGTAATTGAGGAGATTGTATGCACTATGGGTGACTTTGAACATGTTTCACCTGTCTTTTAAGCTTTTGTTTGACCCATAAGAGATTAAACATAGTTTAATATTAAGAACATTTAGTCTAATATGCCATTGCAAGTGAAGGGTGTAGAATGACCTGCAACATGGATCTTAAAAAGAAAAATTAAGGGCTTGATAGTGGTTTGGTGATGGTATCAACAACTTGATCATTTGTGGAGATAAATTGTACTGGAAGATTTCAATGTGTAACCTCTTCTAAAACAAACTGAAAATCAACTTCCACATGCTTACTTCTAGCATAGGATACATGATTAGCCAGGAGATAGGTTGCACCAAGGTTGTGAGACACTGAGACCAAAAGGTAGGACCCAGACTAGTGTTAATACCAAGTTCTTTCAGAATTGCTTGAAGCCAAGTAAGCTTAGCCACCGAGCACTTGGTATGTAGACTCGGTTGAGGAATATGAAACCTTGTGTTGTTTGCGAGTGTTCCGTAAGATGAGGTTAGAGCCTAAATAGATGGCAAACCGTATGGTGAATGGATGATCTTTTAGACAACCAATAACATCTTAGATAACTTTGATAGGCGAAGCATTAGAGTATAGACTACCTTGCCAATGTTCGATAGTAAAAGCTTGAAACATATAACCATATGCTTGGCGAGTCATAATCGACCCTATCACCATACTATGAAGATAGTTAAAACTTGTTTGACTGCAGACCAATGATTAATGGTTGGTGCATGCATAAATTGGCAAACCTATTAACTATGGATGTGATGTTTTGTGTGGAGTGATATGCTAAAGAGTCTCATCAACTGATGGTAGTTGGCTTGATCAGAGAAGTAAGCGTCTTCATGGGTTTGAAGTCCAACAAACCTTGTTGTACTAATTCCGTTGAGAGAGTATGATGTCGGAACCCTCTGGGAATGGTTTCGGTGCTTGGAGAATAATTAAGCGGCTAAGATCCTTAAATTCAAAATCAGATGAAGTTGGGAAATGCCTCGGTTAATAGCAGTAATGTTGTTCCCATTGACTATAGTAGCATCTGCATATACTACAATGTATAAGAAAGTACAGTAAATAAAAAGAGAAGGATCTCTTTTAGAGCCTAAGAACCCAAGAACAAAGAGGGCTTGGAAATCCGTTGAAACTAAGCTAACAGCCAAAGTCTAAGCCCAACTGACAGGAGGTTGATCATGTAAATGATTTCCTTGAGGATGTCATGAAGAAAAGCACTTCCAACATCTAAGAGTGCAAGTGGTGAATTCTGAGTAATGACAAGCGATATCACAGCCCTGAGTTGTGGATTTGACAACAGGGCTAAATGTCTCATGAAAATGAATGCCTCGGTGGCTGAACCTTATGGTGACAATTCGCACTTTGTAACAAGTGATAATGCCAGGCTTTGTCTCGTTTCAATATTTAAATCCACTTAAGTTGGCAGCAATTCTATCAGGGAACAAGAAACCACATGTTTCAATTTTACAAGCACACTAAGCAAGGAGGGCGAGACCAGTTTCAACACGACCCACCGTTCTATGTGAGGAAATGAACGCTAGTGAACAATATCAGCAATGAGAAGAATTGAGTTAAACTGCGGAAATTACCCCCAATCGGTTTCCAAATTTTTTCATTTTGGTGTTAAATTGTCATTCCACCTTTAAGACAAAACGTTTGCATGATTCATAAATATCATATTTTTGAGCTATTAGGTAAATCTACACACCTTGAGTGGTGAAAAACACACAGCATGAAATAATAAACATAGCATGAAATATAAATTAGGTTAAATTTGAATTTCTTTATCATGTGTATTTATTTTAGGTACGTGATATATTCTCAAAAGCAGCTGCTGCAGCCCCATGCCTCCTCTTTTTTGATGAATTTGACTCGATCGCTCCAAAAAGAGGTCACGACAATACTGGTGTTACTGATCGAGTTGTTAATCAAGTTAGTTTATTGTTTATAAACTCAAGTTATAATCTTTTTAGAGAATTATGATACCTTATGACTATAATACATTAATACTAAATGATGATTGAAATATCCACAGTTTCTAACAGAGTTAGATGGTGTTGAAGTGTTAACTGGAGTGTTTGTTTTTGCTGCCACAAGGTTAGTGATTGATTGATTATTATTATTTTCATTACATTATATATATTAAGTTACTGATTATCGTTTATACTTATAGACACTCCAACTTGTCTATGGAGGCATTATTTTGTCTCACTTGGCTCTTAGAAGTGGCAATTTTGACCCGTTTACTTATGAATGGGCCGATTTCGGTTATGTTTGTATCTGAAACAAGTCAAGTGAGTTAAATGGGTCAAAAGTCGACTGAAGTGTATATCAATGCATACAACCTACTAAATCCTTCTTATAAGAAAAAAATGGATTATTATTATTGTGATATATAGTTTTTTATAATCATATTTAACACATTAATTATTCATAAGTTAGAAATAAACAAAAAATAATTGTGGGTTAACCCAACCCATTTGATCTCCCTTACACAAATTTTTTTACCTGTTTTGACCAAATATCCACACATAAATGTAACTTTGACCTCCATCTGGTTTTACTTTGTTAATGAGATTTTGAATCTCTATGTGGTTGATGTTTATATAATTGTTTGTTTTCTTGGTCTTCATCTCCCAAATTGAAGTTGACTTGATATTAAACATCAAATAATTGATTTCCTCATCAAATAATTAAGAATTGTTTTGGTAACATGTAAAAGTAACAGATACTAATGCAATAAAAAAAAATGTATAGCTAAAGAAACTAGTGTTATCTTTGGAAATGAATATTCAGATTTCAGAAGTAAAGATGGACTTTAATAAAATTTCGAGCAAATATGATTCTAAATATTCATTCTCTTATTGCAAATCTTTGAAGTTCTTTCTCTGCCTGAAGTTGAGTTTTTCAATGTACACTAAATTTTGTATACATATATTTATCTTTGATTTACAGTAGACCTGATCTACTCGATGCTGCCCTCCTGCGACCCGGTAGATTAGATCGCTTACTTTTCTGTGATTTTCCATCACCAGAAGAGAGATTGGATATTCTTAGTGTTCTTTCCAGAAAGGTAAGAATACTAGAAGTGGACTTTTCATTACATGGGTTCGTTTTGGGTTATGCTTTATCGTTGGAGGGTGAAAAGGGTTAAATTTAAGAATTTCACTAAAAGAAAAACCTGTCAAAGTCGATTAATTTAAGCATAACTAGTATAACCTGTTTCAATCTCACTTTAGAAACTATCTGTTCTGACCCATTATCCAACCCACTGGCTCACCAATTTTTACCAACTTTACATATATGTTTGTACTCATTTTATAGATCCATGATCACGTTTTTTATCTATAAAACACAAAAATATTGATAAAAATTAAAAAATATGTTTTCAGTTACCATTGGCCAGTGATGTGAATATGGAAGCCGTAGCCCGTCAAACGGACGGATTTAGTGGAGCAGATCTCCAAGCTCTGTTATCAGATGCACAGCTGGCAGCCGTTCATGATCTTTTGAACAACAAAGAAGCCCATGGGCCTAGAAATATGCCTGTTATCACTAATAAACTTTTACAGTCAATTGCTGTAAATGCAAGACCTTCAGTTTCTGAGGCTGAAAAACAGAGATTATACAACATTTATGGCCAATTTTTGGACGCCAAAAGATCCGCTGCTGCACAGGTCAAATGAGTTATTTTAACGTCACTTTGACCTTTTTAGGTCAAACAAGTTATTTTTCAGCTTAGAATTTATTAAGATTCCTTAAATTTTGATATCTAAATGGAGGTTGCAAGATAGGTCAGGGTCAAGTTGGTTGACAGTGAAATATTTTGTCTAAAAATTATAAATTTGTATTAATAAAGGGATGTCCTTATGCTCTACAAATTTATGTTATCTCAGTAGTAATCTAACTTTGAGTAAAACGATTGAGGAGGTTTTATGCGTTATATATATAGTTTGTGTGATTTTTGACCCTTTAAACCTGTTACCGTTTTTTAGAAGTCAAATTGCTCAAGTGTTCCTGATTTCTTCACCTACTCTTTGTGCAGTCGAGAGATGCAAAAGGAAAACGAGCAACCCTTGCATGATGATTGACCAATGACCGTTGTATGCAATTCGTGGAAAGTTGACCGATTAATTTGCAATGCCATGTCAGTACTCTCGATTGCTTCAAATGTTGGTTGGATGGCTAACCTGTTAGTGCAAATGGTTATCTTGAAATTAATTGCAACACAGGTTGATAAAACCATAATAAGAAAGATAGTTCTCATGAGACATGAATATAGTGTTTGTTCTCCTTAATTTTGAAAGAAAATTATGATTATTAATGTAAACAGTTCACAAGTATGACAGAGATGTTATGTTGGTGATTCGACTGTTGGATTTGTAGGTTTCACAATAAGAAAGATGCCCATTCTTCTATTTCATAAACAATTTTAGTATTTCAATTAAAAAAAATAAAAAAAAATCTCAAACAACTCATTCTAACAAACATCTATGTCACAGTCCCTAACATGCAAAGATTCAATTTTCATAATTCGAATGTGTCTATTTACCTAAGCAAAATTGCACTATTAAATCATCTCATCAGATGCAAAACATTCAAACCTGTCTTTATTTACATTCAAGCAACAATTTTGTCAATGCAATTCATTCCCTGTATAATGTCCAAAATTGCTACATATAAATAAAAATAGTACCAAAAAAGTATATTAAAACTATGTAAACGGTCAAAACAGCCGTCTGGAAAAAGTACTCTAGGTTGTAAACTACTACCCTGGACTAAACATTAAACATTCCACTTAGAACAACTCTTTTTTTATCTTTTTACCGGAGGCAGGGTTTACTCTGAAAATGCAGTGTGTCTCTCGGTTCTGTATACAAATAATATGGGAGTAAATGTTGATAAGAGTAATTGTAATTGGAAAATGCACAGTGTGTCTCTCGGTTCAGTTAAGATTCCTACAGCAAGATGAATTCTTAAAGGTTTCTGTTTTATGCTACTACTTCACTAAAATCAACAACAGGGCCTGGAATGAGTTATGATGGGATTAAATTGATATATGAATAAACACCCGACAAAAGATAACATTCAGAGCATAACTATTTGATGTTAGGATCATAAGTATAAGTTGATTAGACGTACAGATGACTTCAAGACATATTATCTTCTGTTGTAAATTACCAAATTGTACCAACTGTTTTTTGTCAAGTCTTGAACTAATTTGTATAAAGTGGTTATTTAATTTGTGTTGGTAACCGATAGAATCATCTAGTATAAAAAAGAATAAAAAACCTTTATGTATACATTTGCTAAGAAACTCATATTCTTCATTTTCAATTATAAAGAATAAAAAGGTATTCATCAGCTACAAAAGCAAACTTTAATAAATAAGTCTTCACGAAAAAAAACAAGAAAACAAGCTTCACCAGAACTATAATCGACAATTGTTTTCAGAATTTAGTAGTATCAATTGCAAATGATAGAAGAACTCCGTGAATGTCTTTAAGTGATATATCTAATTGTACACTTCATATTAATTCATAACTTATTCCATAATTATATATTATTTGTTTCATATTTTATTATACGTTTCGTTAAACCTAATAAAAATGCTCGTCCTTTATTCATATCTACTATATAAAAAGCAGTATTGATGGAGAATACAAACAATATTCGTGACGTTGGTTATTGCAATACTAAATGTAGGGGTGAGCACGGTTCAAAAATCGGACCGGACCGAAACCCGAAATCTATAAAAAACTAGGACCGAAGACCGGACCGACCAGTCCCGGTCCGGATCGGTCTCGGTCCGGCCAGGTCCGGTTAGTCGGTTTTTTGGTCTATTGTTTGTTTATACACTATATTAAACAAAACCGGACCGGCCCAGACCGGACCGAAACCCGAAATCTATAAAAAACAAGGATCGAAGACCGGACCGACCAGACCCGGTCCGGACCGGTCTCGGTCTGGTTCGGTCCGGTTCGTCGGTTTTTTCGGTCTATCGGATCGCATGCTCACCCCTAACTAAATGCTTGATATGGTGTTAAATAAAGAACAAGAACCTATATATATGAATTAATTCAAAATATACTTGTGAAGTGAATCATTTGCATCCTTCGCCATCTTTTTCAACGATATCTTATAATTCAACAAACCTACAAAATATTTTAGACTTATATCTTAGAACACCTAGTGTGCATGTGAATAGTAACACTATATATATTTGTTACTACAATATAGAAACAAGTTTACATGAAATGTTCTCGAATTTCAATTACACGAATGTACATTAATTTATATAGTATCAATTTCTAATTTTTCAAGAAAATCACCACATCGTGTCAGTTATGAAGTCGGTACATTTTTTAAGGGTTTAGTTTCTAAATATGTATCCAACTTGTCACCTTTTGCTATTATATGTATCAGACTTTCAAACTTACCATTTAGTGTATCAAGATCTCAAAAGTTACCAATTAATATACCCGGTTACCTACACAACAGGTAACCGGTAATTTTTTTATTTTTTATTTACTTTTAATACTACAACATTTTTCACCTCATCATTATTGTTGCGACCTCAGTATATCATGAAGAACATTCATCATCTTCATCCTTCAAGAATGAAGGAAATCGCACAGAACATTCACGAAAACCAAACTGAGATGTTACAAAATCGAATTCATATGCAAATTCATGTCAAACATATGAAATTGAAACTAAGATGTTATCATATGAGCTGAAAATCGAAACCCCATATGAACAAAAATTGAACATCGATGAAACCCATATCTGGAATCAAAACTTAAACCGATGACACCCATTTATAAATCAAAACTTAAATGATGAAACCCATTTAGAAATCAAATTTGAAATCGCAAGTCAAATCTCAAAATGAAGCCACATGTCAGATCTCAGAATCAAAACCAAACCCAAAATGAAAACCCTAAAATCAAATTCATCTGGAGTCGCAAACCTAAAATCGAACAATCAAAGAGAAGAAAAAGATGAATCACAGACCTTAACCACTAAACTCGAACCGATTTGAACCCTAAACCCTAAAACAAACCTGTAATCGCTGGAGCAAAACAAAAATCGTAAGATGAACTTGAATTAGAGATCTGGTGGGGATGAACTCGAATCCTCAAACCCAAATCTGTGGAACATATGTGTGCGGTGAACTAGAATAACCCTGATTTGTGGAATCTGAACATGGATCTCATGTGGGGAACTCGAATCCTCGAATAACCCAGATTGTGGAACATGTGTGCGATGAACATCGACCTTCAAAAATGAATCTCATGCGATGAATTCGAATAACCCAGATCTCATGGATCTTATGCGATGAACATCGACCTTCAAAAATGAATCAACATGGATCTGAAATCTTTTCATCTTTATTAATTATTATTAATAATAATAAAAGTAATTTTTAATTTTATTTTTGATTTTTTTGTTTGAAATGCCATGCCACTTGCCACATAATTCGTCACATCAGCAAAACCTGTGCCACATCACCATTTAACCTGCTATAGCAGGTTGGGTGTATTGAATGGTAATTTTTGAGAGTCCAATACATTAAATTGTAGGTTTTAAAGTTGGATACACATAATAACAAAAGATGACAACTCGGATACATTTTCGTGAACTAAACCCTTTTATTAATAACAAATAATGTAACAATATCAATTCTTATTCAAGAGAAAGGGACTTTAAAGAAGTTATAAAAAAATCTGATATGATGTTATATAACACCCCTATATATAATATAAACAGGCTCATAAAAAATTATTAATAAATGTTTTAACTTTAATTATCAGTGGGCCAATTAAAATAATACTTTTGCACATGTTTGTTTCAGCCCAAACCCAGAAACCTTGTGTCTTGTTATTTTGAGAAAACGACCTCCCTCTTATTCATCCCCTCCATACCTCCAACGAGTGGCGATTCGGAGCTGCACTGGAGGAGTGATAGCAAAGCAGTGTCGAGGGCTAAAATCAGAGTGTTGGCTCAGAGCTTTAACGGTGATTACACTGATTGAAAGCCTACATTACTTCGAGTTCAGCCGAGATTAAGGTTAGTTCGATCCCCATGATACGAAAGTCGCGATTTTCTGTTCGATTTCTTATTCTGTTTCGATCAGTTTTCTTCTATTTCGATCAGACTGCATTGATTTCCTTTGGTCAAGTTAAAACCAAATTCACATACCAAGGTTTCGATTAGAATGAATACCGGCAGCTTTGTATATTGTTAATGTGTCTGAATCCCTTTTGAATTCGAGCCTATTAATTACCTATGTGTCTTAAGTAGACGTTTTTTACGGGAAAACAGTTATAGGCCAATCATTTAATAAGAAATCAAATAAACCAAGATTAATATCAATGGTTAAATATAATTACCTATGTGTTCATATGTGTCTTAAGTAGACGTTTTTACGGGGAAAACACTTATAAGTCAATCATTTAATAAGAAATCAAATAATTAAACCAAGATTAATATCAACGGTTAAATATAATTACCTATGTGTTCATATGTGTCTTAAGTAGACGTTTTTTTACGGGGAAAACACTTATAGGCCAATCATTTAATAAGAAATCAAATAATTAAACCAAGATTAATATCAACGGTTAAATATAGATTATCCAAAAGCTATAAACTGTTGTCTAATTTATCAATTTAAAAGATATTCTCATTTGATTTACCTTTTGTATATATATATTACTACTCTTGAATTAATACAAATTTAAAAACAGTACATAAAATCATTTTATTATTTTAGTTATTTAAATGATGCTACTATTTAGTTATTCTCTCCTCACATATAAAAATATCAAATTAAGAATATTATATTTTTAATATACCTTTTTCACTCGCATATCTCATTTCATAAAATGAGAGAGTCTAACCAGATAATATAGAATTACCCTATTTAAATTGTTTTCACCCACTAATGTTTTTCCCTCGGTTCGTGAACATTCTCAGTAATTACTCCATTCAGGAAAGAAAGGAAAGAAAGCCCTCTTCCCGCCTACGATTCAGAGCATCCATCGCTGAATCGCTATTCACATTATCGTTCCTCAAGCGGATATCTCTGCCAAGATTAGATCCTACAAGTTAGTTGCTATTGTCCAATTGATTTAAACAACTAATATTTTCTCAAAATTTGTTGTATTGCAAGTTAATTTTTGATGCTTTATGAAGCTAGTTACAGCCCTGAATTACAGTTCCAATTGCGCTGATTCATCAAGTTTTTCTTCGAAAGATTGACGAGATATGAGGAAGACAACGTTCAAAGGAGCGAATGTGTTCATGTCTAGGAATTTAGTGCCACCTGAGATATTCGATTCGCTTCACGATGTTCTTAAGGATAACGGAGCAGATATCTTTCTATGTTGTGATCCTTCCCGCAACGGACCTGATGATTACCACATTATCTCATCTCGAGATCATGTATGTATATGTTGTTTCAGTATTGGAATGCGTTGTCATAATATTTTGTAAGAATTTGAAGCTCAACAGTTGTTTCCAATGAACTTTTGCAGGAAAAATTCGAGGTTCTTCGCCAAAAGGGTTGTAATTTGCTTGGTATGGCTGTGAACTTACCCTGTCAGGTTCCTTGATCTTTATATGTTTGTTTTGGCTTTTTTTACCTGTACTTTGTTTAACTTTTGTACTCACAGAGCTACAAATGAATCATTTGGCTGATTAATGATTTAAGTGGCTCTCTGAGTGCAACAACACCTAACTTAGGTGATTTGACTGCATGAATCATTTCCAGATTCTCTATTCTCATGTTCTTATTTGTGAACTACTTGGAGTTTAGCTTCCTTAGTGAAGGGGGCTGAATTTGAGTTGCCAACATTTGATTAAATTTCTGTAAGTTTCTGATAACCAAAAGTTATAATGCTAGATTTATCACGAGTTTCAACTTACAAAGCATGTCCATAGTCCATACGCTTTGATGTATAAGGATATTCACTATGTTATTGACTTGGATAGATGAGGGAATACAAACAAATAATTCTGCTCTTATACTATATTACCCATTGCTATTAATTTGGCAAATCACTACAGTACTTCTAAACTGTTCATCAATGCCCTTACATTCTTATAGTGCTTAATGTTAAAGAAACCAATCAATTTGAATGTAATTTTTCTGTAATCATATCAATTGTCAAAAGGTTATTTTCTCCTGTATGTTTGTGTGCATCCTGCAATTTACTGTTAAAAAGCTTCCAGCCTATTCAATATTCAAATAGCTAATGACTTAATGGCTTTTTCGAGTTGAACTATGATGTGTACTGCTAAAAAGCTTCCTGCAATTTTCTCTTTTGCACATGTTTGTGTTCATCTGCTGGAAAATTTTGACATTGTGTAACTTTGACTTATGATGTGTTACAATGGGCTACTTGTATCTTTTTGCAGGTCCACAATGTGTGTTTTCATGTGCAAAAGAGCACAGAGTGCTGCCGAAACAAGGATTTACTTGTTGTCTTGCAATGGATGGAGTCAAAATACTGGCATCTGGCTTTGAAATGGAGGGAAAGGTTCTTTTTCTTCTGGTCACTACTTATTTTCACAAGAATTAAAAGGGGATGTTTGGGACTTTGTTTATTTTTTTCTTTTCAGTAATATCTCTAACCTCCTGTCTTTATTTGATGGGAAAAGGGACACCATGCAGATGCATTGACTTTCTTGCTTTCATAAATTTCTGTTGTCCTATCAATTGTATACTTGTATGATGTCCTATATATTGATATTTATAGCAAACAAATTGCTCGAGGACATATGTATGTGGTGTGTGCATGGTTAAATGATTTCTGCAACCATTTTTTAATTACTATTGCTGTAAGACATTTTTTACATCCAGTGTTTTATTATGTAAAATAACTAGATATATTCTCTTGTATAGAATATCAGTATTCCCAATATCCCAAAATAAGTGACATTTAGTCCATTTTACAATGCGCCATAAACTTCAATATTTATGATTTTGCATTTATTCATATTCCTTATATTCATAAAGTTTGAGGCAGCTATATTTAAGGGCATGTTTGATCTTTCATTTCTTTGTATATGGTCTGTTGACATATCATATAACTTTTAAACTTTCATACATAAATATATCATTAAAAATTTGGTTACTCATGTAAGTTGATAATTTTTTCTTCAAAATGTTTTGTAGGTTGAGATTGGCAAGTTAGTGACTGCTATGGGGGGTGTTTTGCAAACTAAAGCAACATCTGATGTTAGCTTTGTCATTGTGAAGAATGTATTAGCTGCAAAGTATAAGGTTTCTTTTCTGTTTTCAAATGAAGTCTTAGCTTTTGTATTCTATCTCTTGCTTTTCTGTACTTTTTAACTATGAACTTTTTTGTTAATTTCAGTAGTTTGATTAAATTTTTACACACTCAACCAACAATTGACTGGTCCAGTTTGAGTTTAAGTTGCTTAAATACTCTTTCACTGGTTCTTCATGAATTGATAACCATTGCATAAACAAGTAATGAAAAATATTATGAGAGAGAGGATTGGTAGTATGTTGTAGGATACTTCTTTAGTTCTTTGTTCATCTTTATACTCATGTGCATTTTTATTACACAAATGCACTTGGGTATTTTCTTTCTTGCTCTTCCATATATTTTAAGTATGAACTTTATTGTTAATTTCAGCTGTTAAATTAATTTCTTACACTCTCAAGATTTTCTTTAGTTCTTTGTTCATCTTTATACTCATGTGCATTTATATTACACAAATGCACTTGGGTATCTTGTGAAAAATATATGCATTGTGTGTTTCTTTTGCCATTTTTCCCTTTTTTTCTTTTTTCTGTTTTTGTTATAAAATATATTTAATTTATATGTAATTTAAATTACTATTAATAGTACCCACATATATGATTTCACCAGATTTTCTTAATATACATAAAATTATTAGTTTATCTTTTTTAATTATTTAGAATATTATTGTTATTGTTATTATTATTATTGCTGGTACTAAATTTTACAAGATATAGTTGTAACTTGTAAGAGACGAAATAAATAAGCACAACCTAAATCACACTTTATTCTAAGATAAAATATAGTCTTTTACCTCCACAATAGATTTTTATGTTTGTAGTAGTACTTTAAATTCCTGCTGCGAAGCACAGGTAAAATAATAGTAGTTGAACCATTGCACAAGCAAGGAATGTAAAATTTATTTGAGAGAGAGCATTGGTAGTATGTTGTATTATACTTCTTTGTTCATCTTCATAAACATATACCTTTATATGACACAAACGCACATGTGTATATTTATATATGCAAATCTCTCTCTCTCTCTCTCTCTCTCTCTATATATATATATCATATATATGCATTATATGTATACATGTTCACCAATGCATATATCTTTTGCAGTGGGCTTTGAACAATTTGAAGAAACCGATTGTATCCGAGAGTTGGTTGCACCAGTGCTGGAAAGAACATCGTGTTGTTCCTCATGAGTCATACAGAGTTCTTCCATTTTCTGGGTTAACAGTTAGCGTTACCCAAGTTCCTATAGGTTTACTAGCAAGAAAATCATTTTAAAAAAATAAGTTTATTTTAAACTCTCAAGTTTTTAACACATTTTTGTAACTCTCATGTCTGGCTAACATGTTATTTTTAAATCATAGACGAAAGAAAAGAGATTGAAAAACTAGTCTTGCAAAACGGAGGCAAATACTCTGCCGAATTAACGAGAAAAAGCACACATTTAGTTTGTGATATATCCTTTACAGTTTCCATACGAGCTTAAATGTTGATTTTTTGCTTTGATCATTTGTACATCATGTTTATTTTTTCGAAATTGTCTTGAAAATGAATGTCTCCTTAACTGTTAACACGCTCCTGAAGGTGACAAATACAAGGTTGCCAAAAAATGGGGTCACATTCATATTGTTACGAGAACATGGTTTAATCAGTCTGTTGCTAGAAGAGGTAATATTTGGCTTTGATGCAATACTTGAACCCTAACTTTCTTTTAATTCTCAAAATTTGATGTTATTTCATCAAGCTTGATTTGAAACCCAAACTGACCTGATATCTGATTTGAATTCCGAAATTCTGTTTCTGTTCGGTTTGTAATCTGTTTACTTGGGCTCCAAAACCAAATACTGAACACCATCAAACTAAAACAATAAATTATTCCTTTTGATAATCAGCATGTCTGAATGAGGAGTCATATCCTGTTCAAAGGACCCCTGTCACATCAACGAATAGTCAGAGGACTTCTTTAAAGGTTCATCAAGATATTTCATGTGATGAGATGGCAGATGCTGATGTGGCAGCAACTCTCTCGCAGAATATGGCTTCTAATATTTCAGATATTTCTGCTTTTGTTAATGAGGAAAATACACCACCTTGCATACAGCCTAAAAATTCTTTAAACATTGATGGTTGTGTTGCTGAAGACACTCAATCTGAAGACAATGATTTGTACTTGTTGAATTGCAAAATTCATCTTGCTGGTTTTGATGCTTCTGAAATGCGTAAATTGGTCAACATGGTTCGGAAAGGAGGTGGTTCGCGTTATATGTCTCTTAATGAACAGTTAACACATATTGTTGTTGGAACTCCTTCAGAAAGGTACATTTCTTCTCATTCCTGACGGTTATCTTATATTATATAAAGGGAAATTGTCGTAAGATAGCAACATATTTTTGTTTTTGGTACGTTTTGGTAATTATACTTATTTAGTCCAGTTTTGGTAATTATACTAAGAGTTGGTACCGGTTAAAGTGTACTTTAACTAGCAACCTACTCTTCTAAATGATTCATTTTGGCAATTATACTTTCCTCCTCGACCCGATTTGGTCTCGCTATTTTTTATTTATACAGTAGTAATAAAATTAGTTACAAACACTCTCACATGGTAGTATAATAATTAATAAAAATACGACTTCTATATACAATAATAATTCTGTAAATTACCAAATTGAATCAGAGAAGTATAATTAGCAGAACGGAACAGTTAGCAAAGCAGGTTGCTATTTATAGACATTATCCCTTGATTAAATTGTTTTGTACACTAGCTTTCAAAATGCTGGTGACATCATCAATGACCATATTGATGCTTTTTTGACATGTCTGATTTCTTTCTGATATATAGCTTGTTCTTTAAATACATTAAGTAACAAGTAAATATGTTTAAGTGTTCCTCATGGAAATAATCACTTAAGATTAAGGTTGAAGTTTTGAGAATACAACAATCATTGTGTTTTCTACACCCCCCCCCCCCCCTCCCCCCCCTCTCTTACATTCATAACTTAGAATTTATGTGGTTAATTGATAAGAGTACCTTGTATGATCTTGATAAGACATATGCAGTTCAAATTACTTCATTATGTGAGACAACTTAGGCTAAGTTATTGAGAAAGGGGATTATAGAGTTATAGCTAATAGCTGTAGCGTTTTAATTTTATAAATGATTGATGCAGTGAAAAGAAATGTTAATTGGACAATTATATGATTGATGCAGTGAAAAGAAAGAAGTAAGGAGCGTTTCTGCAATGGGTGTCATCAATGTGGTAAGAAAAGTATGGCTCGAGGATTGTGCAAGTGAAAAGAAAGAAGTTCCTGTACTCCGGAGACATGTTGCTTATGATTTGCTACTCCCAAAAGGTGTAATATTCATATAATAATAACTACTTGATAACCATTATGTGGTTTCATCACATATTTTCACCATTACTTTTACAACTATGGAAATCTCAAATCTCACAAATTCTGGGTTACATTTCTTGGCTTTGTAGATTCTATATCCTTTAATAAGGGATCTGTAAGTGTGATGCCTGGCTTTAAACAAGGGAACCCCTCAATTGTTCAACCAACTTTGCCAAATGTCCACCCCCAAAGGTATATTTTTGTTTTGTGATGTTTTTGGAGAAGTAAAAAGGGACCAAAATTACCATGAACACTAAAGTTCTCTAAAGGAATCTGTGGGTTTAATTCTTACAAAATCAGGTTTGGTAATTTTCGCAGTATGAGTATCAGCAACAAAAGCCATGACAAAAAATCAAGTGTATTTAAAGGCCGGTCATTTCGCTTTTCCAGTTCCTTCCCTGATGTTCAGGTATGCCTGTATTTCTGCCCTTTATTCAATTTATTTTAAAAAAATTAGGGTTGGATTCTGTCAGAATTCAACCCGTGATCTTTGCTGGTGAATGGTTTGATGAAATTTTTCATCATGTATCTCACCCTGGTAACTGCAAAATGAAGAAGTTGAGTCATATTGGTTACCATATTTATGAAATTTTTTAGTTTTTATCTTTTCATTACTTGATTACCTAAACCAAATGAAAACTCATTTTTTGAATTCTTAACCCACAAAAAATTACACACCCAGATTTACACATTTTACGGATTTATGTGTTTGTAATACAATACGGTGAATCTGAAGCTTACAGTTAGCAGTTTCTAACCATGAAACATGATAGTTGATTTCCTCTCACAAGTCATATCACGTGTATCATTACTTTACAAGTTGCCATTTGTAGACAACCTTACTTTATATTCTTATTGAAACCCTGGAATCTTTTGACTTGTGGGACTTCTTTTTTGATGTATTAATGTTTATTAATTTATATGGTCTTTATTCAGAGAGCTGAAATTGTCGATTGGATTCATGAAGGTGGCGGTGAAGTGGTGGATACTCGAACTGAGAAAAATGTTAATTACACAGTTGAATCCCATGGTGTTATATGCTGTTCAACACAGTTTATTGGTGTTACTAATGTATCTACTCACTGGATTCGGTCATGTTTACAGGTATTTAAATATTCTGTTATTTTATAACCATTTAGCCAATTTAGAAATTGATTATTATCACAAACAATTGTGAACAAGTACTTTATCCTATTAATATGAATTTTGATACCATCATTTAGTAGCGAGCTAATAAAAGTTGAACTTTTTTTTTGAAGGATGGCCACTTGCTTGATGTTAGCAGTCACATTCTTTTTTCTCCACTTCAATGCAAAGTTCCTTTACCTGGATTTACGGGGCTTAATTTATGTGTATCCCAGTACGAGGAAAAAGATAGAGAGTTACTGAGAAACTTATGCCATGTTCTTGGAGGAAGATTGGTTAAAAAGTTGACCAAAAAAGTCAACTATTTAATATGCAAATTTACTGAAGGTCCAAAATATGAGGCTGCTTGTCAATGGGGGATACAAATAGTTACAATCGAGTGGATTTGGGAGTGTGTTAAGCAGGTTCTCCCCCCCCCCCCCCCCCCCCCCCCCCCCCCCCCCCCGGCGCAGTTTCATGTTTATATATAATTTTACATGTGTTTCTTCTAGAAATTGTTTCAAGTCCAACGGGTAACATATAAAAAAAAGGTCAAAAATGAAATGTATCAACAGGTGACTTAGACCTTTAAAAGTTGATTACCCTGTATTTGCTTATAATGTCTTAAATCATTTTATTAAAAAGAAAATATATATTTATTTACAAAAAAAATTGAAAAAAACGTGTCGGTGAGTCTTCACAACGTGGCCTGTTTTCACCTGCACAAAATAATTACCCGTTTAACCTGTTAATTTTTTCTTCTCTTTTTGTCATCCCTGCTCATCAAAACATACATCTGCTATTCTTGTCAGAACAAGATTGTTGCTTTGAGTCATTTTGTGCCAAAAGAAGCTACTATCAGTGACCGAGAGGCAGGAATTTGCACCACGAGCCAGTATCCAACCCAGGCAGTTGGAATGATTTCTGCAGATGCTGCATCTCAACTTACAAGTCAATCCCAGGGTCCCAAGATCATGGACGCCCGAGTTGATGATTGCAGCATAAAAAAGGTCAGATATTCAACTGTCTGCAGTAAAAAACAAAGGCTCTCTGAAGATGGCAGCATAAAAAGTTTACTATTCACGGAAAATAAAGTTACTGAAAATTGTGGTGAGATTTCCAAGTCAGTCCCTGATGTGGCTTCTGCTATTGAGGATTTGTTAGAACAAACAAGCAAGGTAATACATACATACATACATACATCTTGTGTGTGCTTGTTGCTAACGGCTTGTTAATATTATCTTTTGCTTTTAGATTCATGATCAGAATTCACCAGAAAGAACAGTAACAGATAAAACTGTATCTGAGGTATCACTTAATGCTTTTATTTCTTCATTCTGAACTTCTAATATAGACGTGGGTTGGGTAACGGGTCAAAACAGGTATCTTTGTTATGTGTCTGTCTGATTTTTTAAAATTCTTTTTGTATATAATTTGTGTGTTCAAAACATGACCAAAATTGACTCAATTTCATAAGTAAATGAGTCAAAATTGCCACATCTACATCAAGTTAATTGCAATCATTGAAATAAAGCAGGTCTTCACATCTGATTGTTCAAGGCTCGGCCATGATCTTCATGCAGAGGATCCTCATTCTGCATTTGGGTTGTCTAAGCATTGGACAAGGAGGTGAGATATTATTATTGTCGTCGTTGTTATGATTATTATTATTGCCGTTGTTGTCGTCATCATTTTTTTATTGATTCCCTTGGATTATCTTCTCCATATGTGTTTCTTATTTATTATGGTTTCAGGTCTAACGAAAAGGATAACATTACCAATGCCCGTGGAGAAGAAAATACGGGCATTTATGGAGGTTTTAGTGAAACACAAACAGAATCTCAGGTTTCTTTCTCTATCTCTTGTTAATTGTGTGTGTGTGTGGGTGGTGGTGGTTGCTAAACTCAGCAGTTAGACACTTAAAACCCAAAAAATATTCCATGTGTTATTTACTGACTGGATGGTAAACAAACAGTACTGCCTTCTCCATACTTTTTGATTATTAATGTACCGAATATGATTACAAAACTTTATAATTACAATAAAACAATTGAGGAAGCTATAAAGATTTCATCTCATGTTTAGCGACTATTAAATGCGTTCAAATCATTTGACCCATCTTAAGCATAAGTCAATTTTTATATTATAATATTTTTTTTATATCTAACATGTTTGACCTATTTACATATTAACGGGTTGAAATTGCGACATCTACCATTTTCATAAACGTGAGACAATAATGGCAGGTTGTGAGTTATGAAGAAGATTTATCGGGTAGGCAAATGATCATAGACAGAGTTCGGACACGAAGTGGTCTCACCCCCAACCCATCTTTCACGTGATTTGGCATCGACACTGAGATCATTGCAGGATATATGTGTTTGGCTGTTTGAAGAAACGGGCCATTTGTGACGTGAATATGTTGTACAAGTTTTTCCTTCGAGTGAAGTTATGGTTGTCTGTTCAATCTGTTGCTTTGCTAAGTCTTTTAACTTTTGCTTTTTAGTTACACACTCCAACAAAGGTTTTTTACGAACCTTAGTGGCAAATACAACTATGTCAGACAAGCTAATAAAGGAGTAACGTACATACAGATTTTGTGTTTACAATGGTTACAACTTACAGTGACCTCTATATATCACGTGAAACATTGTTTAAAAAGTAAACAGCCTAATCATAATGGCGATAATGACAGGCCCGACGTCCTTAAGATACTACACATGACCACGTATATATCGGCTTTGTGAGTAAACATTTTTGGACACACGAATATCTACTTGAGCACCTTTCTCTTAAACGAAATGGAAATAAATTTCCATGGGTTTCTATGAGCATTGAAAATAGGATTAGTTGCGAGATAAGTTGCATCTAAATTGTCACACCATAAGATGGGAGATGATGGTTCACGAACTCTTAAGTTCACAAAGAAAAGCTTGCAGCTTTCTAAGTTCAACTACTATTGTCAGCAAGAGGTTTGTATCTAGACTTTGTAATGTGCACGAGCAACCGTGTGTTGCTTGCAAGCGGTTCATAAGGTAAGGTTAAGGTTAGATCTCAGCTAGATAGCAAATGCCCCCATTGACCAATGATTATCTAAACAAGTAGCCGGTCAAGGTTTGAGAATGCTTTTAGATTGGTGGAACCATTTTTGCTAGTGAGCATGAGTGAAAGCTTGAAGTGTAGATTTGGAGGCATATATGCTGGCTGAATTAACATGCCATAGATCACGGTTGTATGAAGATATCGTAAGATTCATTGAATTCTAGTGGGTTTATTTTTTTTGTGATCATGTGGCATGCATGAATTGACACATTGTTATTTGCAAATGTAATATGTTGTCGTAAAAGAGTAACGTATTGTACGGCATGAACCAACTAGCTGTAAGCTCATTTTAGAGCTGGGTACGTGTTTTAGCAAACATCATTCATACAAAGAAACCAACGTCATATCAAAGTACCACTTTAAACTCGCCATTTGATAGTTTTGTGTGTAAGACCTATAATTGTTCTTAGTCAGAGAATCACAGGTCGGTAAGTTATTATGAAAGATTTGTTGATATTTATGAAGATCCATAAGGATGTAACCGAATTCACACCTGTTAGTGCAATCGATGTATACACTTGATTCAATTATTTTTATATATTTTAATTTTGAACGTTACAATTTGAGGATATGATATATGTTTCTAGCAGTACGTATCTCAGATACTTTTACACTCACAAACACTTTAAATATATGAGAGATATGTTTAGTTATTTTACTATTTGCTCATTCAATTGTTTAAGAGTGTGGAAACACCTATATGTGTAGTTTTAACACATTCTAATTATAGAAAATACAATGTCTGGAGTAGAAGCAAAGCCAATTTAGTAAAGATCTCTTGTGCTTTCCTTCATGAATTACCAACTTACTAATTTTTTGAAATAAACCTATATATAATTGGTTTGAGGATAAAACTAACAATCTTTTAAACTACAAAAATTAAAAGAAGTTTAGAGCAGTCTAATATTTGACTGAATGAGATATTTGACCAAGCATAAAGTCAATTTTTGAAAACCAAGAAATAGAGCTGAAGCAGGTCTTCACTTTCTACAAATCATTCATCATAACCTTTGTAATTTTCGCTTAGTGAAAAGTTCTTAAGGTGAAAACTGACATGGTGAGGAGTTCTTGTGATGATTACTATCATTGTTTATTAAGAAGTTCTTGAGGTGGTTGCGACCTATTTTACTGAGACGAAGAAGTGGTTACTATTTTATTAGTGAAATGTTAGTACCAATTATCTCAGCTTAGTAAAAGACCAGCGAGTTGACGTAAGTTAAATTTGTTAACGTTGAACCAAACGACTATAGATACAAAGTCAAATTTCCAATCTTTGTCTTTTTACTTGCATTATATTCATCTTCTTATGTATTTGTCAAGAAAATTTCAAAAAGTGATTAAAAAATATTCACCCTTCTAGTTTCTACTAAATTATACTTATTGCCAAACATATTAGATTGCTAAACTATAATTAAGGGGTATTGTCACATAATAATTACAATATATGTACTTAAGATAATTTATCTCATTTTGTTTTTGTATAAATCTTATTTGTGATGCTAAACTTTTAATTTTATTTGAATGGTATAAATTTAATTCTTACACTTGACATGACCTTATCATGGACTTTTTGATCTTACTCTCTTCTTGGTGTAAGATATGTTTCACACTAGTTAAAAGTGAATTAATGGACACCAAGTATCGTTATTTTCTGAGTAAGATGATAAAAGATGAGTACAAAACTATTTTTTTGGCCAAAATATCAAATATGTATACTACATTATAATATATTTAACACTCTCTTTTATACTTTACCTAATTTCTTAAAATTTTAATCAAAAATTACTAATATATCTCTCAATAACCTTTATTTTTCAACCTACACACATACACACACACACTCTCTCTCTCTCTCTCCTACTTTACACCTTACCAATAAACACGCTTTTCCATAACCTTATACATTCCCACTAAAATAAAGAAAATGGTTGTTTTATTATTTTTTAAATTTTGTTTTAAAAATGAAAAAAAAGAGTAGATGAAAAAACACATGTTACCGAATAGAAACAATTCATTAAACAATTGGGATAAAAACTAATGGGTTAAGTACACCAAAATGTAATTAAGTCTACTCATTTTAATATTCTGTGTAACGAACTATACATTATTAAGATAAATACAATAAACTATTCAAAATTTTCAACTAGTGTAATGTAACCTGCAATATCAAGTAAGCAGGTCATCCTAGTTTTTAAAATATTTTATTTTCTTTTTATATTTCATTGCTATTATGATTATTATTATTATTATTGATTATTATTATTATTATTATTATTATCTCAATCTCTCCCCCTCAAACTCTCTCTGTCTCTCGATCATTTCTCTCAAATTGCACATTTCATATCAAAACACCACCGCCGCCACTTGCATCTTTAACCACCACCATTATTGCCACCTCTTCATCTTCAGCCACCAACACTACAGCTATAACGACCTGAAAATATTGTAAAAATTCTTAGACGTAAATTATATATTTATGGAATTTAAGGATATACAAATAATAGAAATATATTATTTGAATATATTAAGAAGGTTTTTACTCTTAAGATACGCGTATATATATTAGTATTATACGTATAATAATACTGCCAATATATATTTATATACTTTGTATTCAATGAGTTTGAGGATAGATATTTAAATATAGTTATTAAATTACGTCGTAGAAAGAAATTAAATTAAAAGATTAATGTTGAAGGTTTAATAAAATTCAAACCTAACTAAAAGGACTGAAAGTGTATATTAGGGGGGCCTAAGTGTAACTTGCAAATTCAAATTGAATTCAAAATTGAATTCACGTGACACATTACTTGTACGGTTGGGTTTCCTTTTTCCTTTTTTCTTTTTGCAGCTTTTATTTTTGCAGACTTGTGCTTTATATATATATATATATATATATATATATATATATACATCAATCTCTATATATAGAGAATAGATAGAAGGAGTTACAAAAAATAGAGAAAACACAGTGAAGAAATAGTGAGGTACTTTGGGCAGAGTCTCGGTTGTACTCGTATAGAAGTTACGGGAGACCGAAAATATTGTTACGAGCATAGCTTCGATCGAGGTTTTGCGAGAATTGATCCGAGAGGTATATTTCTTTAATCTTACGCTTCTATTTCGACTACGAAGATGTTTAGGCTACATGCATGTCGAGTTTATGCATTTTTATGGAGTTTCTAAGCACGTGAAGCGATAATCTTTGGTCGGGAGTTGTTATTTTGCATGTCTAAGTACTCTAAGCTAGTTTAGACTTCTCTAGAATCTTTGGATCGTGTTTTTAACGTAGTAACCTTCAATAGGTTATTTGTGGCGTTTGAGTTCGCGTTCTTGACGATCCGTGAGCGTTATTTGTCTTTTCAAGCTCGTGTGTTTCGTTATTTGGACTAAGGTGAGTTCAATATTTCTCAAAACCGAGTACTAGACAAAAATGATATATTTTCAAAAGTAATGATTTACTATAAAACGGTAATATGTGTTCATATATTACCTATGCATGAAATATGTGATATATATATATATATATATGATTGTTACGTGTTATGAAATCGTATGATGATTATGCTATGTTATGAAGTTATGAGTTTTAACGTAATATTTATTTATGAGACATTGGGATGGGGGTAGTCCAATCTTTATTAATGATGCCTAGTAGTTTGAACCTTCTAGGAAAAGTGCTAGCCATTTGTGGGTTACTGGACGTTCATGACAAGTCTGGGACAACGTGATGATGTATTTATACTCATTGGAATGATATTTGGTACTAGAGGTTGTACCTTATTAAATATCATGCGGGTGTGAGGAGGTGTAAGAGGTAAAACACCGTTATTACTTCACCTTAACGGCATTGTGGAATACGTTGTATACCACGTCACCGGAGTAACGATAGCGGGAGATGTTGCAGTCTAAGAATTATTGGAAGTCGCGCTCTAATGATTCTTAGACGGGTAATAACGTAACTCGTGAACCGGGTCTATATCTTGGGTTAAGATAATATCCCTAGACCATTAATGATGATTGTGATGATGACGATAGTTATGATTTAAAGAATTACGATAACGGAGTATATGAAATAACTGTTTGAGGTACTATGATTAGTTGACCGTTATGTGCTAAATGTCAAATCATGGGGTTGGTCAACTATATGAATGGGCGGGAATGGATTATTATTTATTCTGATATTACCGCTTAAAGAGTGTTATGTTTTAACTGAATCTTTTCTTAACTCTATTGACTCACGAGGCTTTAAGCTGACACTTGTTTCTTGAAATGTGTCTTGTACTCGTGCAGGTTGCTTAGAGTTTGCTTATGAGACAGGGACTTTGGGTAGTGTACTGTCTTAGATGATACCATTTTGTTTTATCACATCAAACAATTTATGTCTTTATGATTAATGTTTATGAACGTGATGTCGTGATTTTCAAACTGATGTAATCTCTTATCGTTTCGGTAAGATGTATTTTATGGCTAAAGACTTCCGTTGCATGTTTTCTGATAAAACGGCAAGATTTTTTTGTAAATGATAAATTTTGGGAAATCGCGGTCGTCACAACAGCCGCCACCTTTATCTCTCCTACCATTGCAACCACGGTTCATCAAACACCATGAAACTACCACCGACACCTTCTTTGTCTAAAACCACCCCCGCCGTGACACCTCATTCATATTTAACCTCCGCCGCTGTTGCCTCCTCCTCCATCTTTAGCCACCACTGCCGTCTCTTCCTTTGTCTTCAACCACCACCGTCGCCGCCTTCTATTTCGTTGAATTTAGAAACGGAGGGATCCCTAACAATAATCGATTTAAAAATTTAGGGTTTTCATCGATCATCAAAGTCGATTACGTTTTCATTTCAGATCTGTTTTTAGGGTTTCGTGTTAGGGTTTTCATTGATATGTTTTTAGGATTTGACGGCGGCGATTATAGATGAAGGGTTTTCATCTCTCTGTTTTTAGGTTTTAGGGTTTTCATTGATTTGTTTAGGGTTTTAATTGATTTGTTTTAGGGTTTTCATTGATCTGTTTAGGGTTTTAATTGATTTGTTTTAGGGTTTTCATTGATCTATTTTTAGGGTTTCATTTTAGGGTTTTGATGGTTGTAGATGAATGAGGTGGTGGCTGCAGTGGTGGTGGTAGAGGAAGAAGTAGGTTGTTGAAGGCAAAAGAGGTGGCAGCAGCGTACTTGGCAATTAAAGAAGAAGGTGTGGGCAGTTATGGTGGTGGTTGTAGATGAAGGAGGTGGCGGCGATGGTGGTGGTTGAAGAAGAAGTAGGCGGTGGTGGTGGTTGAGGAAGAAGTAGGTGGTGGTGGTGGTTGAGGAAGAAGTAGGTGGTGGTGGTGAGGAGGTGTTGATAAGTAACTTGTAGATCTTCAATGAAATAAAAAAAATAATAGAATAAAATTATGATATAATAATAAAAAAAAGAATATAAAAATAATATTATGGTATAATAATAATACCATAAATGATTTACTTTTTCAAAATACATTAAACTATACCCAAATGTTAATTTGTTACCTTTAAAAAATGTTATTGTGTGTATTGAACTTTTAATTTGTTGTTATTGTGTATATTTTGATTATATAAAAAATAAAAAAATATAAGTTTAATACATACAATAACACATTTTTTGAAAGTTTGATACACACAATAATGTTTTTAAAAGATGGATATATACATTAACATTTAAGGTATAGTTTAATGAAGAATGTTCAATATAGTCCTTAATTAATTAGTAGTCCTAAGACACTATTTTAGCCTTTAGATCAATAACATCAATGGTCCAGATTGCATTTTAAAAATTTGGCGGAGTGATATTTTCGTAATTTACATGCGATGCTTTTATAAATCACATGTGAAACTATGTTGTTACAAATCACATTTTCGTATTTACATCAGTGGTCCAAATTACATGTGATTGGATATTAAAATTTTAAAACTATATGTTTTACATGAATTTTATTAAACACAACTCATAATTTAATATATTTTAGAAAAGTAAATTCAAAATAAAAAACAAAAAAAATAAAAGAAAATAATAAGGTAATCTACGCACTTACGTGCTTTACAGTAAAATGTAATTTATTTAATAGTTTATTCATCTGAGTGCACCATAGCCAAAAGCCCAAAACTAATCGCCAGGATACAAATAACAAAAGCAGTTGAAGATGCATGCTGCCATCAACTCGATCAAACATGCAGAAAAATGCCATGGGAGCTGAAAGGACACAAGAAGAATGGACCACAGTTTCACGTCGGAGATTCATATCAAATGCAGATAAGATAGGAGCACTGAGTAAGACGTTCTTTGTTTCAAATCTCCCAGAAGGAACGGAGGCCAAAATACTTTGGAAAGCTGTAGAAGGGTGTGGAATTCTGATCGATGCATATGTGGCGAACAAAAAAGGAAGAGATGGAACATTCTTTGGATTTGTGAGATTCCTAAGGGTGAATGATGTTGCTGGAATGGAGAGGAAATTAAAGGAGATCTTCATCAACAGCAACCGCCTATCTGCCAATATAGCCAAGTTTGATAGAAATGGCAATTGAAGCTCGGGGACGGGAGTTAAGCTTAAAAGAAGTTATGGGATAGAGACAGCAGCGGAAGAGTACACAAGAAAGGATAAGCAGATACCAAATAACCAAAAAAGTTATGGGAATGTTGGTATTGGAAAATCGTATGCTGAAGTATTAAAAAACCAAATGGGTGCTAACAAAAATATTGGCAATCAAGCTGCTCAAATAACAACGATTCATCTTCCTTATAATTCTGAAGCTACAAAATACAAAGGAGCGTGCAGGGAAATATTAACTGGAGAAGCAAAGAATATACAGATATTAGATAATATGATGGTTCACTATTAAAGGCAGAAGGGATCGAGGATTGCACGGTTCAGTATCTTGGGGGCCTACTAATTAATATCATTTTTGATGCGACATACAAAGCAGAGAATTTTCTGGAAAAGCATAAACAATCTTGAAAAAAATGGTTCGCATGGCTCAATCATTATCAAAAAATCACAAGGAATACTAAGGAGGTTATATGGGTAAGTCCGAGAGGTTTACCACCCCATCTTTGGACGGAGGCAAATATACATCCTATTTTGAGTAAGTATGGAAGAGTCCTAGTCCCTGTTTCTGTTGATTTGAATTCATCTGATGTCTCTTCCTATAAAGCCTGTATCTTAGTAAATTTACGAGGAAAGATTGATGAGAAAGTAAAAATAATGTGGAGGGATAAGGTATATTGGTTATGGATTTCGGAGCTGAATGAATCATGGTTTCCAGATTTTGCTTTTGATCAAGATACGAGTGATGATGAGCCAGACTTTGAAATTGAGAGTGAGAATGAAGATAATATCCGGGAAGCATGGGATGATGCTTTTCATGAAGGCACCCCTAAAGATAAGGAAAATTTTCAGGCCACTTTTTCGTCGGAGACTGTTGCCGGCAAAGAAAATTCACAGACCAACCGGGAAAACGAAGGGACGGAACTGGAGGAAGGTGAAATTTCCAAGACTGTGCATTCCAATGACAAATAAGATCAAGAGGTTGGTTCAGATTACCCAGATAGAATTCTAGAAACACAATTTGAAAACCAAAGGGATGAAAATAATGGCTCTAAGTTAATTACTAAAGTAACAGATCAGCCCAATGCTAATGGGCCTGGGTTAAATAGTAGACTGGGAGAAATTAATTCACAAAATGAAGTAAGGCCCATTTTCGATTTAAACATTCCTGTTGGGCTTTCTACTTCCAATACACGATCATTGGACACAGGCTCTACCTCAAGGAGATCGAGGAATGCTAGCCACCGCCGCTCTTTCGGAACTACTAATTCGAAGGACCTATCTTCTACAAGATGGAGAAATGAAAGAAACAAAATTATACGTGATCGAAGATCCACCTCTGGTTTACCAGCAAGAGTAACTCCAGCCTCCTCATCTCATATTGGTACTTCGACAGCACCACTTTGCAGTGAGGCTAGGGTTGATGATGAGGTTTGGAAAACAATTGAACTGGGGAAAAATTGGGTTTCAAATGGAAGGATTTGAGGTACTTGTGCGAAAGCTTATAATTGGACAACAGGAGCAAGTAAATGTCGCCCAATGAATTGCTTATCACTCAATATTAGAGGCATCGGGGGAAAACAGAAAATTGATTGGGTAAATCAAATTTCAAGTAATCATAATATCAAGTTCATTGCAATTCAGGAGACTAAGTTCGAACAAACAGGTAACATTAATGTATATAGCTTGACTAAATTTTCTTCCTTCGATTTCGAGACAGTTGCTGCTCAAGGAAGATCGGGGGGGTTATTGTGCATCTGGGATTCTTCTGTATTTTCCAAAGATTTATGTATAAAGGGAACGAATTTTTTAATTGTATGTGGTAATCTAAGGGGAATCAATTCACAGATTTGTATTGCTAATGTATATGCCCCTAGGCATCAATTAGCAAGACAAATATTATGGTCCGAACTGTTAACGCACGTTCAATCTAAACAAGGAATTTGGATAATCATGGGGGATTTTAACGAGATCAGATACAGAGAAGAAAGAATAGGCTCTACTTTCTCTTTTGCATGTGCAAATCGGTTTAATAATTTTATAAGTGAAGTTGGATTGTCTGAAATCAATCTTGGGGGAAGAAAATATACTTGGATGGGTGATGATGGAGTTTCACTAAGTAAGCTTGATCGCTTCTTAGTTAATTCAGAATTTTTAGCAAAATGGCCAGCAGCTTCGGCTACGGTGTTGGCGAGGGAGCACTCGGATCATTGTCCGATAATTCTGTCTTGCATAGCTGAAAACTTCGGACCTATACCTTTTCGATTCTATAATTCCTGGTTATTCAATAATGAGTTACATAATATTGTCAATGTAGCATGGAATTCCAGGAATTGCAAGGGAAATGCGGATGTCAAAATAGCGGCTAAACTTAGGAGTGTAAAGGAAGCAATAAAAATGTGGAAGTCTGAAACTATTGATAAAAAAGAGGAAGCATCACCGAACTAAAACAAAAGGTAGCAATAAAAATGGCAGAACAACAAACTCTAACAGAAGAGGAATTGGAAAATCGAAAGAAATGGAGAAAAGAGATCAATGACTTGGAGTATGCTGGTACTTTGGACCTAAAGCAGAAAGCAAGAATTAAGTGAACAATGGAAGGAGATGAAAACTCAAGATTCTTCCATGGGATTGTCAACTCTAATAAAAATCGTTATCGGATCAACGGTGTATCCATTGATGGTGATTGGAAAACAGATCCGAAGATGATTAAGGAGGAGGTGTTTAAATTTTTCTCACTAAAGTTTCATGAAAATATGCCAAATAGGCCAAAGCTTAAAAGTCCTCTATTCAAAACCTTATCGGTAGAGGAAAGTTGCAACCTTGAAGCTCCATTCAACATTGAGGAAATCAAAGCTGCGGTTTGGTCATGTGGAAGTGAAAAAGCACCTGGGCCAGATGGATTCACATTCAAGTTTATCAAGCATTATTGGGAATTAATGAAGAATGATGTGGTTAATTTGGTGCGACACTTCGAGAGAAGAGGGACATTTTCCCTTGGATGTAACTCATCCTTTATTTCGTTATTTCCAAAGATTAATGATCCGCTTTCACTCAAGGATTTTCGGCCCATTAGCTTAATTGGATGTGTTTATAAGATCATTGCAAAACTACTCACAAGTAGGCTTAAAAAAGTGGTGAATAAAGTTGTGGGTATCGAACAATCAACATATATAGAAGGACGGCAAATTCTTGATGGTCCTCTTATGCTCAATGAAATTTGTAGTTGGGCAAAAAGATCTCGGGAAAAAACTCTTCTTTTTAAAGTTGATTTTGAGAAAGCTTTTGATTGCTTGAATTGGAGTTTCCTTGATTCAATTCTAGAGCAAATGAATTTTGGTGTAAAATGAGAGGGTGGATTCAAGGATGCCTCAGCTCAGCAAAAGCTTCAGTTCTTGTTAATGGATCTCCAACAGCTGAATTCCATTTATCCCGTGGAGTGAGACAAGGTGACCCTCTTTCACCTTTTGTTTTTATAATTGCGATGGAGGGACTCCACATAGCCATGCTTGAAGCTTCAAATAAAGGTATCTTTAATGGTATTTCTCTTCCTAATAATGGTCCGGTGTTGTCTCATTTATTATTTGCGGATGATGTCATTTTCTTAGGGGAATGGGCAATTGAGAATGCCATTAATCTTACTCGGGTTCTTAGATGTTTTCATTTAGCTTCAAGTCTAAAAGTCAATCTTTCTAAAAGCAAGGTTTATGGTTTGGGTGTGCATAATGATGAAATAGCTAGTTACTCTTCACTTCTTAAATGTGAAAGTGGCAAGCTACCTTTTACTTATCTTGGCTTAATGGTGGGTGCAAATATGGGTGTGGCAAAGCATTGGAAGCCGGTTATTGATAAGATTAGTAATAAACTCTCCATGTGGAAGCAAAAGAATCTTTCATTTGGTGGTCGTGTTACCTTATGTAAATCGGTGCTAGGAAGTCTTCCCAATTACTATCTATCGCTTTTTAAAGCTCCTAAAAAAGTGATAGATTCTATAGAAAAGTTGAGAAGAAGATTTTTATGGGGTACGTCATCTCAAGGGAGGGCCAAAATATGTTGGGTAAACTGGAAAAAAATCATAGCTCTAATAAAATTGGGAGGTCTTGGCATGGGCTCTTTAACGGCTATTAATATAGCGCTTCTTATCAAATGATGGTGGCGGATAAAGGCCAATGATAACGCTTTATGGGCCAAGGTTATTAAAAGCATTCATGGGGTAACGGGGAGAGATGCTTCATCGATGGCGAATGCTAGAAAACATGGGGTGTGGTTGAACATTTCTAAAGTAGGTGATGCCCTTGAAAATTTTAATCTGCATTTGGATGATTTTTTCACAAGAAAAGTTGGTAATGGAGTTGGAACACGATTTTGGACGGATAGATGGGCAGGTTCTACTCCTCTCAAAATTCTTTTTCCTGATTTATTTGAATTAGAAAGCAATAAAACGTGTTCCATAGCTTCGCGATATGTACAAAATGGAGATGGAAGAGTTGGTTGGAATTGGTATTGGTCAAACAACTCGGAAGCCACACGCATTTCGGGTCAGATAGCTGAACTGGAGAATATGTTACAATATGTATCTTTATCCAATTCTGAAGATAGCTGGAATTGGGATTGTGACCCAAATGGAATTTTTTCAGTCAAATCCATAAGATTAATTATTGATAATGTATCTAACTCTCCATTTGCAGGTCAAATCTTTTGGAATAAATGGTTACCTCCACGAGTAAATTGCTTTGTATGGAGGTTGGTGCTGAAACGTATCCCTACTCGCCTTAACCTGCATTTAAAAGGTGTTTCTATGGTATCAGTTGCATGCCCCATTTGTGATCAAGACATGGAGTCAGTAGAACATCTTTTCTATTCATGTTGCGAAGTTAAGAAGATATGGTCTTGGCTTGTTACCTGGTGCAACATTAATGAAGGGCAACATTACTGTTTAGATCAACTCATGGCTAACGTGATTGATAACGGAAAATCAGAAGTGAAAAGGAAGTTCCTGGAGGCGGCTGTTGGTTGTTTACTATTGTTTGTTTTGAAGGCAAGAAACAGTTTGGTATTCAACGGAAAAAGATTCTCGCATGTATTGGTGGAGAATGAGATTCAAGTTTCTTTATTTACATGGTTAAAGTTTAGAGCTAAATGTAATTCTCTTATTTGGTTCGTATGGTATTGTAATCCATCTTCTCTTTTTTAAACTTTGTAATCTTTTCTAGCATCTTGCTAGATTTTTAATTAATTATTAGTTAGTTAGGCAAGGATGATTGCCGAGCCTAAGCTCCTTGGCTATATAATCATTTCTTGCTGTTCAAAAAAAAAATCGCCAGGATACATCATCAGCCGCTTCAAATTGACATTTTGGGTAACTACTCCCATGAAGTCAGAGAAACAACTCCATGGACCCTTTCCCTAGAACACCACTCAAGTCTGTGTCAATTATCAGAAGCGAGTAGTGATTACGAGGTATTGCTGCGCGCAATTGGCTCTGAATCCGAATCCTAACTATGGCTTCTTGTCCTTATTTGAATTCGTCGATGGTGTTATCGAGGCCGAAACATCCGCCTGTTTCATTTGCCCCCCTTGATTTTCTCAATCAACAACATTTGTCATCATCAGTGTCGTTCACAGCCTCCCCGATTGGTAATGTGAAGTCCGTTAGACGCCGGAGTAGGCAAACAAATCAGCGTTGTTCTTTGGTAAGTTCTTCAATCCCATTTGGTGTCTCTATATTCACCACCGGTGCTGGTAAAATTCTTAATTTGAAATTTGGGGTTTCCTTCTCGGGTTATAAGCAGATTATGTCATCAATGGATAAACCCAGGAAGCCTCTGAAAATTATGATTTCTGGAGCTCCTGCTTCTGGTAAAGGAACACAATGCGAGCTAATCACTAGTAAAGTGAGTAAATTGCCTTTTGTTTACTTTGAATTTGATTATATTTTTTTTATTTATGTTTATACCTGGATTCTTTCAATTCACACTGCTGTATATTGTTAAGGTCCAATTCGAAAAAGACAGTATCCAGAAGAGTTGAGGGAAGAAGAGTGTTTTGGGGCTGACTTTTGTTATCATTTTCACTAAGAAACAACAAAAATTGAAAATTAGAAACTCACTACTACCAACTGCTGGCACTAACCCACCACTAATAATTCTTCAAACTGCAAAATAAAATCGGAATTGCTATGCCAAGCTTTGAATAATGCAGCTTTCTGTTGCTGTGTCTGGGCTTGACATGTGGCCGTGCTTCCAAGGTCCAAGTGTCCAACCCATATCAATAACCTCATCTTGAAAATCAACATTATTTCCCATCTCAAGAGCAGCCGACTTAGGGTCAAATATGTTAAGAAAGGAGACTTTTGAAAATGTGTGTCCTTGTTTTTAATACTTTGTGCTGTTGAGTTTTGACAATTGGTTTTGGAGTGAGGACCGTGATACGCTGAATGTAAACAAACCAAAAACAGACACAAAAACGAATGTTGAAGATAGATTAATTGACATTTGAGTATTTTGTTAATCTCTCACTAATTACTTCTAGTGCTAAACCAACACCCCAATGATATTGAATCAATTATGAAGTTATAGATAGTAGGATTAAAAGCCTAATGACCTATTTTTAACTAAAAGACAAGAATTCATTGATTTCTTTCCTAATAAAACTTTGATTCTTAATCTGATCTAAAATAAACCCCATGAAAACTTATCTACAATAAATAAAATAACACAAATACTTTATCTACTAAATTAAAATTTTTAGTTGTACCATTACTCCTTGGCCGAAAATACACGGCTCCTCAAGGTGATGCTTTGAAATTTTGGTTGATACTTGATTCCTGGATCTCTATTTCTTCTTTAGCCACTCTCCTCCAATTTGGGACAATTGCACTCTGATACGATATTTGGATCACAAATTCTCTGTGGTACCATCCTCTTGTTTTTCTTGTAGAGGTCATAAATCTTGTTCTTCAAACGAAGAATTCTTTTAATGGGATCCACAATAAAATTCGCATTTTCATTGGGATCTATTTTTAAACAAAAAGACCGCCTACCGCTTGTTAACTGGATTTAAATAAAATCTTTTTAAACCTTCCCTTATTTTCTTTCCACACTAGTTGTCCCGGAGAACAAGTTTGCACACTTCAAACCACTACCCATGTTAATGTTCGATGTTTGCTTGTAATCATTGGGTTTCGTGATCAAAATAGGATGATTAACTCCCAATTACTCGTCTTCCCTTCCTCTATTGTTGTCCCACACCTTCATTTGCTATCCTTTTTCTTCTCTTTTACTAAGAGTTTCATGTTCTCTAGAGTCTAGCCTGGGTTCGTCACCGTTAACTTTGGATCTATTCTCTTGGTCAATTAGAAACCTAAGCACCTTCATTACGACCTCATGTGGATAAAAGATGGAGTTGAAGAGTTTGGTTCCTAATTGACGGAATTGCTCTTGCCAAACCAACAAGAAACAGAGGATCAACATTAGATAGAACTTTTAGGCAGCCTGTGAAGGCGGCAAATTTTGAAGAGAAAGAGGGGCGCTAAGTTGGTGGCGGTATTACGGTATATTGCGTTGGCAGCACAATGAACTAGGTGACCATGGTGAGACCGTCCACAATAACCTAGATAGCGGTCTTCAGTTGAGAAGGATGCAAGCTGTGATAAAATTGTAGTGTCCAAGCACGCTTAACTACAGAGTTTTCACGGTCTCAAAACGTGTTGACGTGTTGTATGTGGTGAGGTGAAGACTTTTTTATGAACCGAACATCTCTCCTTTCCATGACTGATGTGGGTTGGCTAAAGTTGTTACAACCCCACCCCAAAGTGTGAGTCTCATCATCCTTGATGAGGTTTACACACAAGTGAGATGTTGGGTTTATAAGGAAGCTCTGAGCTTGCTAGAAGCAAACACGTTTTGGGGCCACAACCAGGATGGGTGACTCCTGGGAAATCCTCGTCTGGTCGTAAAAAAGAAAGCTGCACGCTAGTAGGGCAAAGCTGTGTCGTGGTAAATGGGGCTTTACAAAATTTCATGATTTTTTTCTAAAATTTGATGGTTGAAGGAGGCTGATCGTCCCAAACATGGTTAAGAATCAACATAGGAAACGGTTAAGTCTTTGATTGGTTGACGTATTACATATGATGGATGAATTTTGTGACCAGTCGCCTCATGTTTGGCTGATAAAAAAGGTAGCCACACAAGCTTATGTTGAATGCCTTAGTGACCAGCTGACCGCCAATTGGAGAGGTGTGAAAGTGTGAAACTCTCCATGTATTAAGAATCAACATAGGAATCGGTTTAGTCTTTGATCGGTTGGCATATTGCATATGAATGGATGAATTTTGTGACCAGTAGCCTCCTCATGTTTGACAGGTGAAAAAAAGGTAGCCACACAAGCTTGTGTTGACCGAATGCCCGAATGACCGCCAATTGAAGAGGTGTGAAACTCTTTAAGTATTTGCTCTCATAGATTTGTGATAGGAATCAGATTGGACGATTTTATTCAAGAACATGAAACAAAGAAAAATAGTCCTATAATTCGAGATATAGGCAATCTTTGATGCCAATTGATTTATATAACTCTCGATATCCTCTTCTATTGCCTCTGTGGTCTGTTTATAATAAGATCCAACTTTAGTTACAAGAAAAACTCATAAAAGAAATGTAATGGTAAACTAGAAAGTAAAAAAATAAAAATGATTCACCCCTCAATCTTGTGATTATGGACCGTAGGCGTTCCTTGTGTTTAGCACGCCCTATGCATATCATTACCCCCTTGCATAGTCGCATACCTTGCTCTCAAGGTCTGGTTTTGAAATTTACTCTTAATCAATTTTGAGGCCGGAGCCATGCTTTGACTTGTAAATCCATCTCATTTGCCTCTCCCCTCTCATCCACCAATACTACTTGCAATTTGTTACTTCCACATTAATGTCCTGTTACAAACTTCTTGTCACATCAAAAACAAAATCCTTTTACTTGCTTAGCAGCCAATTATGCCTATGTTAGTCGCTTAAAACCCGCCAGTTGGAAGACCAGCCATTAATTTTCTCCGGCATAACTAATAAAGCCGTGGATCAAACTGACGAGGTGTTCCATATCTTATGCCACACTTAAGACCTCTTGGGTTTCATATACTGATACGGGCATCTAATTCTTTACTTAAAGTAATGTAGGACGTTGTATGCATCAAATTTAGTAACTATGTACTAATTTCATCCATTTGAGATACAACAAAACCCAAATGGAACCAATTTAGAAGTAAATGGGTCATTGGGTTGATTTGAATTTTCTTTTGGATTAACTTTGCATTTTAGCATATTCTCTAGGCTCCATTCTATTTTATGTTAATGCTACTAGCTTTTAGTTTTTGTAGGTTCAAAATAAGTGTTTTGAAAATATAAACTTAATTTGTTTTTGAATTATTCTTGTGTTTTAGCATCATTTTGGACACAAAAACTACTTTAGATGAAAGAAACTTTTTCTTCTGATGCCTACCACATAAGTTTATCTTATAAAGCTAATCTGTATGATATCTTGTGGTTTCTCATTTTTAAATGCTTGAAGCATTTTTTTTTACTTTTTTACTTTTATGATTCGCTTTGCAGTACGATTTAGTGCATGTTGCAGCTGGAGATTTACTGAGAGCAGAAGTTGCAGCAGGATCTGAAAATGGGAAGCTAGCAAAGGAATATATGGAGAAAGGACAGTTGGTTCCAGATGAGATAGTTGTCATGGTAGGGCTCTTTGACTCTTTTTGCTGATTTTTAAGGGCTTTTTAACTAGTGGTGTTTTCTGTGATATAGATGGTGAAAGATCGTTTATCTCAACCAGATTCTGCTGAAAAAGGTTGGCTTTTGGATGGATACCCAAGAAGCTCTTCACAAGCTACAGCACTTCAAGCCTTCGGTTTTAAACCCGATCTGTTTATTCTTCTTGAAGTGAGATTTCCGCTGTTAAAATAATTACTTTCTAATGGTTAGAGACTTAGAGTTCACAAAATGGGTAGGTTCAGTAATAGGTCAAAATGGGTAACTTTTTTATGCGGGTCAAAATGGGTCAAGTCATGTTGGTTGTACCCTTTTTCTAGAATTTGTTTTAGGAATAATTAATGTCTCAAATAGATTACAAAAATCATATTATTTTAACAATAATATTTCTCTTGTGAATAAAACAATCTAGGGATTTTATGATTATAAATTACACTTTAGGCAACTTATTACCCATTCTATTCACTCCTGTTACCTTTTAAGCCAGTTTTTTGATTCATTTACCCATTTGTCCTATCAAACATCAACTTAAATCAAATCGGCACATTTATAACTAAATGAATCGGAATTGCCACCTGTGCAGAGTATGCAGTTGATTAGGACTACGATTAATAGAACAAAGAATTGAATTTAATGATATATTCATCATCAAGTTTATTTATTTTTTCTTATTTTCTTTGGATGTGATCTTTTTTGGATCTAGGTACGTTTTTCTTTATCTACTCAATCCTTTTCTTAAATAGGTTCCTCAGGATATTCTCGTTGATAGAGTGGTTGGCCGTAGGTTGGATCCTGTTACTGGTAGAATATACCACTTAACATATTCACCCCCGGAAACCGAAGAAATTGCTGCAAGGCTAACCCAACGTTTTGATGATACAGAAGAAAAAGTACGTTTAATATTTTAGTTCGTTATTCCAGTTATTATGATGTTTGCAAGCCCATATGTTACTTTTGTTCTTGGTTTTTAAGTGTTTTATTAGTTTCGCTAATGAGTTCGTTAGAAGTTAGCAGGGTTTATTTGTGAAATCTATGAGTAGAATTTTCAAAAGATTTTTGTGACTTCTCTATGAACGCAAGAACTCAATTTGATGTGCCAATAATGCGCAGTTTTTTGTATGGATCAAAACAGATTAGGTCAAGTTTGACCCAAAATATTTTTAGATTTTTCTTATAAATACTTGATGTTTCAAATATGATTACAAAAATCAAATCACTTCAATGAGAATAAATTTACACACACACACTCGGGTTCTTTGGTTCTAGATATATGTACTTTTTAATACTTACATTTAAATTATTTATTATATGATTGGATATTTAAATTTTTAAATATAAATTCTTTTAATTTGTATTTTATATCATATAGGTTGGAATTTTGCGTTGACTTTATTCATTTAAAGTTTTTTTCAATTATGGAAGGTTTAGTTATTAAGATGGTATATAAACATCTAATTGACTGCATTTAATTTGGTGTCACAAATTTCTTACATTAAAGAGATCAAGACATTAAACCAAATGCTTTATAGTATAGTGAAGAATGTTCAATATAGTCCATAATTAATTTATAGTCCTAAGGGACTAATTTTAGCCTTTGGATCAATGATATCAATGGTCCAGATTAAATTTTAAAAATTTGGGTGGAGTGGTATTTTCGTAATTTTTCGTAATTCACATGTGATGCTTTTGCAAATCACATGTGATTTGCTACTGAATCACATGTGATTGGATATTAAAATTTTAGGACTATGTTTTTTAAATGGACTTTATTGAACACAACTCATAGTATAGTATATGTGCGAATTATGATTAATGTTTCTAGGGTACAATCTCATTAGTTTTATTCAATAAAGGTTTATCGAGTTTTATCATAAGGTAGGGTACCATACTACTGTGAGCAATGTGAAGGAGGATGATGTTAATAACACAAGATACTCGTATCAATTTATGGGTAGGCAAGTTAATTGGAATTCTCTTAGGTCCCGTTTGTTTCACAGAATTTGAAGGAATGGAATGGAATTGAAATCAAATTCTGTGCTATATTAGTATATTACGTTTGGTAAACTTGTTTTTGAATAAAATCTCATTCTTTGGAATGTCTCCCTCAAGTAATGGAAATAGGTGGGCTAGATGGAATTTAAATCAATTCCATTCCTTCGAATTCTGTGAAACAAATGCGACCTTATTAAGTGTGTTTTTCATGATCAAAATGTTTATTGACATCTTGATATCATGTGAACCATTAAATCTACAAATATGTATTAATGTGGCATCATATGACTTGGCCTTTCCTTATGATTTTCTGGATGGGTTTATTTGAGCTCCTCTTTACTTTGTCCCTTTTTGTGCTCTGTATTTTGACATGCAACAATAATTGAGCTTTTTTATGGTCTTATTTTAGGTAAAGCTTCGGTTGCAAACACATAACCAAAATGTAGAATCGGTCCTCTCGATGTTTGAAGATATTACAGTCAAGGTATGCAACTTACGTATGTTGATTTTTATGTACCATCCAAAATTAAAATTTAGCTAAAAGTGATAAAAGGTCAAATGGCTTGAAAGGGGTGAATGTCACCCAAGGTGTAGTTTTAAAAGAGTACAAAAAGTGTTCATGGTTCAACCCAAACCGATTCTTTTTGACAGACATTGAATAAAAATAAAGCATTTCAACCCAAACTCATTTTCACCCATCAGAACGCTGATTTTTAAACTTCAACTACTTCATGGGTGATAACCACGTCCAAACTTTAACTACTTGAAATTCTGTTAATATCTTTAAACGAGTGAACAACCCATTTATAATGGCAGACTTTGTTTGTCCACCAACTCATAGTAGGGAACGCGTCAACTCGGTTATGTGGATTATGAACAGCTATATTAACTCAGTTTGGGTATTTGTAAAGTTGGTTAAAATGTGTGTTTGGGGCTAGGGGTGTAAACGAGCCGAGCTGCTCCCGAGATACTAGAGCTTGAATTGTTAGACGCTCATCACGAACCTAGTCTAAAGGAGCTTGAGCTGAGCGGCTGAACCTGAGCTTTCTTGGAGCTAGTTAAGTTTCATTATTATTTTTTCTTAAAATATATATTAAGGAATTTTTATGTTTGTTTAGGTGGATGGAAGTCTCCCCAAGGAGGATGTATTTGCCATGATCGATAGAGCTCTCTCGAATCTTATCGAGCAAAAGAACGATGCATTAGGAATGGCAGCAACATGATGGAAAATGTTAAAAATATATATGAAAAAAATAATGATTGCAAGATAAACATGAATGAATGTGTTTGTTTTGATTCTTTGCATGTCTTAAAATGTGTAGAGAGTACTAAATGGAAGTGTCTGGCCTCCATTGAATCGTCATTTTGACATCTCATTTGATGTGTAATTCTTTCTTATATTATTGATAATTCATCATGTTCTTGCCAAGACATTAGTCATCATGATAAAGTTGTATTTGATATACATATTATATGATTAGTTTTGCATAAAAAAAATTGTCTCCCCACATAAGGCTATATGGTTTGTTGGGTATTTAAAAGAAAATTTATGAAATCGAAATTATAAATTTGTAAAAGTTTGTAACTTAGCAACGTAAAATAAGTGATCTTGATTAAACAGTTTTTTATTATTCTGTAAATTTGCCCCCTTCATGAATTATTTAGTAAAGCGAAGAGATTTAGGACTTTGCTTTCCTTTATGCTTGGAACTTTTATATGAGTTTGTGTCTATTTATATCTTTTAAAATAAATTACTTAAGTGGTATTTAAGGTTGGTGGAGATCACTCGTTTAGTTCTTTAAGTTAGAAAATTATAGAGATAATCTCTATGGTTTAATTTATGTATTAATCTCAATCGTTTAACTAACCTACCGTCTAAATTGAAATTTAGTTGTCTTTTTAGTGTTTTGGTTATCTTATCATCAAACATTTTCTTAAACTTGCCGATTGTGCTACCTGATTAAACTTAGTTACAGAAAGGCCAACTACATCTTTTACTACTAAAGAAAATTTTCTAATGTATTAGACTTTTTCTTTCTTTATTACTTACTTAACCGAGAGTTTTGGTTTTTCTTCCAAAAAAATAAAAAAAATTGGTTTTTAAATATTTATTTTTCTTTTAAACCCACTGTAGTAATGCATCCTGGTTAATTGATTTGAGTCTTGGCCATTTTCTTTCATTAGTGTTTATACCAAATCCATTTTTGGGAAACTAAGACCATTAGGTTTTCAAATTTGAAGTTTTTTAGCTTTTGGTTTTGGTTTAGTTTTTGAGATGTCAGTATGTACGTACGTACATACATACACACACTCTATCTCTCTCTTTCATGTGTGCGTACACACACATGCATATATTATTAAACTTTGGTTCTACAACACAAACTGAACCAAACCTGATGAATCGGTTTTTTCAAATTTTGAAAATTAAAACCGTCAGTTCCTGTAACAGTTTAGTTTTTTATTTGATTTGGTTTTCGTGCTCACCTGTATAGGTCATAGTTTAATACTTTAATATAATGAAAATATGAGTGGGAAAACAAATGTTTTTGAGTGATCAATTTGAAAAGTTGTATGAACTTTAGTTTCTACCTATTAGAATGTAAATGTTCATGTGAAAAGTATATCACAGGTATTGTTTGGAATAAGAAGAAATTTCGTAGCTTTACAATTATGTGACACTTACGGGGTAGGTTTGAGTTCCCTAATTTTAGTCACTTTTATATATATTTTATTTCATACATTTTTTCACTAACATTTCAGCCATGTTACAAATGTTAAAAAATCCTTTTGTGATGGCTTTGTTTTTCTCAAGTAATAGCCGAGAGATGCTCCTTTATCAAGTCTGTGATAGTTTATTGATTCATGTCTGAGTTTGAGAGATCAATATTCATATATTATTGAATAGGAGTCATTGATAGATGGTAACAAAATATAAGTGTAATCTATTTTTTGTACTAATCCCGAGTATCGATTTAGCAATATTTCAAGTATCGAGTACCAGACCGAAAACTCTAATTTGGTACCGGTATCGGTTCGGTGCTGGTATGGTTCGGTATTTCCGGTATCCATGCTCACCCCTAGTTGAAATACATGACAATAATTGAAAAGATAAGAAGATAAAAACATATATCAAATTCACCTTGATCGATCACATTGTAGTGACTTATCTACGTCTACTTTATGATGTCCAGCTTCTATAAAGCAACTCCATTCCGGATTTTGAATGTGTGACAGTGTGAGACACTTTTAGGAACTCTCTAAAGTGTATCTGAGGTAGAAGACCGATTTTCTTATATCTAAGTTATGTTTTAGATATAAGCAAGGAAGATCACAAGATCGTTTGTTTATAAGGTGATTAGATTCATTGGAGCTTTCAAGATATCCTCCCTCATTTCTAGAAGACACTTTTGTGGCATATGCAGATATCTTGAAAGCTCCAATGAATCTTGGACTCAACTTCCCTCATTTCCTAAACTTGACCACTTCTTTCCAATGAGAGACTTTAAGTAGCACATGATCTCCTAATTGGAACTCCTATGGGTGCCTTCTTTTATTTATGTAGCTTTTCTGATGACTATGCATTGCATATGACCTTTCTCTGGTTGACATTATATTTTGAGTCTTTTGTTGTAAGAATTATGAACTTCCAGTCTTTTGTTGCCTCGCTTCACTCTAACAATTGGATTTCTGACTTCTGTCCACACAATATCTCATAAGGCAGAATGATAACTATTGTATGAGAACTCACCAAGGGAAAGTGTGAATCTCAACTACCTCCAAAATCAATAACACACGCACGAAGCATATTTTCAAGTGTCTGTATAGTTCTCTTACTTTGCCTATTTGTTTGAGGATGAAATGTTATGATGAAATGCAACATTGTACCCCAAATCCTTTTGAAACCTATTTTAGAAACGGGAAAAATGACTATCTCGATCTATCCGACACTATTAATACTAGCACACCATATCGGAAATTATCTATTTCACATACAAGTATGTAATATATTCTAACGAGTATGCCCCATGATAAGGTATGAAATGAGCACTCTTAGGGCATGTTTGGTTCATAGGATTTCGCATGATTTACATTTTAAATCCTTTAAACTCTCATGTTTTGTAGAAAATAAGAAGGAAGGAATTTGGATTTCAAAATCCTATAGATATGGTATTTCAAAATCATTGGAGGAGGGGTGATATTTCTAAATCCCTCATATGTGGGATTTCAAAATCAAGACTTATCTAACCAATATTCTGCTGTCACCTTCACCACATCAATCGACATTTCACTCTCGCTGTTGTCGTTGCCATAACCAGCCATTGCCATTACCGTCACCGTCATCACCATTGTTGGCCTCCACCACCACCGTAACCGTTGCCCTTCACCGTCTATGTGTTCCCTGTCGTCTCCCTTCGAACACCGTGCCCGTCACTGCCCTAACTGGCCATCACTGTAACCTTCCGTGTTTCCACCGTCGCCTTTTCCCGTCTTCGTCGTCGCCTTTCCCATTTCCGCCTCCGTCATTGTCACCTTTCCCTGTCTTCTCCTCCGTCATCACCCTTAACCATCTTCGCCGCCATCACAATTCCCTGTCTCCGCCATCGCCCTTCTTCGTCTCTGCTGCCATCGCCCTTTATGGTCTCCGTTGTCGCTCTTCTTCATTTCAGCCATCGCCACCCTTCACTGTCTCTGTCTCTGATGTTGTCTCCTTCACCGTCTCTGTCTCCGCTGTCACCCTTCTTTGTCTTTGCCTTTTGCCACTGCTCTTCACCGTCTCCACCTCTACCACCGTCGCATTCACCGTCTCCGCCGTCGTCGTCCTTTACCGTCTCCGCCTATGTCGCCTTCTCTCTTCACTATCTCCGCCTCTATCACCTTCACCCTTCACCATCTCCGTCTTCCCAATCTTTGAGGTAGTCAAGGTGTGAAGGCGAGTCAACTTCTTTACCATCTTTGACCTAGAAATCCCATTGTCTTTTACATGAATCAAACAAGGGACGCGATTAGATTTAAATTCCATGGGATTTGAAATCCTTAGAATTTCAAAGTCCATGAACTAAACACTCGCTAGTTAATCTTTCAACCGCCATTAGATGACATCAAAGTTTCTAGGTGTCTTTGGCAACTTAGTGACCGTATCCACTGTCACATGCTCCTGCTTCCATGCTGGTATACCCAAAGTCTACAACTTGCTAGTTAATCTTTCAATCACCATTAGATGATATCAAAGTTTCCAGGTGTCTTTAGCAACTTAGTAACCAGATGTTCCTGATGTTTCTACAACTCTTTGTGAGGCTTCTGATGTTTCTACTTTGCCTTGTAGGCAAGTCAAACAAATTCCACGTACTTAGTTATGTCTCTTTCATTATTGATCACAAAAAGTCTAACTTGAAGAACTTTGTTAACATTGACGTATTAGACATGTTCGTCTAAAACAAGTCAATAAATCTATCATGTCCTTTACCAACTCTAACATCTGACCCTCATTCCTTTCTTTATTAAGCACTTCTCGTTGAGCTAATATGATGAGCTCTAATAAGGAAGAAGTCACAGACACTTTCAAGGATGTACCCGAAGAACTAAACATGTATTTCCTACTAAGGTATTAACTACTTCATTCACTTTGTCAGGATGATAAGTATCTCATAACCGAAGTCTTTCAACAAATCTAACCTCTTTTGACATATATCTAGGTACTTTTACTCAACAAAAAAATTGAGGCTCTTATGGTGAGTATTAATCGTGCACCTCACACCATACAAATAACATCTCAAAATCTTCATCGCAAAGACCATTGCCGCCATCTCAGGATCATAAGTTTGGTAGTTCAACGCATGAGATTTCGATTGCGGGAGACATAAGATACGACTTCCCCCCTTGCATGAGGACACCCCAAACTATGGTAAGAAGCATCACAATAAACTACCAAATCTTCCATTCTCTCAAGCAGGACTAACACAAGGGCCTCATGTCTCAAAGGCCGTCTATGTTTTTCTCCTAACCTGAACTCAACATTTACCTTAGGTAAATATGTCAGAGGAACAACACTCTTAGAAAACCTCAAGTAAAGCTTTGGCAATAGCCTGCTAAATCCAAGGAAATAGCGGATTTATGCCAGGTCCTATCGTGGTTCCTACTTAATAATCGCCTCTAATTTTACAGGGTCAATCTTAATTCCATCCATGTTCACTAAGTGGCGGAGGAACTGCACTTTTTGCAACCAAAACTTACACTTTGAAGATTTTATATTTAGGTGTATATTTATGACAACTTACCAACTCTGGTCATCATCTTCGGTGAACAACATGCTAACTACTTTTATTCACACAAAATTTAACATTATTATGGAGATCCCATAGTTTTTCCAAGTAGTTAAATTTGAGATAACATATCACAACGATTTTAAGTGAAAATTACCATTATTTTCGGCGAATCACCATTGATTTTGGTGACTTATTGTTTTTTATTTGAGAAAAATAATTTTTGCAACCTTTTATGAAAGTCCCGAAAATGCCCGCCCATCCCTCTACTTACATGCCATTTTCCTTCAAAGATTTTGACAACTTTACCAATAAAAAATATTATATGATATCATATTAATAGGTAAAATGAAAAGATGATCATACGTTAAAAGACTTTAGATGGTGAGATATTAATACATGCGAAAAACACTTTCTATCTCTATGATCATTTATCTTATCTAATCGAATTTAACAAACAAAAATTAGAAAATAATTTTTTTTTTCATTAGACGTGTTATGTGTTGAGACTTACACTTTGAGGTATTATGAAATTTTACAAAATAAAAAGAAAGCTGAAGAAAAAGAAGCAAGAAAAGGGCATAAACCGAAACCCCTGTTCATGATTTGAACAAAGCGCAGTCGTCATCGGCATCTCTCGGCTCAAACGACGAAATTTCTCATCTTGTAAATCAAATTCAGCGCCTTCCCTATCATCTTCACAATCCACCATCACCATCACTGTCTGTTAATTCCTGAAAAACCCTTGGCCGGTAACTATTGATATGGCGGCGTCGGCGGCGGCGGCTACATGGCAACCTCAAGAAGGAGGATTCAAGGAGATCTGTGGGCTACTTGAGCAACAGATTTCTCCTTCTTCTGATAAATCTCAGATATGGCAGCAACTACAGCACTATTCCCAGTTCCCTGATTTCAATAATTACCTCGCATTCATCCTAGCACGCGCCGAGGTGAATTTTGTTTTGTTCAGTAGTTTTTATTACGAGAAATTGTTCGATGGTATGTCAGGGTTTGATTAGGTTCATTATCTTAAACTCGTATTTCTTTACTTCTAGTTCATCATGGAGACCTCATACTTTGTGGGGTCCGGTTAATCATGTGGTGGGGTTTTATTTTTGGTGATTTGATGAATTGTAGATGATGGTTGTGTTTTTCTTCTTGATTGACTTCACTTGCACTGCAGTTCGGATTATAGTGCCTAAACGATAACCTTTCCAATAGATTAAGATGTTACAATTCAAATTCTTTAGAAATCGATTGTAATATGATTAGGTTGTGTTGGTTGAGAAGCACACAGACGTTTGGATGTACAAACACGAGATTTGTACCAAAATAAGCTGAAGTTGTCATTGGAAACCCTAGATAGCCTGCCTATAGAAAATGATGTAAGAATAGGGACTAAGCATTTGATAATTCATATTACAGTTACAAAAACCTTCCCCTGAGCTTTTCATTTGCAGTTTAGGTTGATTAGTTTGGTTAGTTTTAAGTGGCGACTAATAATTCGTTTTTGCTTGATATTAAAGTTTGGTTGCTAGTAGTAGATCATACTTGTAAGCAGTTGCTAAAGGCAAGTTATTATGGAATTTTAAGGTGTTGCTCCCTAAACAATTTTTATCAGAAACATAAAATAGAAAGTTGTTTCCCATTTGTAACTATGGTTGATCAATAATTCAATATATCTAAAGCTTATTGGTTTAGATGACTAATAGTTTGATTAGTGAGTTCCAAAGTAAAGTATTTCACTCCCATGAATTCCTCTTATTGGGTTGGTGCAATATTTATAGAGCATTTCATGGTCTTTATTTTGTACGATTCGTAGAGAATTTTAAGATTTTTGTTGCTAATTAGGGATTTTTGATAAAAAGCTTTTTTTTAACAAGAAAATTATGGTAAACAAGATCATTTTTTGTACTTGTTTAATACCAGTCTAAGTTTTAGCTAGAAATTTCCCTCCTTCGTTGACATACTTCTTCTTTGTTGGTATTCAAATTTGAACGTGTGATAAAGAAAGTATTTTATTTATTTATTTAATTTTAGATGGAGCGAGACCTTTCTAGACTGTAAAATGACCCCCTTATGCTTTTCATCATTTCTTTGAATTGGGAACTAAAATGCTCATTTCACTACATCTGAAACTAATATCATTTCATGTGTACTCTATGATATTGAAGAAACAATTGCTTGTTATTTCCAAAAGCATCTACAATCCTATATATGCATTTATAGAGACAGCTTTATAGGCTTCCCCTTTATCTCTTCTTTTTCATGTCGATGTATTGGTTCAATATTAATTCTCTTTGTTGTTCTTGTTCAGGGTAAGCCAGTGGAGGTCCGTCAGGCAGCTGGATTGCTTCTGAAAAATAATCTTAAAACTGCATTTAATTCAATGCCACCAATAAATCAAGAATATATAAAAGCTGAGCTGTTACCATGTTTAGGAGCAGCAGATAGACAAATTAGGTCCACTTCTGGAACTATTATTAGTGTTCTTGTTCAACTCGGGGGTGTTTTAGGATGGCCCGAATTGTTGCATACAATTGTCAAGTGTTTGGATAGTAATGATTTAACACATATGGAAGGTGCTATGGATGCTTTGTCTAAGGTATTCTTTTATTAACATTTTTTATAATTACTTAATATTTGTTATCTTAGTGTATATGTGTGTTTCTTGAAGGTTTTGTACATTTGATCGTTGTTTCTTTTGTTTCGTTATGTACCTTGCGTCCTTTCTCATATTTGAATGTGAAAAACAGAAAGAGAATTCTCGATTATTGGTGCGATTGATCACTACTTTGTTTGTGATTGATGTTTGAGCAGTAAAATGAGAATTAGATAATTAAAACTTGCTTATCACAATTCACAAGTTGTCCTTTTCTATTAGATCTCAAGAAATTCAAGTAAAAACCTTCTTTTAACATGGGAAACTACTATTTTTTTAAAATTATATTCTACATGATATTTAGCACTTCATTGCAAACATGGCTAAAAACATCTGGGTGAATTTATTTTTGTAAGATAATTTTTGACTTACTCATTGGGGTTACTGTAAAATACAGATTTGTGAGGATATTCCTCAAGTACTGGATGCTGAAAGTCCTGGATCATCTGAACGACCCATTGATATATTTCTTCCAAGATTACTCCAGGTAACAACTTCTTTTTATAATAATTACCAATAATCACACACATATATACATATATATTGTTCTTTACAAAGTTCTTTTCCCATACAGTTATTTCAATCCCCACATGCCTCTCTTAGAAAGCTTGCATTGGGTTCTGTAAATCAGTATATTATGCTGATGCCACCGGTAAGTATTACTCGAGCGGGTTCTTTTCTTTTTTATGTTCAACTAAATAACTGTTTTTTGTCATTGTGGAAAATATTAATCGGTAGATGCATTGACTTTTACAGGTTTTGTATATGTCTATGGATACATACTTGCAAGGTTTGTTTGTTCTTGCTAACGATCCATCATCAGAAGTACGAAAATTGGTAAATATTTCTACCCCTTTTCATTTAATGTGGCAGCAGAGAAGTTAATACAAAATTACAAACCCTATTTAGCTTAATATTCAGAACGGTTTTACTAAATTTTTTCTTTTTACTGTTGTCTAGTCTGTATTCTCATCGATGTTGCCGCTTTTCTCTTACTTAGATTCTATGTTTGTTAGAACAGACAATTACTTGTCTTATCTTCTCATTGTTCATATTGTATTCTTCTTTATGTTGTAATTTGCGGCAGTTTATGTACACTTTTTTTTTATGAAACGAGTTCTGTAAAATTTTAGCCTTTTCGAGGTCGTGTTTTAATTAATAATAATCACTCATGTGGTGGGATAGGTTTGTTCAGCTTTCGTTCAGCTAATTGAAGTCCGTCCTTCTTTTCTTGAGGTATTTTTTTTAATTTCCTTATATCTCATGTATCTACTTTATAAATATCTTGCTGATTACTTATTGCGTCCTTTTTGTGATCACTTTTATTTTATTAGCTCACTTTGTTCTCATGATTTTGTGTTCTGCAGCCACATTTGCATAATGTAATCGAATACATGCTACAAGTGAACAAGGACCCTGATGATGAAGTATCACTTGAAGCCTGTGAATTTTGGTAACCTTTTGTTTGTACCTTTTATCACTCTGTGCCTTCTAAAGATATTGTTTTTTGCTATTTTTTATCTTCCCTACCTAATTTGCATGCCTAATACAGGTCACTTTTTCCTTCTTTATTGTTGTGGTATTAAAATCCACTGTTAATCACATAGGAATGGGATATCATTTCTTCTATTTTAAGGATTTCTAATCCTTTGGGAGGGTGTTTTTTTTCTTTCAATCAATGAAATGAAAATCTACAATTTATTGTTTTTTTAAACTTACGATGACATTTACTTCTTATATGTGCTAGTTAGAAGTAAATTGTATATCCATATAACATGAAAATTATTATATGCACTAATACTTTTGTATTAAAATAATTAGGTAGAAGAAATATTCTCCTTTTTTTTCCCTAAACGGTCATAGACTCATAGGTAATGATAATTGAAATTTAAAAGAAGTTAAAAAGAGTAAAATAAAAGTATATATTGACAACATACTTGAATTATTCTTTCCATTACCTTATTCATTCTATTCCTTAGTCATTTTATTCCACCAAATCAAACATACCCGAAGTCTTTGTAATTATAATGAATTATATGAAAGCTAAAATTCGTCTTATTGTGCTTACATTGGTGTGATAATGGTTTTAGTGTCCACATTTTTCATGGAGATTATGTTTTATAGGTTTTGGACATCTTCATATGCAAAGTCTTTTGTGTTATGACACACGTTTTATTTCTTTGTTTCTTGAGAATATTGTTCTGATTTTAATATTGTTTATCATATGTAAATATCATTTGATTTTGTGTGTTTGATTCAATGTGATGAATATATCCTTACAAGTTTTTCTATCAAGTATGTATTTATGTTAGTTACTTTTCATGTTTTGTAGATTTTTAGAAGGAACTTGATCCTAATATCTTTTGTGTCTACATTACTTTCATCTGTTCTATGTTACCTTGTTTTATCTTTGAATTTGTAGGTCTGCATATTGTGAAGCACCATTGCCACCTGAGAATTTAAGATCATTCTTGCCACGTTTGATTCCGGTATGTTATCATTCCTCATTTATTTGATAATGGTCTTCAATTTATTTTTTAAAGCCTTATTAGGGAAAGCTTGTTCTGTTTGCTTTGTAGGTTTTGTTGTCAAACATGGCTTATGCCGAGGATGATGAATCACTAATTGATGCAGAGGTCAATTTATTCTCCTTTTCTTTCGCCTTTTCTTGATTTTCTTATTAGAAGTTATAATTGCAGATTATAAATTAAATTTATAATTGCAGGAAGATGGCTCTCTTCCAGACAGAGACCAGGTTTTGACTTCTAACTCTTTTAGAACTCTTTAGGGATCATTTTTTACACTTGTGGCCCTTGAACAATTTTCTTATTTACATTAGCTATGCAGGATTTGAAGCCACGTTTTCATTCATCACGCTTTCATGGATCAGATGATGCTGAAGATGATGTATGTTTTTTATATACTTTTTTCGGAGAGTTAATATTTGTATATTTCTTTCAAATAATATTAACTGATTTTTAAGTTTCATAAATAGTAATTAGTATTATTTAGTGTTCCAATTAGGTTACACTCTTTTAACTGGTTATGGAAGTTTCACGTCAGTAGAACAATGTGAAACTTAAGTGGTTTTTACGGTTGGAAAAAGGTTTTGGATAGCTTTAATGGAACAATTTTGAAACTGCTTTATTATTATAATTAATTTTCACTCATAGTTATATATACAACCTTCTAAGTCATTTTATTCAAAGATTTAAATCATTATTGTAATAATGTTATATTTATGATCATTATTTACATGTTCCTTTTTATAGGATGATGACATAGTGAATGTATGGAACCTTCGAAAATGCAGTGCTGCTGCATTGGATATAATCTCTAATGTGTTTGGAGATGAGATTCTTCCAACTTTAATGCCTTTTGTTCAGGTAATTGTTTATATTCAAAGATTTTAAAAATATATAAAATGTATTAAATTTAACATGTGAGCTATATGTTTGCTATAAATTTATATCAACACTTTTAAATATCATATAAAATCACTATGTGCAGTCTAAGTTATCCACATCAGGTGATGAAAATTGGAAAGAAAGAGAGGCTGCAGTTTTAGCTCTCGGTGCCATAGCTGAGGGTTGCATTAACGGTCTTTATCCTCATCTTTCAGAGGTAAGATTTATAGTCAAATCTCAATTATCTTGAGATACTTAAAGAAAATGCCTGTTTTTTAATATTTTATATCTTGCAGATTGTAGCATTTCTGATCCCCCTTTTGGATGATAAGTTTCCATTAATACGAAGCATTTCTTGTTGGACCCTTTCACGTTTTAGCAAATTCATTGTCCAGGTATGATAATCACTTGCTTTATGAAATCATATTGTTATCAATAATTCATAAAGATCACATTATATGAAAATCAGATGTTTGTAATAAACTTTTGGTTTTCTGTTTCAGGGCGTTGGTCATAGAGAGGGACATGAACAGTTTGAAAAAGTTCTTACAGGTCTTTTAAGACGAATTTTGGATGATAATAAACGTGTGCAGGAGGCTGCTTGCTCAGCTTTTGCAACTCTTGAAGAGGTTAATAAGGAAACAATGAGTCATAAATCCAGTTATCTGAAAATCAAGCATACAGTTTATTGTGTTTTTATTTCTTTATAATTACAGGAAGCTGCCGATGTTTTGGCACCACGTTTGGAGATCATTTTACAACATCTAATGTGTGCTTTTGGGAAATACCAGGTTGATTTAATTTCAATGAACCAGTAGTCTGTCAGATACGATTGCAAAGGCTGAATTATATTAATAGTAACCTATCATTTTAAATAGAAAGAATTGCGGAATTTTATGCATGAAAATCACTTTAATGACTTTTGTTCCATGTGGTCATTTGACCTGTTTACCATTTAGCTATTTTCTGATTTGTGCGACCCATGTCACCCGTTTACCTTTTAGCTATTTTTCTGATTTTTGCCACTTTTTAGAAATAAAACTTAGCCTGAAACTCATCATAAGTATATGGGTCACCTTTAGGTTGTTTTGATCGTGTTTATTTTTCTGATTATTTGATGTTTCTTGCTTGATGGTTTGTAGAGGAGGAATCTCAGAATCGTTTATGATGCTATTGGTACTTTAGCAGATGCAGTTGGAGGGGAGCTGAATCAGGTAGTCGATTTTATTCTCTTTCTGTTATTTTTTTATTTTTTTTATCCTTGACAGGTCTTTCCTTATTTAAGTACTTTCTCTTACTTCATCTCTTTTTCTTGAATTTTAGAGCTTTAATAAATTAAGTTTACATTATAAACTTCTTGTGGATTGCAGCCTAAATTCCTTGAAATCTTGATGCCACCATTAATTGCAAAGTGGCAACAACTTTCAAATTCAGACAAAGACCTTTTCCCACTTTTGGAGTGCTTCACATCCATAGCACAGGTGTTACTATATCTAGTTTCCTACAAATTATCTACACCAGCAGTAATTAATCAGATCCTTATGCATTAGCATATATTTTTCCTACTCCTGTGATTCCAGTACAGTTAAAAACATAATTTATTTAATTTTTATTCAAGTAGGATGGAAACTAATGCAGTGTACCAAATCATTGTTAAAAGTAACATGTTCTATTAATTTTTCAGGCATTAGGTAGTGGATTTTCGCAATTTTCTCAACCTGTTTTCCAGAGATGCCTAGACATTATCCAGAGCCAACAGCTTGCCAAGGTTGTGGATAGAATTTTTAATTTTTTTTTACGTTATAGTAGTGATAGTTTATGATTGTAAATTGGTAGGTTGGATTGTATTCTTTATGATAATATGTTTCATTTTGGTGTTGGTTAGATTTTGGTCTTATTTTGATGTATTATGTTGCAGGTTAACCCTGTTTCAGCTGGGGTTCAATTTGACAAAGAATTTATTGTTTGTTCATTGGATCTTCTCTCTGGTTTGACCGAAGGTCTTGGTAGTGGAATAGAGAGTCTGGTATTCACTTCTTTTGTTATTTCTACTTTTTAAATTTTTTTGACACATTCAGAAATTCCTAATTTTGATTTCATATTTATAATTGTATTTGTTTAAAGGTTTCACAAAGTAATTTAAGGGATCTTCTTCTGCAATGTTGTATGGATGAAGGTGCTGATATCCGTCAAAGTGCATTTGCTTTGCTTGGAGATCTTGCAAGGGTAAGTTGGTAATTTTCAGCAGCTGATTTCATTAAGTTTAGTTGTGAAATATGAATTACGTTTGTCCTTAATTGAGTTTCTCTTATTCTGCGTCATTTATTGTTTATTTCTGTAAAAGTTACTGAAGTAAACCTGCTTTTCATTTCTTTATATTAACCCTAGCTCAACAAATTCAAATTACCGATGAACTTGTTTTTTGGTGTGTTCTTGATTAGGTTTGCCCGATTCATTTGCGGCCTCGCTTACCTGAGTTTCTTGATGTTGCTGCCAAGCAACTTGTATGATGACTCTAAATTTTATTTATTTATTAAAACTAAATTCTTGGCATTTTTTAAACATGTACAAATTTACACATCTTGCAGAATACACCCAAACTGAAGGAAACCATTTCTGTTGCAAATAATGCATGCTGGGCTATTGGGGAATTAGCAATTAAGGTGACCAGGATGCTTATTTTACATTTTTTTGTTTATTAGTGTGCTAAATATGATTACAAAAATCGTATTTTTGCAATAATAGTTAAGGCTGGCAATTCAGGTCGTGTTCGGGTAAAATGGGTCGTGTCGCTTTAATTCGTATTAGGTTCGGGTCGTGTTTCGTGTCGAACCATTTTACCGGGAAAAAACTGGGTTGCCTTTCTGGAGATAAAATTCGGATTTTCGGGCCTGGTTTCAGGTTAATCCAATATTCAAGAAAAACGTTGCATATAAAATTGGCTTTTCAAATAAAAAAGATTAACTTCAAAAACCGGATTTTTGGGTCGGGTCGAGCCTCGAGCCTCCCCATTTTACAGGTCAGGTATTGGCTCTAAAAGTAAGTCGAAAAATTCATAAATGGAATTTAAATTTTGATTTTGAGGATTTCAATTTAATTTGAGCGTTATTTTTAGGTTCAAACTTTAACACATTTTAAACTTACCAAATTTACTTAGATTTTTATATAATTTTATTTTTAATTAATATCTTTTTATTTAACAAAATCGGGTTAATCAGGTAAGCAGGTTTTACCTGACCCATCTTTTTTCGTGTCATGTTCGTGTCGACCCAATTTTTACTCATTTCAGTTTCGTGTCAGGTTCGTGTCAACCAATTTCGTGTTGGGTTCAGGTCGGGTTTCGGGTTCGTGTCTCAGATTGCCAGCCTTAATAATAGTATTACATTGTGAATAAAACGATTTAGGGGGTTTATATGCATTAAAAATACACTTTGCACTTTCAAATTAATTGACCTGTTTTCTTTTAACGAAAGTTCTTGAGTTTATCTGTTTGACTCATTAAAGATAAAACATAAGCTGAATTGACCTGTTTATAAGTAAATGTTTCAAAACTCAAAAGCTATATCTAGCATACACATTTGTCAAACTTCATGTGCAGCCTGTGAAGTTAATTTTTATCTTGGAAAATATGCCACTTAAGTTTATAGGCTTATTCTAATTATTGTTTTTGTAAATAATTTAAGACTTCTATTTAAGCTTGTATTTCAAATGCTTTAGGTTAACCAAGAAATTTCTCCTGTGGTGATGACTGTAATTTCATGCTTAGTCCCAATCCTACAACATGCAGAGGTGATTTAGTTTGTTTTATTTCATCATTTTCTTGTTTTGTTCTATAGATAATTTTATTATTATATAAATGGTGCTCTTTTTTCTCGCTGCTGAGCAGGGTCTCAATAAATCACTCATTGAAAATAGTGCCATCACTTTGGGTAGACTTGCATCTGTTTGTCCAGAGCTTGTATCACCCCACATGGAGCATTTCATGCAATCATGGTGTATTGCTTTAGCTATGTATGTATTTTTACTATTCACAATTCTATTTGTATAATTAAATACAGATCTATTGTAAATATATACATTTACTTGTGTGCTAATGTTAAATGTTTATGTTGAAAGGATTCGAGATGATATTGAAAAGGAGGATGCTTTTCGAGGTCTATGTGCAATGGTATGGGCTTTTCTTTTTTGAAAATAATTTTTTAAATAACAATAATATTGACCTTTTTAGGTGAATCTTTTTGTTTGGTTTTGAGTTTTGAAGCAGAATCTCATGTTTGGTTGTTTTGCAGGTTAAAGCAAACCCATCAGGGGCATTGAGTTCACTTGTTTTCTTATGTAGAGCTATTGCTAGTTGGCATGTAAGTTTTTTCATTTCACTAAATGTCGATTTATTATTGCTATTTTTTTTACAAAAAGTAGTTTTTGGTCATTTTATCTCTTTATTACATTAATAATCAGAAGTCTCCAACCTCTCAAACATTTAAATATATGATTATTACAACTTCAGATAGCAGAAACACATGTAAACACTATGTTCTGCAGCTTGTTTTAATGAAACGGTTATTTGATTCTCATTATTCAACATCCCACAGTATTTTCGAACTGTTAATCATCTTAGTTCAAGTTTTTAAGTGGAACAAACTGTTAGTTTGGACAAGAGGGCATGGGTAGAACAATTCAACAGAAAGATGTTAATCATTTGAACCGTTATGATAACTTATGTTAGGTGATTCGATTAACATGAAATAACAGTAATGTACTTGGGTATTATTGTATTAATATGATAGTATCTGTAGGTTTTTTCATCAATCTGTTTGTTTTAGTTTGTTACTGTTAAAATTGTGGAACCATAATGAGGTGTTCATCGTATTTCATAGTTCTGTTAAATTAGCTAAATAATTAAAATTGGATACGTACATATATTTTGACTTATTCTTGCGTCCCTTTATTATTATTGTGGTGTTTTTTTTTTTTTTTTTTTTTTTTTTTTGCAGGAAATAAGAAGCGAGGAGCTACACAATGAAGTTTCACAGGTACTGCTTGGTTATAAGCAGGTATGTTCATCTTACACTTCTTGTCTTTCATTCTTTCTTTTTTTGTGGCTTTAATATCCTCAAGTATAATTTTACTCACTTATTCAATATGTCTTATACGTCTATTGACAAAACTTCATGCCATATTATGGGAGTTTAGTTAACATTGAATCTTTTTGGCTTGTTGATTGGCAATTTCAGTTCAGTTGTTTTATCTAATTTTGTGTTGTCTCTTGCATACATCAAAGAGCATATGGTTTTTATGTTACGTTGTTTTGAAAGCCAAAACCACTTTGAGATGTTTGGATATAAAAACTGTTTAGTGCGTTTTAGCTTATTTATAGAGAAGAAAAGCATCTTTCTACTTGCAAGATGCATTTATTCTATTTTATCATATGCGTACAACTTTCTAAATTGTTATTATGGAAAGATTTAGATTATGATTGTAATAATATTGGTTTTCTACTGCTAATTAACACATTAATTATTTCTATTTCATTTTTCAGATGCTGAAGGACGGAGCATGGGAGCAGTGTATGTCGGCTTTGGAGCCACCTGTAAAAGAGAGGCTCTTAAAGTATGAAGTATAGCTGTTTTTTCGTGGAGGGGCGTTTTGGTCTTTTGCGGAAGTGTTGATTTTTCATGCATTTTTTCGGAGCCGATCTCTCTCAATTAGTTTCTCATGTTGTGCATTATATTTCAAGAGGAATGCCGGATATTAAACTTTGAATTCCAAGAGGAAGACATTAGGTTACTTGGACATGGATTTGGTGTACAGGGGCGTTTTCGACATTATCCACTCCTGGTTCAAGGCTTTTTCGACTTTTCATTTTTTCATGATATTTTAAAAAAAAATGTTTTTGTGATTTGCTACTGTGCATCTTGGTGTTTGTGTTGTCATTTTTCTATTGATGAACTAGTACTACATGGATACTTTTTTGGGTTAGTTGTGATAGGGTTATTGGTTTGAAGTGCTGGAAAACTTGTATTTCAAATGTAATTTTATTGAATGGTGCTCATCAATTTGTAATTGTGAACTTATATATGGTCATTTTTAACCCCTGCTGCTATTCTTTTTTTTCATCTCTTTTTTTTAAACCTCTCCCTATGCTTTTTCACCCAAGGATAAAACAGTTATTTCTATTCTTTTCTAATGTTAAATAATAATAAACTAATAATAGCCCTGCTGAATTGAACGTGCTACTCTTCTCTCTCTCTCACACACACACATACACACACAATCATGTCACACCCCTCAGGAAACCCTAGCAAGCCACCATTGTGTTTGTTTGGACCGAATGGAAGCCACCATCGTCAACCAGGCACCATCATCACTCCACTCTCACCATTCAAGAAGCAACCATCATCATGAAGCCGTCCACCTCTAAGACCATCCGCATCGGAAAAGGAACCTGATGATGGGTTCCATCGGGTAACACGGGAACACCATCGCCCCTTGTGGGGTTCAAATGGGTTCGTGAGCCGGCTAGTCCTCCAACCCATTGGGTGTTTCAATTTTTTTTCTTTTTACTGTTACCAACGGTCAAAACATATATATATATATATATATATATATATATATATATATATATATATTTCTTCCCTATAAATACCATTCATATCCACACATATTTCACACATCTTCTCCTCTTTACTTTATACACTATCTCTCATTCTTCAAATTTTCATTCTTTATAAAATAAATGGACAAGGGAAAGCAAAAGCAAGGTTTCAAAACTCTACGGGGGTATCAAAATCGCGAGGCATGAGCTCGCAACCCTCTCCGCCGGAGAATATGTTCGGGTTTTCAACTCCACCCCCAACTTACCAAGGCATACAACAAATGCCTTTGTATTCACCTACTCCCTTGCCGAGTGTCATCCAACATGGCAGATTTCAACAATACAATCTCGGATTTCAACAATTTGATGGCGGGTTTCAAGGAGGCTTTCAACAACTACTTCACATCCAAACATATCCGGGGGAGGATGAGGCCGAGGAGGAGAAGGAGGGGATTCCCGAGACCCAGCTCGAGGATGATGAGGTTCCCGAAACACAACCCGAGACCCAAGCCACAAAAAGAAAAGCGGTGGCGTGGACTTCGGATCAAGAGGCTTTACTAGTCACGGCATGGGTTACAATTTCGAAAAATTGTGTGGTCGGCAATGCTCAAAAAACATGTATGTTTTTATATATTTATATACGCTTACATAAATTCATAAATTTATATATTTATATACGCTTACATAAATTTATATATTTATATACGCTTACATAAATTTATATATTTATATACGCTTACTTAAATTTATATATTTATATACGCTTACATAAATTTATATATTTATATACGCTTACATAAATTTATATATTTATATACGCTTAAATTTATATATTTATATACGCTTACTTAAATTTATATATTTGTAGACAATTTTTGGGGAAAGGTATGTGACTTTTTCAACGCTCGAAGCCAAACTCAACGCACTAGAGACCAACTCCACTCCAAGTGGAGTGACATGAACGGGAAGATTTCTAAGTTCAACGGAATTTACAATAATTTCGTTGCTAATTGTCGATCCGGATGGAGTGAGGTGGACATCCTCACGAAGACAAACACCCAATATCGGGTAACGGTAGCTAGTCACTCTATTTTCCCTCATGAGGAGGCTTGGAGGGTATTGAAAGATCACCCGAGATGGTTTACGGTACCCATGATGGAGGAGGGTATTGAAAGACCTTCTAAAAGGTCCAAGACAACGTCCGATGAAACCCCGAACATGACATCTTCCGATGCACGTGTTCGCTTCGACCTCAACGACGAGGATGATGAGGTTTAGATCGAGGAACCTCAACAACCGATGGAGCGGGACAGAGCAAAACGTGCAAACCAAGAAAGAAGCACGAATAGAGATGACGTGATGGCGGGTGTATTGAAATATGTCGACATGTTCAATTTAGAGAACGAAAAATTGCTTAGCGTGGAGCAATAGAAATTACAACTCGCGAGGGAAAAAACCGAAACTGCAAAGATGAAAGCTGAGGGGGCAATTATGAGAGCAGAGGTGGCAAAAAAACGAGAGCTTCGAAAAGATCGCGAGTTTTTCTTATCTCTACACACTTATCTCTCGGTTGAGCAATTGGATTTCGTTCTTAAACAAAAAGAGGAGCTTCGACGACAACATGACTGGTAGATTGTAGTTTTTTATTTTCTAAATTATGTATTTTCACTTTTTTATTTGAAATTATGTAATGAAACTTTAATATGAAATATTATTAATTATTTTATATTTTTTTTGTCTTTGAAATAATTAAATTGTTTAAATTAAAACAAAGAAAATAGAAAATTAAAATTAAAAAGATATATATAGGGTTGAAAAGGGTTGGATGTGGGGGTTTGTAGGGTAAGTTAGGTTGAGGGTGAAAGATGATGTAGATGCTGATATGACAGTAAGGTAAGTTGGGTTGGATGTTGGTGGTCTAAACCTTTCCCATCTTTCAATGACCGTCCAACCTCTCCCTCTCTCTGGATGCGTTGGTGCTTCAAGATGAAATCATTGATTTTTGTGATGGGTTTCACTTCAAGAATCACCTATTTGTTTTGTTGATTTCGATGCATAGATGTCAAAATATATTGATTTTAGATTTCATGTACATGTTTTTAGATAAATGCAATTTGATTCAAGTGTAATTTTTGAAGCCAAGTTTTATATGATAATCTAGTTTGAGTTTCTTCTAGGTTGTAGATGGATGTATAATGTTAGATGTCATTTTAAAAAGTATGCGTTCAATCTGTGTGTGTTCTAAGTTGAAGTCTAACAACACATATATTCAATATGAATTAGTCAATTCTATGATTTGTGGATGTGGCTAGCAACGGTGGGTGGTGGTGGCAGGTGGTTTGTGGTCCTTGTGGATCAATGTGTGATTGATGTGGTGGAGAAAACATGAACCTATAGAAAGTGGAAGTTAACTCGATGGTATACATACATTGTAAGTATCCAGTTGCAACAATATCAAGAGATATTGGACTGACTAAAGATAACCGCAAAAAACCATAGGAGAGGACTAAACAAGATTGTGTGTGATAGAGATAGAGAGAGAGATGAGATGAGAGAGAGAAAATATAACCAAAATTCAAATAACCGAAAAAACCAATGCAAAATTATGTGTGAACAAATAACCTAGGGGAGGGTTCATTTGAAGTTTTGTCAAATGGAGAGAAAAGGAAATGGGCTCGAACACCCTCGTGTACAAAGTAAATGCAACTCTTTAACAAAGAAAACTAACACCATCAAGGACACGGATGTACCAATGTTGGAAGAAAATTAGGTAGAGAGAGAGACTAAACCCGTAAAGTTACGATCCGAGAACCAAATTTATTATTTACTTGTAAATGTTGTATTAAAATGAAAAGTAAAATAATTAATTAAGATAATTAAATGTGAAAAAGAAATTATATATATAAAAAGGAAAAAGGAATTAATTAAGGTTATTAATTGTTTACATAGAAGCTAGGCTAGGATGGGAATAAAGTGATGAGTGGTAGTTGGTATGTATTAGTGGGTGGGGTCAAGTGAAAGAGTAGTCAATAGTTAGATCCATTACGTCTCGCCCGATAGATATTATTTCATCATCATCATCATATATTCCATTGTGTTTGTTAGGCGTCGCTTTATGGAGGGGAGAAATGTCTCCGCATCTTCTTCGCTTTCCACGTTACGAATTAAGAGATTTTACACTTACGGGCCTATAATATAGCAGTATCAATGTATGTTTTAAGATCTTTTCTAAGACAGAATGTTTAGGTCTCGATGTAGATATTATTAGGAGGTATGTGTCTTTATCATCACAAAAAAAGCAATATCAATTAATAAACATGGATGATGGGTCAAAATGACTAGTTTTATTTTAAGTAATTAATTGTCAAGAAATTTAATTATATTCTCTTAAAGTTAGAGTTTCTATCTCGTTACATTTAGGAAAACCTTAACTTGTTTATAGGTGTATAGTGAGTATGAATTGGTTGGTCACATAAATACCATGTCATCATCTGTGTCTATGTAGTAGTGCACCTCATTTCAGAGACGAATCTACAATTATTGGTCAGAGATAACACAGTATAAAAATTTTCGAGTAAAGATCGCACATTTATACGAAAAAATCGGTTGAAAATTAACAAGAGGTATAAAAAGGTGAGGAGTTGTATAAACTACTCTGTGCTGCATACTAGCCACTCTGACAATGACTCATTTTTTGGTAGCCACTTCCACAAAGGTCTCAAAGTTGTCAAGTGTACGTACACATTAATAGATGGAGAGTTGAAATTAAGCAAAAAGTGCCATAAAGCTAATCTTGCTTAGGCCACATAGTGGCATTTTCTAGGCCAAGTAGAACATAATTCGACTTGCTTCCCTTTTCTACATATTCTCAGGGTAGTAAGTCTTATGTTTATGGGGCATAAAGCGAACCTTAAAGAATTTCCAATTAAAAATCAATGTATTAATATTTGGTGAATAACCGTTTTTATCATTTTGTTTTTATCTTGAAAATGGAACTGTAACATAATTAATAAGACGTTTTTTTCTCATAACATTTAATATTTTTCTAATTTTAATTCTAGTTATCACCGTAGATGTTGTTAGGTTATGACTTTGAATTAGCTTGATGCGTTTATATAACTAGAATCTAATAAGAATGTGGAGCTCAGCGGGAATAAAGTGCACGACGAGAGGCATACGAGGTACAGGTTTCAGCTTTGGAGAAAACTACTACACAACGTGAGACATTAATACACGAAGTGGGATATGTGATTGGTTCTAAGACTCCACGGTGTGGAATATTAGTTCATGACGTGGGGATGTTTTGTTTAATGTCTGCATCTTCTAAAGTGTTCTTGTCAAGGTTTCATGTTTGATTTTTCAAGTGAAATATCCTTATCTTTGACAAATGTATGTGTTTTATTCTAGATTTTTTTGTTAATATGATTACATACTAAATTATACGAGATATTAATGTTTATAATGAAGGCATAAATCTTAAGTCAAACTCATGGTCAAATTTTATAATGATTAACATTCTTAATCATGATTCTTGTTTAAATAATTGAACATGTTACTATAAATATATGATGCGAGTGATAAAGTGACACAAATTTAACTCGAAGAGTTGAAAAATTACAAGAAATTGCTTTGCTAGAGTGCTAGGGTCAGTTGGAAAAGTGAAAAAACAAAATGCATAACAAAATCATTTAGAACTTGAGGATCCTAATTATAGCCTTCTTTTCCTTTGCCAAAAAAATAAAAAAAAAAGCCGCTTAATTATTTATTACTTGAAGGTCCTGAAATTTATAAGATAGAAATCCTAGTCAAATACTCACATATACATGCATATGCTCCCTTAAAATTTTGAAGGCATATAACCATATATAGTTTTAGTAGCTTTACACTTAGACACCCCTAGACGGTTAACCATCTATGCCTATGTAGCTGTCCACCTCATTTTAGCGATGTATCTACAATTATTGGCCAGAGCTAACACACGTATAAAAATTATAGAGTAAAGATTACATGTTTATACAAAAAAAATCGGTTGAAAATTAATACGAAGTATAAAAAGGTGAAAAGTTGTATAAGCTACTCTGTGCTGCATACTAGCCAGTCTGACAATGACTATTTTTTGGTAGCCACTTCCACAAAAGTCTCAAAGTTGTCAAGTGTACGTACACATCAATAGATGGAGAGTTGAAATTAAGCAAAAAGTGTCCTGAAATTAATTTTGCTTAAGCCACGCAGTGGCATTTTCCAAGCCAAGTAGAACATAATTCCACTTGCTTCCCTTTTCTACATATTCTCGGGTCAGTAAGTCTCATGTTTATGGGGGCTTAAAGCGAACCTTAAAGAATTTCTAATTAAAGATTAATGTATTAATATTTGGTGAATAAACGTTTTTACCATTTTGTTTATATCTTGAAAATGGAAATATAACATAATTAACAAGACGTAAAGCATATTCACGTTCTTTTTTCTCATAACATTTAATATTTTTTTAATTTTAATTACAGTTATCAACGTAGATGTTGTTAGGTTATAACTTTGAATTAGCTTGATGGTTTTATATAACTAGAATCTAACAAGAATGTGGAGCTCAGCGTGGGAATAGGGTGCACGACAAGAGGCATACGAGGTACAGGTTTCGGCTTTGGAGAAAACAATGGCTACACAGAGTGGGACATTAATAGACGACGCGGGACATTAATACACGACGTGGGATATGTGATTGGTTCGAAGACTCCACAGTGTGGAGTATTAGTTCATGACGCGTGGGTGTTTTCTTTAACGTGTTCTTGTTAAGGTTTCAAGTGAGATATCCTTATCTATGACAAATGTAATGTATTTTATTCTAGATTTTTTTTATAATATGATTACACAAAATTTAGATAAACACGATGTAATAATATTTCATTAATACTAGTTAATTTGATTTGTTTGGTTTCATCTTTTAGGTTCTATCTAAACCATCACATGGTGGCCGCTGTTTCAAGTAGCTAGGAAGAGTCAATACTCAATATCATGGGTATACCGGTTAGGTTGCATAAACCTGAGCTAAAGACTCGATCTTTCTTGGATAACCTGAATAGGAAACATGCTTTATTGACTGTTTTAACTTCCATCTAGACAATTTTAGAAATCATATTCGACTCTTTATAACACCAGAATTCAAAATAGTGAATAGTTTAAGGAAAACAAGTTCTTGTAGCAACTTCTACAATTTAAAGAGAATTGAAATAATTAAAGCATAAAGTGTAAACCGTAATGATGTTCACATCCAAATAAATCTATAGTTAGAGGACATATGATCACAAATATATGGTTTTTTTACTTCAACCTGACTTCATCACACCTAGCCTTCAACATGACATCATACACACAGTAGCGCATGTGATCGACGGCACTAACATGATGAAACCAACATGAAGCTCATAACGATGAACTTTCAGTTTGACTTTTATGTTTTGTGTGTAATAAAAAAGTGATATTAATTAAGGGAGTAATTAAGTGGGTCATGAAAGGTTCACCGTAACTGTAACACTTACATTTCAGCACACTCATCATAAGCTATGTTAACTTTTCTCTCACACCACTTAACCTCGTAATATTTATTCTCCACTAATATTGAGAAAGAGAGATAGATAGATGAAGTTTGTCGCCTGTCGGGTCCCACTTTCTGTCCACCATGGCAACACACCACCCATTCCTATGTATTGAAGACTATGGCCACCCTTTCTCGACCCTCCCATGTGTCCCACCCCCCTTTTCGATCGTTTCTCTTCCCTTAGACTTTCACTTGCCTAGATTGCTTCTACATACTCCCTATTCAGTTTTTGCCATCAATTCTCCCTTAGATTTTGTGTCTATGTCTCCGGGTGTTGCATTTGAAAACCACCATCCTTTTTACAAGCTCATAAAAAAGGTAGAAAAGGGTTATACAATCTTTGGTGGTGACGGGGGTGGTGATGTAGGGATTGGGTGATTGCGTTATTACAGGCAAAACGTGATTTGACTTATAAAAAAATTGAACTTGTGACTAGAAAGCTACTCGCCAGAGGTGGTAGGTGAACCGAATATGATTGTCTGGTGACTGGATTTGTAGATTGAAATTACAAAAAATTGATTTAGGAATAAAAAAGATGATTAAACAAAGCTTTAAGGTTATAATTAAAATAATCATTGAACAAAACTTCTATGTTTCAATCATTCAATGAAAAATTGGGAAATTAAACGGTTAGGAAACATAAAATATAGAAATTAGAGCATATTTTATCCTATTTTAAACTATTCAAAACGGATATCATAAAAACAAGACAAAACGTGATACAAGTCGACGAGAATCTTGATTCCCCACGTACTTTTAACATCAATGCATAGAATGTTTGTTTATAGTTTGATCTAGAATATATATTTCAATCTTTTGGTTTTGATTTAATAAACTTAATTCGAAGAAATACTTAATCTAGTACCGGGTGATGCTTACCACATTAAATTATTAATTTCTTTTATTTTTATTAGGATATATATATATATATATATATATACATAGTGATATTGTAATCTATATTAATTACTAAGACCTTCTATTACTTAATTTGCTTAATTCTAGTATAAAAATGATAAAATTAATATTTTATCACCATTTTATTGATCTAACAAATTAATTAACATTCGACTTGAAAAGTCCAAATTATAATTTTAAGCTCATATTCAATAATAAAAATACAAGTTTGAGTTCATTTGCAAGATCACATCTTCAAGCGATCTTACGATCTTACCATTGATCATATGATCCTACCATATTCGATCTAAGGGCAAAAACGTATAATAGGTCTACCCTTACTGTTGCAAGACGAGCAAAAACTAGAGGTTATACACACCATCATTTATATATATATCCAAATAGATATTTTGTCCATTAGTAAAAAAATTAACAAGCCTAGCTAGCTACATCATTTTTAAACTTGTTTTTGTTGACGAATAAGAATTAATTACAAAAACGATGCGACATGGAAATCTAAGAGGGACGTACGTATCAGAAGTCACTGCTATTTTTTAAGAGCAAAGGGTGTTGGTATTGGCATGCGGTACCAATGCCAAACACCAACCCCATCATGCGGTACTGGAGCATGTAACCTTTTCTTGTATTTGGTTACCGAACGAGAGGGAGGAGAGAGAAAGAGAGAAATGGAGAGAGGAGAGAGAATAAATTATTTTTTAATGAAAAGCTTTTAAAGTATGTGAAATATGTGAAGCGTGAGTTTAAGCATACTTAAAACATGAAGTAAGCTATATTGATGTGACGCTGATGTAATACTGAAGCTTGGAGGTACTTCAAGTATGTACACTTATGCTCTAACTAAAAAACGAAAACTACAAAAGATCTTAGAGAAGTGTATGTGAAGGATGACATCAATGCATTATTAATGTTTTTTACTTTTGTTCGACTATGAAATGACAATACATTATTATTTGTTTTTAAAAAAATTGTTCATTCGAGAAAAGAAAGAAGAAGAAGAAAGATGAAATATAAAATGTTTAAGTAAACATATATATAAAATTAATATGTTGTACGTACGTACCACAGTTTTGAAATTTATAAATCATCCATTTTATATCTCTGCTAAAAGCATGACATCATCTTCTAGAATCTAGACAAACTCTATTTTTATCTTGGCAAATGATTCATAAAGAAGTGTATGTGAAGGATGACATCAATGCATTTTTTATCAACCTCGGAGATACTTTTAATTCCCCACAAAACCAACTTATATTTAATTTTTAAAAAGATTTATTTAAAAATCGTTTTTATTAATCATGATTAACATAAGTAGTAATCATTAATCCTTATTAATAGAGGTATTTTATCATTTATATATTACACGATCGTGGATTACGTCCAGATGAATGATTTGTTATTAGATTGACTTAATTTTTTTAAAATAGTGCTCATTAACGAGTCACTAGTAAGTTATTAATAAGTCAATCATTAGTAATTAATGAACCGTGAAAACTACTAGTTATTGATTTATTTAAATAAAGGATTAAGATTGACATTCAAAGTACTCGCAATAAGAACGATTTTAAAATAAACTTCTTATGTGATTCACCAAGTTAAGATCCTACTAGGAATGGTAACGGGGCTGGTTCGGGGCGAGTTTTGGTCGTCCCGTCCACTAACCCGAAATGAAAACCCGTTCCCATCCCCGCCTCGTTCCCAGTTGGGAATTGTTTCAGGGCACCCCGTCTGGGCGTCTGTCAAACCCGACCCCGAAACCCGGTGATAAAACCTGACCCGACTAAAAATTATATTAGTGAAGTAAGAAACTACACAATAAACTTAATAAGAACCCGAGATGATCATTTTATAAATAATAACGTAAGTATCGTTATTAACTTAAATAAAAAAATTAACTAAAGTAGAACTTAAAAGAAGTTAAGGGTTCAAAATTCAAAATTTAACAAAAAACTACATCACTTAAAAACTTCTCTATTAAAAGATATACAATCGCTCTCTTTGTATATTCATACACAATATTTGTACATAAATATATAAAATATATATGTATATAAATATATAAAAAATTATAAACATATATCAGGGTGGGGCGGGGATAGTGTGCCCCGGCCCCGAACCCGAAAACTCTCCAAAAAAAAATCCCTAAACCTGAAAATATAATCCCTGACCCAAACCCGAAACTAATCGGTTTCAATTATTCCCGTCAGATTTAGGTTATTTTACCATCCCTAGATCCTACCCACTAAACTGACTTACGTACGTAGTTACACGAAGACCGGCCAAAACGTAACTACCTATATATTAAACGTGAGCTACACGGGTTACTCTTTATATCCCACGGGAAGCTAGCTTAGCTACATGACAGGTGTTTAATTTGCTAGTCAAAAAGGTGATTCAATAATATATATATATATTAATAAATTAATACTTTATTTGTCAACTTAATTATTATGAATTTTTTGTCTTCTCAAATATTAGCGGCCAGCAACATGCATGTTTGGCGTCATTTTGGATGTTTTTCGATCAATAATGCAATAACCATATATATATATATATATATATATATATATATATATATATATATATATATATGAGACAGTTCAAACGAGAACTGTTTTTCGTACGAGAACTGCGAAAACTAATCATAGCCGTTGATCAAAAAGATAGATTGTCAAGATTAAAGAGTTGTTAATGGATAACTTTAAAATAATCAAACTTATCCTTAATTTGGACATTTTTACATTACACTCACTTTTTTCAAACTAATATATCTCTTAAATGGAAAGGTGTTAAATTACGAAAATTATACCAAATTAACGAGAAAATTATGCTCTTTAATTTGAGACCGATCTAGCTATATTTTTTTGAATTTTTTTTTTTGTATTTGCTAGGTTTTTTTCCAGCACAGCTCGACATTTGCACATGTGCAAATATATGTACTTGTGCAAATACACAGATTCACCTAGTTTTTTCAGCGCATATGTAGATATGCACATGTGCAAATTTTGCACATGTGCATATGTCGGGAGCTGTGTAAAAAAACCCAGCAAATGCGAATTTTTTTTCTCGCAAAATATAGCAAGACCGGTCTCAAATTAAAGAGCACAATTTTCTTGTTAATTTGGTATAATTTTCGTAATTTAACACCTTTCTATTTGAGAGATATATTAGTTTTAGAAAATAGGAGGTAATATAAAAATGTCCATACTATCCTTTCTTATTTAAAATAAATAAAAAAGACAGGAAATTAAATGATTGGCCAAGAATGGTTCTCGCAGTTCTTGTACGAAAAACAGTTCTTGTTTGAATCACTCCATATATATATATATATATATATATATATATATATATATATATATATATAGATAGGGTGAGGATCCAATGAGAACTCCCCTTAAAATGAGAATTTTAGGAACCACTGCATATAGTCTATAAAATTATTGCATCTAACTTAAAATCATCATATAATATCTAAAAAACATGGAGTTCTCTTAAAACTAGTCCATCATGCACTAATTAATCGGTGGATTCTTATTTAGCAACCAATACCATCATATTTAAAAACCATTGTATCTAGTATAAAATTACTGCATCTTATCTAAAAGCATTGCATCTTGTCTAAAAACACCGCATCTTATTTTTACACACACAAATAATAATAATAATAATAATAATAATAATAATAATAATAATAATAATAATAATAATAATAATAATAATAATAATAATCTATAGCACAAAAATGTTGACTTTGGTGCACCAATGTGGAGTTCGCAATATGTTCCCTGTTTGCGAACCTTTTGTTGGGTTCGCAATAGATCCCATGACTATATATATATATATATATATATATATATATATATATATATATATATATATATATTAGAGTTTTAGTATAAGATAATGTAGTCCAATTATATAAATTTAGGCTACGGCCTATTAGATTTCTCATATATCAATCTCAAATCTTGTACTATGTAAATATCGATAAATATAATACAAAATACTTGTATGGATTCTAATGGTCATATACTCGTATCTAATGAGAAATTAAGGTAAAGAGAAAGAGACGCAAAGTGGGTAAAGTAATTTGTATATGTTCGATCCAAATCTATAGCTTATCGATCTGTCTATAATTGTTACTATTTTTCGATGAATGTTTGTCCCATACGAATTCATCGTAAAACTCTCACTAATCTATCGAAAAATATTCCATCCCAAATCTTTCAAAAAAAATTCAACATTTTTTGTTTGTGGAAACGAGTCAATGACTGATTTTCTAGTAGAATCAAATACAACTGAATTCTTGTATTTGTATGTATAATTTCTTAATTTTTGTTTCACGAATTGAAAAACAAACATATTAATTATATATGTCTTCAACAAATTAAGTTGAAGCTGCAATTACGTACGTACATATATACGAGGCATGAGTAACCTTCGACCATTCCATGTTTTAATTGCAAGATCATATCGATCCACGCATGGTCAAGTCTCCTACGGGTGGCCTGCGCACATCAAACTCTTGCCAAATGAATTTATCGATCAATTGACTACGGTAACCAAGATAACGACGTGCTCGGCCATCATATCCATATATCACACGAGAGTGACATGAGTTGTTGAGATCGATGTTTGCCATTCATACTTGCAATATATATTTATAGAGAGAGTGGTTCAAACGTGAATTGTTTTTTATACAAGGACTGCGAGCACTAATATGGACCAATCAAATATTATTTTGTCTTAAATATTTTCTTTTTAATTGCAAGAGTATGTAGGCCCATAAAAAAGGTTATCAAATGCGAACACCGTGATTTTGAAAACCAGCCGCCAATATTGGATTTCCCTACCAACCACCGTAGTTCAATTTCCTTGTTTGTTATTGTTTCATACTTCTCCTACTTTATAAATTCTCCCATGTTAATGTTTTTATTTGTTTAGATTTTTTACTTTTTAGTTCAATTTTGCGACCATAATTAATTTGCACTAAACTATACATACATACATATATATAGAGCGGTTCATTTGAGAACTGTTTTTCGTACAAAAACTTCGTGAACCAACGTAGACCAATAAGTTATTATATTCTCTTAAATATTTTCTTTTTAATTGCAAGGGTATATATGTTGGTCCATTTATAAAATAACTAGGTATGCTCATGTTTCATATTCCAATTCCACAGTTCTATTATTTCCTATTTCCCGATTCCATTTATAAGTCTACCGTCATCTCTGTCCTTCCCTTTAGGCCGGAGACCGAACAACCATCAAGGACCTTCATCATCATCGTTACCAGGACGTACCTTCCCACCGGTGCAAATGACCTTTGCTTTAAATTTTGGAGGCAATGTAGAATAGTTAAAAAAAGTTACCTTTGCTTTAAATTTAACATTTTTTATAGTTAAAAGAATTATACTTATTTTTATTTGATTTTATTAGTTTAATATTTGGTTAGGAAATTTGAATATAAATATTTGCGGCAATAAATTACTTTATTATGTGAATTATAAAGTATGTTTGGTGTTTTTTTATATCTATATGCTCATGTGCATATGTACATGTACTCATAGATGCATGTGTACATGTGTGTATGTGCACCTATTGAGACATGTGTTGAAAAAAAAACCTAGTAATACACATACGTGTTAGGAAAAAAAAAACCTAACAAACACGATTTTTTTTGAAAAATATAGCAAAATCAGTTCCAAATTAAACAGTATAATTTTTTCATTATTCTGGTATAATTTTCGTATTCTAAACCTTTGCATTTGGTAGATATATTAGTTTAAAAAAAATTGAAGATAAATGTCACAATGTCCAAATTACACTATCATTAGTTACCTTAAACATATGATAAATTTGATTTAATTAAGGTTATCAATTAACAACTATTTAATATAGACTCTCCATATTTTTGATCAATGACTATAACTGGTTCTTGCAGTTCTCATACGATAAACAGTTTTTGTTTAAACCCTACCCTATATATACCATTCTCTATATAGGGGGAGGTTCATACGAAAAGCTTTAAAATTATGAAAAGTGCAAGAAGCATTGTAAATCATTGATTTGTTTTTGATTTAGTGATTCACATAAATTATAATTAATATTTTTATATTATTCAAAAGGGAAAATTAGTAAAAAAATAATTCTTTCACCTCTCTCCAACTAATTTTGTCTTTTCCATTTTTTTAGAATTTAAATATATTTTTTTATTAACACGGTGTTCACTACCAAATACAGTTTATGATACAAGTTTTCATTATGTATACTATGTTCACTAGTGAACACAGCCACGCCTAATTGTTACCAAAACCTTTTTTTAAAACCTAGTATAATTCGAAGTTCACTAGTGAACCTATGATAAAACCTAAGAATGTCCATTTTGTCCATTGCAATAAACACTTAAACAAGAGCCATGTTAACACATGTTCACTAGTAAACTCTAAATACCTAATTTTTCTTGTAAACCATAAAAAATTATCAAGTTCTATAGTTAACCAAAGAACACTTTATTCATTCATTTCAAATTATCTTGTTTTGTAATTAATAAAAATAGAAATAAAACTAAAATTTAATTGTTAACATATAAAATATGTAGCATTACTTGTTCAATGATAAAGACATATGAATACATAAACTTTATAAATCATTAATCTACAAATAGAAACAATCAAAAACCTCATGTCCACTATTGAATAAGTAAAAAACGTCCCAAAATGAACATGATAAACACACACCAAATACAAAATGTGTTCTTTGTAAAGGGCATAAGTGATTAAACAACAACAAGAAACCACATTAAATCGAATTGGAAGACGATATGCGTTTTCATGGATGCTGGTGATCAACTGATATGAGTTTCTCTATCTGTTCTTAGCATCCTTAATTTTGTCCTCATTTCTATTTCAATCTTCTGTCTAAATTACTTGAAAGTGTCAAATGCCTGATCTTTTGAAGTCAAAAAATAGGCCCACATGAAATGTGTACAGTCGTCTACTAACAAGAAAATGTAGTGCTTCCCTGAAAGAGAGGCTGGGCTTATAGGACCACGGAGGTCTCCATATACTAGATCCAGGGGTTTCTTTGATCTGAATTTAGCATAACTTGGGAATGGACTTCTACTGTGTTTACCTAATAAGCAGTCATCACGAATTTGCCCTGCGTGATTTATTCTTGGTATACCTTCTACTAGATTTTTCCTTGTCATGTTTTTTATGTCTTCAAAATTTAGATGACCTAATCTAGCGTGCCACAACCATGCTTGGCTATCAACGTTTGCTAAGAGACAAATGGGTGTACCAATTTTCAATTTGATGCTATAAAGCCTATTCTTTGATCTTTCAATCTTCATCAGCAACCTCTTATTCTTGTCATGTAAAGTCAGTTGTTTTCCTTCCATGACGACTTTACACCATTCTCCGTGAGTTATCCCGAACTCAGTATGTTGCTCTTGAGGTCTGGTATGTAGTATACATCAGATATAATCTTTTGTTCATGATTCCTACATCTTAATAAAATAGAACCTCTTACCTTGATTTCTACATACGATCCATCTTCAAAATGAACACGCCCTGTTATGTTTTCATCAATATCCTTGAAGTAATTCTTTGACCTCGTCATGTGGTTGCTTGCACCATTATCTAAATACCAGATGCTTTCATTTGTTGTAGCATACCTTCCGGGTTGAAATTGTCCTTCATTTAACAGTACTTCTTGGTGTTCAGTCTTGTGTATCGCCATTAATAAAGATGGTTCTTCGTCTTCTTGGATAAAGTTTGATTGTTCCTGCGCTTTCTGTAGTTGATTGCAGTCCTTTCTGTAATGTCCAAATTTCCTGCATTTGTGACATTGTATCTTGCTCATGTTACTTACTTGCTTATTCCACTTTGTGTTAGTTCTCGCCTTATGAGTTGAGTCTTCCATTTTCGAGTCTTGTTTATTTTTGTTGTTATGCCAGTTACCTCGTGAAGAGTTAAATCTACCACGTCCGCGATTACCGAAACGTCTCCCTCTTCCTAAGTGTTCATTTTGTGAAAATAGTAACTTTTCCTGACTTTCTCTGCGACCTCCTTTCTTGAGTTTTATTCTTACCTCACAGGCTTTTAATTTTCCGATGATCTCATCTATAGAAACCTCGTCTAGATCACAATTTTGTTCTATGGATACCACAAATTGAATGAATTGATTTGGCATGAAATCCAAAAGTTTTCATACCAGTAACGATTGATCCAAAGTCTTTCCTAATTCTCTTGCCTTTGTAGCATAGCCGTTTAGTTTAGCAGAAAATGCATCCAACGTATCATCCTCCTTCATTTGGAGTGCCTGTAATTCAATCATCAAAGATTGTAAACGTGCTATCTGTACTTTATCTGCTCCAACATGTCTTTTCTTTAATGCATCCCAAATTTCCTTCGCTGTCCTACATCGCTGTGCTTGATATAAATAGGCGATTGTTGCCTTATCCTTTTTCTCATCCGGTTGCGTATCGGCTGTTGGTTCTATCATCTCCCATAATCCATTTGCTTCAAGTATAATTTTAATTTGAATTGACTAAACCGTGTAATTTCCCGGTTTCAAAATAGGGTATTGATAATGAGAGATTGGTGCCATGGATTTCTGTGTTATTAAGGCGTTGTTAAGATTTTCAGCAGACATGGTTTCTGCTCGTAGGATCTTCACTTTCTTCTTTTGTTTTTTGTTTTTTAGGCTTTTCCTAATAGTATAATAAATTTATACTACTAGTATATTTAAAAAACAAAAATAAAATTTAGATTTGAAACCTAGATATTTGTGGGTATCTAATTTCAGAAAAGAAACTTTTTTTTAAATAAATAAAAAACTTAATCACAGAAGCCCAATTAATATTATCATCAGCCCAATATAATAAACTTATCACAAGCCCAATATTAATCCCTTTCTCTTATCTGTATTATTTGGAAATTAAGTCACACGCCCTTTCTTTGCGCCGTTTCTTTTATTGAGAGACGTTTCTCAACTGTTTCTTCTATGTGGTTCTTGTTTGACAAAGAAACGTCACTGGTTTCTTTCTTCGATAATGATGATGGTTCCTTCCTTCGAGGATATTCCTTCCTCCTTCGATGATATGCTTCCTTCCTTCGACAGCGTTCGTTGTTTGCTATTTTCTTCACCTCTATACCCCTCTGTCGGTTTTGGTTGCAACTCCGGTGCCTTGTGAATATTTTCAAGTAAGTTTTCTTCTCCAACGATCTTCCTGTTACTGTATTCCACCGCCCGTTTTTTTCGTTTTTTTCTCGGCCGGCATTCTTTCTTTTTCCGGTCATAGTTTTGGAATCAAAGAGCCTATGCTCTGATACCAATTGTTGTCCCTGATCGTTTGATTCACACAAAAAGAACAAGAATTTACTGAAATATAATAATCGTATATATGATTACATGTATATATACTAATGGTGGTGGCGGTTATTGGCTCCAAAACCGCCGTATGGCAGTTACCGGTCGCGGCCTACGATGGCTTTATTCAACTGCCGCCCCTACTGTGTGTATGTATGTGTTATATACACTTATTCTAAGTATTTACATAATAATAATAATAATAATAATAATAATAATGATCGGGATTAGGTGTCCAACAACAGTTAGTCATGACATTCATACATTTTATAATTACGAGTGGTCTAACTGATGATGTGAGAGTCACTCCTGACTACTTAGTGGTGAGCATTCACTTATGCCATCAGTGGTTGGCATCTACTCTTTTACTATTAGAGTTGAAACTTAGTAAAACTGTAAAGTTCTACTAATTTAAGAAAAATTAAGAACAAAACAAAATACACAAGTTAAGAGTATTTATGTATATGGGAGCCAAGAAAAACACTTTTGAGTTTTATTCTCAAAGCAAGTAAAACATATTGTTGTATACATGAACAAAGAAAAGACTCAATTCCATCAAGCATGAAGTGGTGTCTCACACAAATAATGGAGGAATGGCATAACATTCTCTTAAACACAACATCACATATGCGGGAATCACTAATGACTTCGGCATCATGCTTAGCATATATGCACAAATCCAACTTCCAAATAAAAATACAACTTTTTTCATCCTAATTAAAATGTCCCAATCTCACAACCGGGACCTTTCAACTTGCACTTTACTCTAATTTAATGCATCCCCCCTCCTGAGACCTTTGAAAGAACGACGTCCGGAGGTGGTGAAGGAAGCATGGTGAAGGCAAATATCCCGCTTGCTGCTGCAGCAACTGCTCCCACCACAAATGCGGGTAAGTTGCCGCCACCAAACAATGCGTCCCAAGGTCCACTTAGTACCGATACCACCATCTGTTCATGAAACAAAAATATCAAGATGTGTGTATATAAAGTAAAGATATCTGCTGATTAATTATTGCAACACAAAATCATTTCTAACTTCCATCCAAACCCAATTTCTTGGACCATGACCCAGATTGACATATTTTTCAAATAGAAAAGGAAAAAGAATAAAACCCTATGTTGGCCTACTACTCGATTCAGCAATAATTTCAACCCAACCTAAACCCGGTGGCCCATGATATTTCAAGAATCAGACACTTGAACTAGCGTTTTATAATCCTATGATCCATATTATTAAGATATCTTGTATTATTAATATTATAGCAGGTAGCTTCTTAGCTACTTGTTGCTTATTTTATTATAGCTATTTCAGTTAAACCCAACCTGTAGTGATCACCTCCCAGAAAGTAAATATACAGCTCAAAGTTTTTTGGCTACATATCAGGAATGATGACAAGTGTGAGGGCCCCAATCAATTGTTATGGGGTCATCCACCACCACCACCCCATCACCATGTGTTTTTATTAGTTCAATTCAAAAGAAGTCAAATGAAAGTGTGGGTGATGATGATGTACATATTTTGGTTTTAGTCAATGATGAGAAAGTAATGTAGCATGTTCTAGTTTGATGGCAAAAACTGTGTATTTAAAAAGTTCAATTTTTTTTTAGATACATATGCATACACATACAAAACTTATTTTTGGATTGTGGTGTAATAGTCATAAATGAGGCCAATAAAAGCATGCAAGACTACATGTGTCCGTCAAGAAGACTTGTGTCGTCTTGCCATAAATCAAGAAACATTGTGGTCCATTTGTTGTCATCTCGTATCAAATAACAAATTCCACACAAAATTACAACTTGATTTTTTTTTAAGTTGAGAAATTTTTATCATGTAATCTTTAAAATAATTGGAACCCGACCATGTTTTATCTTATAATTAAAGATATTTTGTTATAAATAAATTACTTGTACGTTTTAATTGATGGAGTTGGAATATATATATATACATATATATGTGTATATATATAAGAATGATCGAGTACGTACCTGAGGTATAACGATTGCAAGATTCAAAACACCGAGTGATAAACCTATATATTATTCAAAAGGTAGGTTAATTAATTAATTAAACACTATATATGCATGTTTTATAGTAGTGGGAAATTAACCAAAATATATATATACGAGTTAATTTAGAGTTACCTTGTCCAGCTCCTGAGTTGTTAGAAAATATCGACGCTAGAGCGCAAGGAACACTGAAAGTCACCTAATTAAATCAAACAAATTACTTAATTAATGGTCAAATAGTAATAATTATTTGATTAATTAACTACTATTACATACATATATTATTCCATATATAAAGACACGAACCAAAAACCGTGAAGTCACTTTTTAATAATTAAAGATTTAATCGATTCCCAGAATATTTAATTTTTGCATATATACTTTTTTTTTAAAAAGTATATATTCTGTTAATAAGTACTTATTCTTATCCATTCCTCTTTTATTTGTATTAATCCATAATAAATATTCCTTCAAAAAAAACTTTTGCAATATATAAAAATTAAAATTAAGCTAGTTAATATATAAAATTAAATGGTGTTAGCATGTGAAATATAAATAATAATCAAAAGAAAATTTATATGCATGGTGACTAATGAATTTTAAAAGAAAACACATATTTTATCGATCGGTCTGAAAACGTTTTAAATTTTAATAATATTATGAATATAAAATTCATAAGTTTGACTTCTCAGTAATTAGCTAGGTTTGCATGCAGCTTTTATTTTTTGATTTGGGGCAAGAATTGAAATAAATAAATAAAGTTGGCGATATGTACTCACTGCGAGTGGTGCACCGAGGACAGCGAAAATAGCCAAAGCTCCGCCCTTAACACCGGAGCTAGGTGGCAGAGCGGTGGTGGTGCCATCAGGCAACGTCGTATACTCCCTTTGAGACTCTGCCATTTTCGTCACCAAAACCGTCATCGCCAAACACACCGCAAGTAGAAAATTCACACCACCCCACAACCGCTTCACCCCACCAACCCAACGTGACAAATGCTGAATACAAAGCGAAGCCGCACCCGAAACTATCGAGTTAAGCATCAAACCCAAAGCCCCGGCCCGAACTCCACGGTTATACAGCTGTCCTTCACCCACCGTACCCCCGTACACCTCTTTACCCATCCAATCAGTGTCGTACAACAAAAACGGAAACCATGCAATCCAGTTCAAACACGTCACCAACAACAATATCCACATCGGCCGTGATAACTCTTTCAACGCACTAAACATTTCTCCGAAGAAAACCAATTGTTTTCCTGACGACTTACCGTCATCCGGTTCCGGTACGAAAACCTCCTCCGACACCGTCGACATAGCCACCACGGTTATCGACACTAAAAGTGCAATCGAGATAAAGAAACAAGTTTTTAAATTCGCACAGTACACGTCACACGCGTCGGTTTTCGTAAACGGTACGATTCTGTAAAGGTGGGTGTATGACCCGGCGGCGTACCCGAGTACGTTTCCGACACCCATGAAGAAAGCAAACAAGGCGTTCCCGGTTCGGATCCGACCCGAGTTCGACCCGGCTAGATCGGCTAACAACGCTCGGCACGGGCCTTGAAGCGTGTTGTTTGCGACGTCGAGAATCCAGAAACCAACGACGAAGATTGCGATGGCGCGAGGTTTGGCCCCGGCGCCGACTTTGTCACCGGTGGAGACACCAATGTCGGCTGCGTAGCCGATGAGAAAGACGGCGACGGCGACGAGAGCAGCTCCGCCGGCGATGTAGGGACGGCGGCGACCGAAGCGGGAGGTACAGCGGTCACTGTAATAGCCAACAACTGGCTGAACGATCATGCCGGAGATGGGACCACAGAGCCAGATGAAGGAGGACCAGGTGTGTGGCACGCCGATGAGTTGAACGTAAGGTGTGAGTAAGGAGAGCTGAAGGGCCCATCCGAACTGGACACCAGCGGCGATGGCGGCGACCATTATAATTTGCCAAATGGGTCTTTCTAGTGGTGGTTGCTGCTGCAATTGCAGCGAGGCTCGTGGTGGTTGTTTGTCATTTTTCATGGTAGAGTCCATGTGTGTTAGAATTGATTTAGAGTGAGACTGAAACAGAAGCCGAAGGTGAGTTCTGTGAATGTAAGGGCGAAGGAGGGAGGGTATTTATAAGGTTTTTGGCGGCTAGGAGATCGAATGATGAGGTGGATGGGGGGTTATGTAACACTTGTGGTCTTAGATAAAATTACCGAAGCTTCCTTTTTCACATATCAAATATATCAAATCAATTAATTATAATTATAATTTTTAATATAAATAATATACTCACATATACGATATTATAGAAGTAAATTTAAATTGTCAAAAAGTTTAAATAAAATCACACATTACTATGATTATTTTCAATGAAATCCGAACAATGGTCAAGCACTTTCCTCTTAGCTACTCATTCGGATGGCATGACAAGTGTTAAATAAAATAGAAAAATGATATATTCTATTATTATATTTTTTCTATTTGATAGTCTTACTTACCGCAAGATTATATATAAAGTCTACTAATTTTTTTCTCACATCCTTTATTGATTTTAATACTTTTATTGATCTTGTAAGTATGAGAATAAATAAAATAAAAAAGTAGAAGGATATATGAACTATTGATAAATATGATGAGAATAATAAGAAGGTAACAAGTGTCTTCTTTTCCTAGAGAGATAAATATGAATAAACAATAAGCAAAGGATATACATTTTCACAAGAATCAATTCTCTTTTGTAAATTAGTAGATTATACAGGTTAATTATTTAATTAGTCAGTAATAGAATTAACTTAAAGATTTAATACCTGTAAATTTGATGAATTAGAAATAATGTGAATCAATTCTCTTCTCTGGTGGAGTCATTCAATTGAAAACATAGATCATGTTCTAGTAAGATGTCTGAGTATATATGGTCAATAATAAGCTCATGGTCGATCTAGGCGTTATGAGCTTTGTTGATGTAAAATAAATCCTAGATTTTAAAGGAATATATAAGAATGCTAGAGTAATCTGGGAAGTAGTGGTTTGGTCCTTTTTGTATCTGATTTTGAAGTATTGAAATGATGTCATCTTTGAGAAAAAAAAGCAACAAGTTCAGGATCTGTGTCTGAAATTCCAATGGATAATTTTGCTATGGATTAAAGCACGTTACAAACTATAAAAATTGAGTGGTAATCGTGGAAAGTTAATCCGAAATGTATGTTAAAAATGCAAGGAAGAAGAAATGTAGTTGAAAGTTAAGTGTAAATATTGGTTTCCTTCTATTTGTTTTGTTACTCGCAGAAACAAATCAATTTGTTCTTGTTCATATTACTCCTATTTTTAGTAATATAACTCTTGCCTTCGTTTCAAAAAAATTAGTTTTCACTTTTCAGCCCATTTTTAATTAAATAATTTATTTAATATGTGACTTTCATGCACAAATTAAACATGCATTTTGAATAATACTTACGTCTACTCCCACTAGTAGTACGAACGTTTATCAAATATAGTTTTTTAACACTAGTACTTTATTAGAATTTAATTTGCAAACATTTTTTAAACTAACTTTGCAATTATATATATATATATATATATATGTGTGTGTGTGTGTGAATGTTCAATTAGAATGGAAAATTAAATGAGAACGAGACTCAATCTCAGTCGTTTATTTTGTAAGTGGAATTCATAAATAGAGATCATGAGAGATAGAGTGTGACAAAGTACATGTGATGAATTTATGAGTGGGCAATGAAATTAAAGGAGAGGAATTTGGACGGCTACGATTGAGTCTCTCATTCTTGTGAAGGAATCACAAATTGATGACGAGAGCTTGAGTCAAATTGCAAATCATGGTTGTTGACCAAATCGCAAATTGCCATTTAGGTTAGATCATTGTTTGATTGGTATCACAAATTAAATGGGCTAAGGTCTTTAATCGCAAATTGAAGTATACATGATAATCGGAAAATGGGCTTAAGACCTGAATCACAAATTTTTGCTATCACTAAATCACAAATTAGGTTATGGACTCAAATCGCCAATTAGGCCAAGAAGCCCAAATCGCAAATTAAACCAATTAAGTCAATCGCAAATCAAGAACTAATAAGGGAATCACAAATTACATTATGAGTCGAAGAGAGTGTGTAGAGTTATGAGAATTTATGAAGTATGATTTAGTTGTAGGTGATTGCCGGTATTAGCTGAATTCCAATTACTTGTGTGTTTGTACTCAACACTTAGACTACAAAATAAGCGAGTTTCACTAACTCTTTATGATGTGTTTGTGTATCTGGGATGAGTATATGTACGTGTGTGTTAATTAATGTATTGTTTGTTTATATGTGTACCTAATAACCGAGGGGGTTATCTGATGCTTTATGGCATCAAGGTCGAGTGGATCAGTATGATGGATGTTTGTAGACATCATGGTCGAGTGAGTTTGGTCGAGAGGGCCTTATGTGCAGTTATGTGATACTATGTAATGATCATAAGGTATGAGTGATGTGTTGTTCATTAAGCTTTTTGCTTACATGTTATTTTACCTCTTTCGGGTCCATCGGCAAGGACAAGCGGAAGGTTTCGGCATGACAGCAACTCATGGATTTTATTAAACACTTATATTATAGCTTCCGCTACTAAAACTTAACATTTATTAATTTGGGGTGACGATATCACATTATTATTTTATATTGAATGAATGAGTTTGAAATAATTAATTTATAAAAAAAATTAGGACAGTACATTTTGGTCTAGATTTGATTTTAGAATTTGGTTTCAAATTCTAATATGGTGGTGGTTTGGTGGTGTAGAGGGGAGTGGGGTGGTGGTAGAAGGTGGTGATAGACAGAGTTGGGCGATGGTGATGTTTCTCTGTGGATATGGAGATGGTGGTGATGGTTTTTCGTGATGGTGTTGACGGCGTGGCTAGATGAGGATGGGTGGCGGTGTGGTCGGATAAGGATGGGAGAGGGTGTGGCCGGAAACGGTGGTAGACAGTGGTTTTCTGTGGCAGACGGTGATGGTAGGTATTGTGTGGAAGTTATGAGTGTTTGGTAATTATAATTAATTAGTAATTAGTATTTTATCTATGATTTATTTATTCATTAATACTATTTAAATAATAATTAACATTTTTAATGAATTAAGTTTAAAATAAAAGAATTAAAAATATGAAGATAAATGTATTTTTGTCGTTTAAAGTGGATAAGGGAAATAAAGTGTAAACCATAAAAGATTGTAATTTTTAATGCACTAAAATTAAATATGAAATTTCTTGCAAACTATAAGAACAAAATATATAATTAACTCTATTTTATATTTAAATAAAACTTTAACCAACGTTTCATAAACAACCTTTTAAATCATAAAATCATATATTATCACCAAGTTTTAATATCATTAATGTTATAAAAATATTAAAAATTCGTAAATTGGAATTAGAAATATAGTAAGATTTGTCCACATCACATTTACATGTTATCAATAAGTTAAGGTTTTTACACACATCCAAATTAATTTGAATTTAAATTTGATGTTAAAGTTTCTACACACATCCTACATTTTATGCCAATTACATGTTAGGATTTATTTACGTTACATTTACATGTTATCAATGAGTCATCCTCTTTTACCATAGCAACACATTCTATTTGCTATGTCAATTATATATATAATTGTCGATGTAATTTTAGTTAATTTATCAAAAAAATGAAATAGTTTTGAAGTAATTTCCTAAAAGGGTTTAGTTCCTGAAAATGTATCTAACTTGTCACCTTTTGCTATTATGTGTACTGAACTTTCAAATTTACCATTTAATGTATCAAACTCCTAAAAATTACCATATAATGTACCCTTTTACCTATCATTCAGGTTACCAGTCATTTTATCATTTTTGCTTTATTTTTTATACCACTTATATCCACATGTACTGCCATGTCTGTAAATATCAAATTATATTTAAAAATCCTAAAATAATTATTCAAGAACAAAATTGTTTCAAGAACAGATGAATCAAGAAACCCAAAATGTTTTGAAGATTTGAGATTTGTTTCACACGAAGCTTATTCAAGAACAGATGAATCGTTTATGAAAATCGAAGCCCAAAATGAACCCAAAACTCATATCTCAGAATCAAAATCGAACCCTAAAACTGATTTCATCTAAAATCGCAAACCCTAAAATAGATGAATCGCAGATGAAGATGCTCATAGAACAATCAAAATCAATAACAAAACAAGAAGAAGAACCGAAACCACGAAATTGAAAATGACATAACCGAAACCCATAAAAAAATCAGAGATCACCAAAACCCACAAAAAATAATCAGAGATCACCATAATCGGTTCATATAAGAACCCTAGAACTTGGAATAATGATGAAGGAAAAGAAACCATGAACAAATCGATTGGAACCAGATCTGGTAGTATTAGCCCTAAATCGAAACATACCTGAACAGTTTGGAAACTCAAAATCGCCGATGAGAATCCTAAATCGTCGTTTGAAACTCTATATAGCTGATGATGGAATCGCTGATGAAAAGTAAAGATGAAATTGCATAAAGATGATGATGGAATCGCTGATGGTAGTATGAGCCCTAAATCAAAACTCAAAGTTGAAACCCTAGATCTGAACATAAAGATGAAATTGCATATATAAAGATGAAAAGTAAAGTTCAAATCCCAACTGGTAATCAAACAAAGTCAAACGCATGGATGTATTTTATTTTTATTGTTATTATAATTAATATTTATTATAATTATTCAGTTTTATAATTTTATTAATTTTGAATTATTTTTAAAGAAAAAAAACCATGTCAACAGCTACATCATGCCACCTCAGATGCCATGTCATTGTAACCGGTGCCACGTCACCATGTGACCTGCTATAACAGGTTCATACATTATATGGTAATTTTTAGGAGTCTGATACATTAAATGATAAATTTAAAAGTTCAGTACACAAAATAGCAAAAAGTGACAAGTTAGATATATTTTTAGGAACTAAACCCTTCCTAAAAAGGCCACTATATAAAATCTTTACTAATTTAAATAAAATTTAGATTCAATTACACTGTTGGTCCTTTTAGTATAGGGCATTTCACTTTTAGTCCTTTAAGCCAAAATCTTGCAATATTAGTCATTTAAATGAGCTTTTTGCACACTATTGGTCCTTTGACCGTTAACTTTAACAGTGTTATGGTTAAATTTTTTAAAATGACTACTATACAATTGGTCCTTTATAATTTAATGACCTTTATTTTCTGCCCTCTTTATTGTACTGTACACATTGACTGGAAAAAGAATCACAAACAGATCTTCACTTTGACTAGTATCAGACGTAACCTCGGGCACCACACTCCAGTACATAATCTTCATCATTTTTTCTTCTATTTATTCATTTGTATGTTTAAAGTTATAGATTTAAATTCAGTTTTGATTTTGTTTAGGTTTTTAAAGTTTTGGATCTACCATCTCACACCTCACCTCCATCACCATCATTCTCGCTTTACTTCCTCCTCTACCACCGGCCACCATCATCTAGGACCATCACTACCATGTCACAATGATGACAACATTTGCCTCCATTTCTGCCGTCGATAACCACCATCTAAGAGACCCTCAATGACAACTTCATATTTGGGGAGTGTGTAAGTGTATGCAATTTTCGACAAAAACCATCATTGGATGTGATCACCACCGCCATACTTCTTTTTCTGCTCTTTTTTCTTATCTTTTTCTTCGATTTGTTCAGATCTGTGGTGATTAGTGGTTTGGTGTGCTTGGTGAGTAGGGTTTGTGTGTGTTGGAAAAAGAGAGAGAGAGAGAGAGAGAGTGTGTGTGTGTGTGTGTGTGGTAGGGATCTTAGATCTTGGATAGGGGCGATTTGGGGTGTTAGATGTTGTTGGTGAAGAGATGATGATGGCGGAAGTGATGGAACAGTGGTGGCGGTGGTCTCGCAGTGGTAGATGTCCATGGTGGCAGCGGTCTCATGATGGTGGCAGTCTAGTGGTGATGGCGGTTCTAAGGTGGTGATGCTATTGGTTTCTCATCCTATCAAAGGATAGGATAGGGATTGTTTTGTTAAAATAAATGTTTAGCTTAAAATATGGTGTTTGGATTAAAATTTAAAAGAGTATAATAGGGTTTAAGTGTATAAACTATAAAGGACTAATGGTAAAATAGTCATTTAAAAAAATTTAACCTTAACACTGTTAAAGTTAACGGTCAAAGGACCAATAATGTGCAAAAAACTCATTTAAAGGGCTAATATTGCAAGATTTTGACTTAAAGAACTAAAAGTGAAATACCCCGTATACTAAAAGGACCAACAGTATAATTGACTCTAAAATTTATAAGATCATCCATAGTCATGACATGTATCGTCGCTGTCACATAAGCTTTCCAGCATATGACTATCTCATAATTAAACAAACCTAGTCATGACATCCATGAAGAATCTACACATCACCATCACTATTATTATTGGAATCACATAATACTAATATGATTGGATGAAAAAATGTAAAAAAACAAGAGATGAGCTAAGAAGCTTGTCAACGACAAGCCTTTAACACAACTCCTAGTCGATTAGGAAATTGAAATGGGGATGACAGAGCTCGTCATGGTGGATGAGGAGCTCGAGTACGTGTGGTCTAAATAACCTTAATTTACCATTTCATAAACCATTAAACATCTAGGTTGACACAAACTTGTTCTTATTAGAAGCAAACAATCGATAATGATTAACGAACGAATAGGTAAATATTTGAAGGTTGGTGTTAATATAACACTCCTAATCTATTATAATTTATTAGACAAATCAAGTCAAGACTGTATATATATAATATTACACGAGGTTAACTTTGTCTAACTAGTTTAGAGACCGGATGTGGTGTTACTAACCTATTAAAAAAATAATTCCAAACAAAGAAGAATTAATGATGTCACTAATATACGTAGAGGGTAGAGCTCGTGACTTAATAAATATTGTATTATTATGGTCAAATCGGAGTCATCGCCAAGTGATCTGGTCGGCAACGCAAAGGAAAGGAAAGAAGCGTCGTCAAATCGAGTATGAAGACTTTGAATTAATTTACTTGCCGTTGACTTAGATATCATGACATCAAAAACAGTACTTTAATTTGTTGGTATAACTAGGGATGGTAATGGATCAAATATGGATCGGGTGATGTCTTATTCACATCCATATCAATTTAATTTTTCATCATCCATTTTCATATTCATATTCATTTAAAATAATTTCGCCCGTTCGTATCCGTATTAATTTAAAATAATTATCTCTAATAATTTTGACTTTAAAAAGTCAAAATTATTTTTTTAATTTTAAGTGAATGAATTGTAACATTTTTTGTTTGGGCCTACTAATTAAGTGTGCTTTAATGCGTAAGTGCTTAATTATTATTTGATTATGTGTTTATGTTAATTAATAATTTACTTTTAATTAAATAGGTATCTTACTCCTTTATAATACTTTACAACCTTAAAAACTCTTAATTTTAAGTAACTTAATGTACTAAAATACCCATTATTAACCATTTCATTCTCTCTCCTAATTTAATTTTTAAAATATCACTTTTTAACCATTTCATTCTCTCTCCTAATTTGCTTTAACTTTTTATCTATTTAAAATATTTTCTAACACTAAAACACTCTCTCACACAAACACAATTATCCACCCACATCAACATAATTTTTAAAATCTTATTAACTTGTCACTCCTTATTTCATAAATATAAATATTTTTCTTATTTTAATATCTTTAGAATTTATTTTTAAAATTAATAAATAGTTGATACAAATAAAAGATAAAAAACTGACATTGTATGATACTTTTTCCGTGACATTGAATTGCGCGAATAACATATTATTATATTTTTAAAAACAACATGATGTAAAACATAAATTATTTGCCATAACAGTATTACGCGGGTAACTTGATATATATATATATATATATATATATATATATATATATATATATATATATATATATATATATATGTACGCATGCATGTATATGTGGGTATATGTGAAGTATCATGAATTAGCCACCTCATGCTTATGCATGGGTAGTTGTGTGTATACGTGGGTGTTGTTTATCACTTAGTCTCACCAGCCACCACCTCATTTGTTAAGATTATATTGAGTGTCGTGTGTGTTTCTTTGAAAAGAAGAAAGCTAAGGATAAGAGAAAACTTGAAACTTGGATCTTTGAAGTTGATAATCCAAGAAACTAGGTTGGTATGCTTTCTTTGTATTTTTGAATTGAGATTCATGTCAAACATGCTGTGATTATTGCTATTTGTTTGCTGGGTTTTTATAAAAAACACCATGGTTGAATATGGAAGAAAATTTAACAAATGGGTTTAGTTGGTTTTAATGATTTCTTGAGTTTTAAGGTGTTATTGATGATTCTAAACATGTTATATTAAGTTTATATAAGTTTAGAATTGTTAGAAATTGAATTCTAGTGTTATTCGTATGATTTGAAATTTGAATGGAGCTGGAAGATGAAGAAAAGTTGCAGGTTTGATTCTAGATTTGTGCAACGCGACACGTCCAAGGATGGAACGCGACGTTTTCTTTTATTATTGTGAATTCGAAGAGTGATGACTTCGAATTTAAAGTGGGCTTCGAAGAATGGTTCGTAATATGCGCTCAAAGTCCTCTTGGTTTGAAGTCTGGGCGCTCAAAGTCTTCTTGGTTCGAAGTGGCCATTTGAAGCCTTGTTTGAAGGGCTATTCGAAGCCTGACGCGTCGCGTCAGGGTGTTGGACGCGACCCGTCCTCGATATTTCAGGATGAAAGCTTTTGTTTGTGTTTCAAACGTAATGCTTTTATGTGCTTGCACTTTGAGTGTTTCTAACTTGTTATACATGATTAGAATTGATATAAATATATGTGTTGATATACTTATGAACCGGATACTGATTTTGGTATTATTGTGTTCTCAGGAGTGAACAAGACTCAGTAACATTAGACAACCAAGTGGAGATTGAGAACAGAGGTGAGTGGACGTTTAACTCACAAATGGTATTAGTTGTAATGGTTGTGGTTGCAACTGTTTATTGACTGATGCATAGATAGACTTTATGTCTGGTGATTGATTAACTGGTTATGTGTTTATTAATCGTGCGTCAGTGATATGTACATGGACAGATGGGAAGTCAGCTTGACTGGGCTATGGGTTGGGTTTGTTTGCTATCGGCTAATCAGTATTTGGATCTTTTGATGCATTCGTTGCAACTTAAGGGTACTACTGTGTGAGAATAGCAAATGAACAATCGATAAACCTTTGCTTTGGCCGACATTGGTTGTAGGTTCCTGTAGAACCGCCGTCTTCTCGGTTGCTTGCTTGTTTATTGTTGTATCTTGAGGTTGTGATTGATGTTGTGTTGTGATTTAACTTTCATTCACTTAGCTTTGTGCTAATCCCCCAGCTTCCACTTTTTTACAAGTTTTGGTAAGTTCAGTGGTTCAGCTATGAATGGGTGTAGCTTGGGGAATAACTGACTGCCACTCTGATATTACTTTTGGATGAGCCGTTGTATTTTGTAACACTAGTGTTTTTGAGATACTGATGTTTTGGAAAACTGTTTATTTATATTCAGTTGTAAATATCTCTGTATATATTTTATCGCTTCCGCAGTATTTTAAAAAGAAAAATCTATGTTGAAATTGTGATGTTACATGAATGGTCAAGATTAAATATTTTTTAAATGAATGGTTCAGATCGTTTAATAAATTTTATCAAATTAGTCGTTTATTAATATTAGAAGATGAAATCATAAAATAAATGATTTATATAAATATTTTTTCTTGATGTAAAATCATATTGTTTACTTAGAGATTTTTATTATAGATATATTGTCTAAAAGTTAATATTTAATAGGACAAATTGTATGAAAATGTAACGAACTTTATCTTAGTTACCATTGTATACAACCAATTTTAAAATTTTAATAATAATACAATTAACTTTCTTAATCCTTCCATATATTGTATACAAACAACTTTTTTATGTGTCTGTTGTTTAGTTATCATTATATATAATGAACTTTGCCATAATTTCTATAGTATACAACAAGTTACAGTGTGAAAATTATTCAAGTCGGTTATATTATTTAAAGAAAATAAAGTTGATTATATATAATGATAAAAAAAGACAAAGGTTATTCTATTTTAATGCAATTTACCCTATTTAATAAGTTTGAATTGATTAATGTCATAAACATCCATTTGATAGTAACTGTTAATGAAAAAATCATAAATGAAAATGATGTGTTATTAATGAAAATGTTAAATGTAATTACGTATAATAAACTCTTAACACACTTTTTTTTTACTGATTTTCACGATTTACCGTACGTGTTTAGACCGTTTGGTGAAGATATGAAAAAAATTAAAAAGTTAGATTATCGTAGAGGATTATATTCTACTTTCGATGCTCAAGCATTTCTCTATGATTATTACTTTGATAAACAAAAAAGTTATAAGAATTAAAATTTATCGCTATTTTAATTTTATTTAATAATATAAGCTTTTCTAATTAATTAGGATATGATGTAGTAGTGCGTAAACGCGTTAATGGACGAAAATGGGATGTTGGTCGGCGGATATGAAAGTATTCTTTTAAAACTTAAATTTTTTTGTCTTACGGATATATAAACAACAGATCTTATAAGAATTAGGGTAGTTTTATATCGCCTGTAATATGGGCAACTGTTCGGGGTCTATTGTTATATCCTAGGGCCTCATTATTTTTAGATAAGCTCTACTTATATATATGTAAACCCATTTTTGTTGATAATAATAATAATACTCCGTTGTAGTAGTAGTAGTTAAAATAATAATAATAATAATACAGGGATAATTAAGATAATCATCATTTTAAAAGATATATGCATATCCATAAGTTTGAATTTATAACCTAATAAACAAATATATATGGACCACACAACTGTAATTGGATAAATATTTAACTATTTAATCAGATAATTAGTCAAAGATGTGTGTAAATTAAACTTACCATTCTATCAGTTTTAGTCAAATTAACAAACCAAACAAAGTGGTTATTGCTAACCAAACCTCCATGAACTTTTAGCTAACTAACATACATTTAATTAAGAGCTAATTACATGGATGCTTTATGTGGTTGTACCTATATTACAATTTTTATCTTTTAAAAATTGTATTAATAATTTATGTGGTTATCATTCTGTTTCAATTTTGATCAATTACGCTAACTGCAGTTAAATTTGTCTTTTTAATTAAGTAAAGTCATTTTAGTCATTTAATTGTTTATCCTTGTTTCCACTTTCCACCACCATCGATCACCACCCGTCACGTACTATCAATTGCCATTAATCTTTACTTCACCGACACTGCCATCACTGCCACCGGCCATCAATCACCCTAACGATTGCTTCCGCCATCAATAACCACCTCCACAACCTACTATTACTACATGCAACCACCATCAACAGCGCTATAATCACTAATCACCACAATCACCATTGCCTGCACCAACTAGGCAACTAGCGCCACCACCATACACCCACGCATTGTTATGCTATATAAGTAGCGTTTTCTTTTGTAGTACGTTTTAAAAAAATAAAAGCTTTTAGTTTCATGTCTAAATGAATCACTACACCTCATCTCTCGATGCCCACCACACCATCCTGCGGGACTACGGTACCACTTATAGTTTAGAATTGAAAAAAAGTTCTTAGACTCTGTGTGTATGTAACTTTTTAGATGACGGATGGAGTTTAAAATTTTTGTTTAACAATTTTAAAATCTCATTTTATAAAATGGAAGTATTGATTTTTCAAGAATATTAATGCATGTTATTAACTTTGGTTTTTGATATGCAATATTTGTGGAGAAGAAAAAAAGCCAATGCACCTGGATATAAGTTGGAGTAAAACGACAAAAAACTTATCAAACCTTCTTAATTTATGGCAATATATATATATATATATGTATATATATAGGGGAGAGTTCAAACGAGAAGTGTTTTTCGTGCGAGAACCAATCTTGGCCCTTCATTTTGGATAATGGAATTTATGGATGAAGAGTGTGGATAAATTGGGTGTGGCAGGGTGCATGAAAGGAATTCATTGGTGGGCAATCCAATTAAGGGGAGGGGGGATTAGACGACTAAGATTGGTTCTCGCGGTATTTGTACGAAAAACAATTCTTGTTTGAACTTTTGCCTATATATATATATATATATATATATATATATATAGATAGATAGATAGATAGATAGATAAATAGATAGATAGATAGATAGATCACATTCCAAAATTTCATGTTTAGATATTTCTTAGATCATTATATGTAGCTCTTCCAAAAAAATTACAAATATACAAAACACAATTAATATGTAACATGTTTAGGTCAAATATAACTCATCATATCCTCTCACAAACATAAGAGTGGGTCCCTTATTTTAGTTAAAAATGAGTTTTCTTTGTAGGATTCACTCTTATACTTGTGAGAGAACATGATCAATCATGTTTGATTCAAACATGAAAGAATTTTAACCGATACACATGTAATAGTGTCAAATAATAACAAAAATGGTCAAGAATTAATTAATATATTATCAACTTGTATAAGGTTGTTATTATAAACAACGTATAAGCTAGGGTGATATATAAATAAATTTGGTATGTATAATTTCCTAAGAGAGAGTGATTCTGAGAGTGAAGTGGTAGGGGTAGCGTAAATTTTCCAGAATAAATATTATTATAAAAAAATGGACACAAAATACCGTAGAAGTTTGACTTTAAGAATAATAAAGAAATTAAAGAAATGAAGTAGGCCGTAGTATACTACTACTAGTAGCCAAGCCAGAAAGTGTCATAAATTTTAACAAGAGTTATCGACTTGGGAGTGTAAACATAACTAAAGATACGTATTGACACGTACGCATGTAGGGACCAAACCAATTGATTCATTAATTAATTAATTTCCTTTATACAAAATTTTATTTTAATTTAATATATATATATATATATATATATATATATATATGGAGACAGGAATCAACTCTGCTACCGACCTGCCTTCGCCTGCTTTCAAACTTGTTATAAATTAAAATTACGTAATCATTTTGCAATCCACCATTGCGGATTGATGGATGCTAATCCACTGTATATTTCTAGGCTCCTTCCACAGAGACAAAGCTTATAAAATTAAGACAAATGGGAACTAATGATGTAGTATTAGTCTATTAGAAGCAAATACTTTAAGAAAAAGCCAATTCATATACAATAAATTTTCTATATAGATAACATGTACAAGTATTTAATAACATATAACATAAGTTGACAATGTATAAATTGTTATGTATAAACATATGTACGAATCGGCACCTTTTCATACTAAAAAGGTAGTGTTAGAAGGAGAAAAAGGTGTCAAAATAAAAAAAAATCCCTAAAGTAACGAGGCCCGTGAATTAGGGAATAGGAGTGGGTTGTTGTTACGTTGTCCTCGTTATCCTTCCTGTAATGAACCTTTCTTTATTAATAACTTTTTCTTTACTTCTTTTTTGATTTACTTTTGCAACTTAATTAATTTCACGATTGATTCTTTTAATTAATTGCTAAGTTGTGGGGTTAATTAAAGAGATGAAAGGATAATTAATAAAAGTAATAAAGGTAGGTACGTAGGTAGGTATTTTATGAAATCTAAATATCCAAAACACGAAACTATCACCCGTCTTCTCATACTTATATATATATATATATATATATATATATATATATATATGTATATATTGTTAAACATAACCTTTCACAAGGCCCACTCCGTCAATGCTTACATTAAAGATTCTAAACTCAAAGGCTTATTAACTTAATTCAAAGGCTTACATTATATTTTATCATAGAATTTGTTATTTGTACGAGAAAGGGGTTGTTTGATAAAACTAAATGATTAAGTGCGAAGAATTTAATGGCTTGAATAATTTGAAATCTTCGTATATAATTCACTCTAAATGTGAAAAGTTATTTAATAAGAATTCTGAAAAACCCATTCAAGCCATAAAATTATATTTTTAATCTTCTTAGTGATTTATTACAGAAGAAGATATATTTTTTAAATACGAGAACGTTAAAAAGAGAGATTCGTGTAAAATATTAGATTTTAATTATTCAGATGTGTCTTAAAACCGAATGATTCAATACCATTTTTATATTCCTTTCAAAACAATTTTTATTTAAATACAAGAATCAAACTCACCGAATAGTGAATAATATTCAACTATAAACAAACAACCGGAAAACTTAACTCAATGAGCACAAGTCCATGTGTTGACTTGGTAAGTTATTGTTTGAATAAAGAGTCTAGACTATTTACATAACGTACTAGTACATAGACAGTTGTCCAAACTAATCAAGGTACATATATATTTCATAAAATCGTGTACTACAAATATTCAAACACTTAAAAACAAAGTTCTCCTTTCCCATCTCTTCTTTCATTCTAAGACATTATTCCATTTATGTCTTCCAACATTTATTGCTCCAAGATACACGCCATCCCTTACTAAGTTTTATCGACTACCAATACGTTTTTTCATTAAATTTGTTAAGAATGAGCATGAAATCATATAAGATGACCGAATCACTCGAGTCAAGGCTAAGTGATCAGTTTGGTCGTTTTGAGAAGTGCAATGTGAATCGGTACTAATCTAAACTATTAATTAAAATAAACCAGTGGTTAATAATATGGAGTGTTCATTAATGACTTATTAATAAAGTTATTTAAAAAAATAAAATCTCAATAAATAATGAGTCATGCATGGTTGGGTATATATGTAAAGAGATATGATATATCCTCCAACTTATCATCCTACTCACATGATCAAAACAAGTGTCAAAATCAATTGATAAGGCAAGGAAGGAGAATTAGTGGACTCCACATGTCATTTTATAATAAGTAGAAGGATGGAGTAAAAAGAAAAAGTAGGAGCATATATCATTTTTATATATGTAAATAATCAAACTACCTCCATAAATGAATCATGAATAACATTAATGACAGTTACAAATATTTCTTATGATTCTCGCATTAAGAATGGTTCTCAAATTAACTTTTATATATATATATATATATATATATGAGCTGTGTTCAATAAAGTTCATTAAAAAAATATAGTCTTAAAATTTGAATATTCAATCACTGGTTATTTAGTATACAATCACATGTGATTTGTAAAAACATTACATGTGAATTACGAAAAATTACGAAAATGCCACTCCGCCCAATTTTTAAAATTTAATCTGGACCATTGATTCAAAGGCTAAAATTAGTCCTTTAGGACTATAAATTAATTAACGATCTAGACCACTTATTCTTCTTTGATCTAATGGTCTAAATTAATCATGTTTTTTATTTTTTATTTATTAAATAGGGCATAATGGTAAAACAAACTTTTTCTTTCTCCAATCTATTTCTCTTTCTTACATTTTTTTTTATAAAAAACAACATAAATTAAAAATAATTTAATAGTAAATAATTAATTTAACAGAATTCACCAGTGAACACACCTAAAAAGTTACGAGTTTTTTTATCCTTATTTGTGTTCGATAATGAACACATCCAAAACTATACTTGTTTTAGATAAGTTTACAATATTCAAAAATTAAACATAGTCAATGTATAAGTTTACAATATTCAATATTGAACATAGTCAAATGATATACGAGTTTTATAACACCCCCGCGATTAAAAGTCACGACCTAGGCCGTGGAGCAGGGTAACCCAGTTGTTGGTCTTTTCTTTGTGTTGCGGCGGCTGGAGATCTTTAATTATGTTAATTATCATTTCCTATTTGAGGATTAGGGCAACATTAGTTGTTTGGTTTTGGTTATAAATATCTAGTATTGGTCAGTCATATGTACACACATCAAACACTCAAGTTCATAAATAAGTCTCTGGTTCCTGCCCGTGGATGTAGGTCGTGACCCCGACGACCGAACCACGTTATATCTTTGTGTCGTGTGATTTGTCTTGTTCATTATCTGCATAATATTCTAACGCTTGTTTTAGGTGTCTCGATCCTAACATTATCATCATGATATTGATAGTTTAATTACGTTATGATCATAAACTTGTATCTTCTAAACTCCTAGTCTAACAGTAGTACTTATTAGAATTTTTAAAACATAACTTGTTTCAAAGAAAAGTAGAGCCAAATTAAAATACATATAAAAGTTCAAAATCATGAAACCAATCCAAAGTCCAACCGCTTTTTGGCTGTTGGTTCGATTTGATTTGACTAGTTTAAAGGTCCAGTTTAGACGTTACGTTTAATTGTAACAGGAGGTTGCTGGTTTAGTTACCTTTTTTTTTACATAAACCAAACAAATTGAACTATAAACACCTAATTCTTGTCTTTGTCATGTGATGCAATCAAAGAAAACCAAGAACATCACACACAAGTTTACATAGTTTGGCCATAGTAATTTGACTTCTGTTTACGGATGAGAACCTGTGAGCTTTTACTTATTTGTCTATTTTCAAAATGTTATAATCGGAATAATATCTATGAATATTTGTAACAAAAAACCCTTACAACTAATTGTCCAGATCCATACACAACTAGATCCAAAATTTAGCAATTTCAAGCCGAACAGTTCTCAGTTTACTCCAAACATTTATTCTTTCCATTAATTTCATAATTCTAAGGTATTTTTTCACTTCACTTCATGTTAGGTCATACTTACGTCTGAACCCCAAAATTCCAAGCTAAGACTTAAGTAAATATAAGGTGTGTTCGACAAAACTAGCTGGAGATATAGCTGAGGTTGGGACTGTAGCTGATTAATTGAGAATCTAAAGCCCAATCTATAAGCTAGTCATAAAGGCTTTTATTTTGGAAATTATGAGGGATTTTGTTTTTAATAATCTCCTTTAAGATTTTAACATCCGAACAAGGTTAGAGGGCTGGAAAATATGAAAACCAGAATCCCGCGAGCCCCTGTGAATCCTCATAACTCTGTTACCGAACACACCCTTAACGTAATAAGGATTATGAAGGTATTGACATTGAGGTACGTTGAAGTTGGTCAAAATTTAGACGGCACTCACGAACGGGTATGAAATTGTCATCCCAAACTACACTTAGTTTGACTTTATAATATTCTCTTGATTCACAATTATGAAGAAACAAAAGAAAAAAAAAGGCAGGAGTTTGGAAGAATTTCAAGAAATATCTGCGGATAATATAATAATTGTTATAAGAGAAGAAAAGAAAAATGATTAAAGCTTTTGAATTACGCAGTTGAAGACATGACCACACGATGATTGATAAATTACATAAAATTGGAATAATGGTAGTGAGAATAAATTCCATAGTAATAAAAAAAACATTGATTGATTGGATAGATGCCAATATATGTTCCTTCACATAATATAACTTAAATTATACGTACTATCATTCACCATATATAACTTGGAATATCTGGAGACGAATAAATTATAAAAGCAATGGACCTACCGCCCATCTATCTATGCACATATGGAAAGCTAGTTATTTAATTTGGCTTTCATACATTATTATACATATATATATATATATAGGAGGTACGTACTACATTATATTGATAACTTCTTTATATATTTTCTGGTCATTGTTTATTTATTATACACGGAATGATAGGAACCTGCAGGCTCACATAGAAGTCGGTTTTTATAGAAAACATGCATGCAGGTTTGTATATATATATGAACTTAATTAAAATGGTTGGTAGCTAGCTAGTTCAAAATGGTCAACATGCAGAAACATCAGTTTAATTTCATGATAGAACCGGTCTTTAATATATTGTAAAATTAAAGAGTTGAAACACTCATAGAAATTTTGTACTAGTCATTAATCTCTTTTAATTAAACCAATGGTTCGATATGCTAATTAATCTTATATATATATATATATGTATGTACGTATATATAAGTATAGCTTTGATTACTCTACATTAATTATATTAACGTACGAAAATCCTTTAAAAAATATTACTAGTATATATCGAGCTAGCTAGGCCAAAATCAAATAATAAATCATGTAATTTTGTCTCCTCAACTCATAAATATTTGTCAAATTCCGTTTTATGGCATTTAGCCCTTAAAAATAATTAGATCTACCTACCTATCTAGCTAATTAAAAACAGAACACAAAAACTTTCCAGACGAGTTTTTAGTTTTTATTAACCACTATATATATATGACAATTATTTAATGAATGCACTTTGTTTTTCTTAATTAACTATGTATTTTGTATAAAATGAAGAGAAAAAAATAAAAATTATTAAGGGTTTAAAAGTGAAAAGTTGAAATAAATAATGAATTTATTTTAAGAATTGATATAAAGAGATAATATAAGTTAGAATTTCTTAAGTTATTACCTTTTAATATTTAGAGCCTAGCTCCTTCTTGTATTGAATGACTTATAAAGTATAAAATTTTAAGAGTTAAATCATTAATTTTTTAAAATCTAAACCAAAATAAAGTATAAACTTAATTAAGGTTTAATTAAAAACGTAATCATCCCAACAACAAGTTACGTCTAATTTGGCTTGATTGGTCGATTTGAAGTTAAAATATCATGTTCTTCGTGTAATGTTTTTAAAAAGTGTGTGTATATATTGATATCTGGTCTTTTCAATTAACACGATCGAGCACCTTTTCTTAAAAAGTAGCAAAAAGCATATAGGATAACGTATGTTAGATTGTTTCTCATTGAAAATAGCAACACAGTCTTTAACCATTTCTGGATCAAATTTTACTCCAGTAATTTTAAAGCTAGAAATGATTACTATTTTCTGTAGAATGACAAGAAAAGATCATGAATGGGTAATATTCGATCTGTGTATGTATATATGCTGCTATATAGATATATATTAAAATACCAAAAGTACATATAATTCCTAGAATGCATACATATATATAGTGAAAAAAATGTAGTTTAACGGTAGGTTTAGAATATATGCATGTAGCAGTGTTCAAATTAAAAAAAAAAAAAAAACCCTTATTAATATCATTACGAGAGTGTAACGTACCAGAAAAATCATATTCTAGAGATGTAATAAATAAATAAATAAAATATCTTATATCTATATCTATCTGTTTCACCAAATTATATTATGCGAATTTGATTCTAATTAAAAAAAAAAAGTCTTCTAGATTTAAGAATATTTGTAAGTATGGGGTCTGACGTAATATTCGTTGAAAGGTACATACCTTTTCCATCCTTCGTTTCTTTTAATTAAGTAAACCCATCGAAATGGACTGTTCAAGAGATAAGAAGATTCTATCTCTCCATTTATGTATGTCGTTTAATTAATTGGGACAACAATATATACCTCGCTTAATTTCTTTTCTATGCTACCTTTTATTTCATTTTCGATTTAATTAAACATACTAATTCATTAATTGTTTGCTTACTTATATGCATGTATAGTTTGTTAATGTAAATGCTCATTTGAGGATACAAGAATTAAGGTTTGAACACCTATAAATTAAGATATTGTTGTTTTTATTACATATTATCATGAGTATACATTAAAATACTTGTTAACATGGAAAGAATCAAGGCAAAAGTGATGCGATAAGAAAGGAAATAGAAGAGCACATAAAAGAATTAAGTGATAATACTCGATGACTAGTATTTATAATATGTTTGTGATCGATATAAACTTTTGAATACTTAGTATCATAATAATTTCAAATACCTTGGTTAGCTTATAAATTTGTACATTTTGGTTGTTGATATGCTATTTTAGATATTTTCGGATATTCTATACTATTTTGATATTTCAGAAATAGATAAAAATTTAAAAACGAAACATATCATAAACTTTCACATTGGTTTGCAATAGATTTTCGACGGATAAATAAAAATCTATAGAAAACATTTCCTACAAACTTTCTAGAAGTTTAAACAAAAAGCAACTACAAACCATCCAACCAAATCCGTTGGAAAGTCTTAGCAAAAAATATTGCTAAAATCTGTTGGAAATCCGTTGCTAAACGTTTCAATAGATTCCAACAAAAAATTTCATTGGGAAAAACTATATACTTTCTTTTTATTATTTGCACAAGTTTTACCAGTAGATTTTATTACAGACAAATCAGTTGTAAACATTTGAGGTCCATAGGAAATATTCGTAGGAAACAACTTCTCGCTATGATTTTGCCTACAAAAAATTTCTGTAGGAAACCCGTTTCTTTCGAAAATTTCCTACAAATTCTTTCGTTGGTAATGCCCATTTTTTTTTGTAGTTATGTAGTTAGAAAACTATAATTAAGTTATTGGAAAAACAAATTATTTTCTTTTATAATAAAAATGATCTAATTCTATGTAAACACAAGAATCCCACACTCACCGTGTACATGAAAGATGTTGTGTTCATAAATATTCTTTTTTGTATGACAGATCGTACACACACGTTCACTAAACATAATCTTAAACTACAACTTGTCTACTACGAGACTTGAATTCAAGACTTTAAAAATCACCTTAAACACCTGACAGCGTAACGCCAAATGCCTTTTGGTTTGTTCATAAATAGTCATTGGTCTTACTCTTACCAGACATTTATTTTGAGCCACAAGCATGATAGATCCCATAAGAACTATGCGTTTAAGTGTGCTTGGGCATGAGCATACGAGGATGGTGACCTATGGGGAGGTCCTCGCTTGGTCGCCAAAAATAAAGATATATGTTAGTGAGGTAAAATGGGCATATTGTATTAATGTTGGCGGGGTGTTACACACATTGGAGTTTCTTTAAATATAGATTTAACTGATTTTTTTCAAAATGAACATAGGAACGGATTTTAAAGATCACGTAACGCTTTGTTCTATCAAACTGACACCCGTCTATATGAACTTTATATATGTGTAGGTTAAATATTTAAAATCGATATCAATGACCTCTAATACATAATAGTTTCTATGAAATTCTAGAATAGTAACCTTAAATCATACATGCCTCCTAAACCTGTTCTTTTGGGCTTTTTAACTTATCTCTAAAACCCAACTATAGTAGTGATACACCCTTGGGGGCGTTTGGTTCATGGATTATAAAAGGCAATGATTTCATATCCTTTTGGATCTCAAATCATATCTCATCAGGTGTTTGGTTAACATGAAATGAAATTGAGATTTCAAGATTAGGGCAAGCTAAGAAAGATGAAGGTGCCAATTTCTTTACGTGAAGTTGAAGATGAAGTTTGATGATTATGATGGCGAAAGGGAGACGGTGAATGTCGTCAAAACAGAGTGAACACGTCGATTAAGGTAGCCATGATGATGGTCGGTAGCGGTGAAGGTCAGCGGCAATGAAGGTGAAGCTCGGTGATGGTGAAGGTAATTGATTGTGAGTTATGATGGCGGACACAGGTGAAATGTCGATAATGAAGGAAATCCTGCGTTCAAGAATTTTGAAATCTCTCACCTCCTCTAAGGATTTTGGAAACCACAATCATGAGACGTGGGATTTCAAAATCAAATTGTCCCCCTCTTTATTTCCAAGCAAGCATGTAATTTCAAGGCGTGAAATCTTATGAAATTCTATTTCCCCTCTTTATTTCCAAGCAAGCATGTGATTTCAATGTGTGAAATCCTACTAAATTCAATTTTCACCACCGATCACATTTAACAATTTAGTTATCTTTAGAAATTCAATAGACCTCAACCTGCCCCCTAATTTAGTCTCTTTGCATGTATTTAATCCATTTCAGCCTACTACTATGCATCAAATTGACAATAGATAGGAAATTCATCAAAAATTGTATATTGCTACCGCGCATGACTTCAAGAGTCATGATTATATTATCGGTAAACGTATTTTCACTCATTTTTATCAGCAAAGATAATATCACGTCTTTAAACTTTTATTAAAATGATTAAATCTTCTTAAGTATTATATTTAAGAACCCTATATTTAATAAAAGGGAAAAAATTGAAGATAGGGATTTTCAATGTAATACCCATAATTCACAATGTAATAATATTTTATTAATAATAAAGATAAACATTTGGTTATTCATTTTATAATTGGGTATTAAGGTTATAATCTTGAAGTGAGGGACTAAAAGTGTCAATTAGAAAGAAGGGAGGGGTATTCAACCCAAATTAGGGCACAAAGCTCAACACCTAATTGCTCAACCGTTTAGATCATAGTGTGTGTTTGTGTGTGTAAATCGTGAGTTCATCGTGAAGAAGGAGGCCATTATTACATCAAAACAGTTGGGACTTGTCACAAAAATCATCAGGTATGAATACCCAATCATTAGTAGCCAATTAGATATTGATTTTGCAATTTTTTTATTAAGGATTTATATGGTTTTGAAATGGTTTTGTGTATGTACGCATTTCACGTTCGAGACTAAATAGAAATGTAGATATAAAATCCTTAAAACTTAATGAAAATGAAATTCACTTGATAAGGGATTGGTTAAATGATGTTTAGAATGCACTATGACAAGAATACTGTGATTTGGTTAAGTTTTGGTTGAGATTGAATTAAAACTAATCAACTGTAAGTTTATGAATTGTGAAATGTATGAAGCTTGAATCGCCAACTTCAGTTGAATAGCCAAATATGTTGTTAAGGATTAGCCAATTGAAGTGTGTGTTGATTGCCAAATAGAGTTGAGTTTTTTAGGGACTCCTCAATCACCAACTACGAATCTGTTGAATTGCGAAGTGCAATTGAATGTGGCCTAGATCACCAAGTGCCCTATAGCACAGAATCACCAAGTGTTTTATAACCCTGGATCCACGAGTGCCATAGGGTATAGGATCGCTAAGTGCTCTATAGCACTGGATCGCGAAGTGTAGGGGTAGTCTGAATCGCCAAGTGTTGTTCCAACACCTGAATCACCATTCATGGCTTGGACTTAGAATTTTGAGGGCTTTCATAGAGAGTCGATGTAAATAGTGTAGCTCTAGTTGATGATTAATATTGTGGAATCCTTACTTGTAGGTGAATACCAATAGACGTGAATCTTTTAGAATATTGTTGTTGTGCTGCTATTTATTGTTTGTGATGCAGTCGGGTGAGTTACACTAACTTGCTCATTATTCTAGTATGGAATGTGTCTGTTATTATTATGTGAATGTGTAACTAATGTGTTATGTTGATGTGAAGTGAATTGTTGTCAATGCACTCCTTCAGTATTATGTGGATTGTTGGTTGTGAACCATTTGTATGTGTGACAACTTGCATATGCCTAGTGTAGTGTGCAAGTACGTGTACCCGCTAAGCTTTATGCTTATTGTTGTTTATTTAATCCTTTCAAGACAGGAACGTGAAAAAGCTCAGGTGCAGTAAAGACAGCTCACAACTAAAGCTATTTTCTGCACGGTGATTTATAAAATGATTTTGTCGTTTATCATACTTTACAACCATGACTTCCGCATTATTTCTATTTCAAGAATTGTAATATTAACGTGTAGTCCAGGTGCAGAACTCGTATTAAATTTTGTATGAATTGTTTGGTTATTACTTTTTACTTTGAAAAAAAATATGGGGTGTTCATTCAACTTAGGTGATTTTCAAGATTTGTTACACCCCCGCGATTAAAAGTCACGACCTAGACCAATAACTTTGAATTAACTAAAATCATGGTGGAAGTTATTAATTTTAGGTTACAGCTAAGATCATTATTAGAGATTAATCTGTGGTGTGATTTCTAATTTAAGAATGCATTTCTGACCAATGGATTCCCTAAATCTTTGTTTGATTATTTAAGATTACGTTATCTTCATATATTATTCTTTAACATCCATTATTCATTTGCACTTGCACTTTGGTTTTGATTTGTTCATCGCTTCATTGTGTTCGCTCCCGTATTTGTTTTCATATTCGGTTTGGTTATTTTATATTTTTACTTTATTTAGGATTTCGTCCCAAGATTTGTAGATATTTAAGAACATATGAACCGAACAACTAAATTAAAAATGCAAAATATATCAAAATTTTAAAATGACAGACTACCAGCTAAATTTCAGAACACTGAACACTTGGATTTTGAAGTTAAATACAATAATAAAAATACAAAGTTACTTGTAAATTTGTATAGCTTGTTTTTTAAAGGGTAAAATGCGTGAAAATACTAAAAAAAACTATACTAATATTGTTATTGTATGCAATTAACTTTATTTTGTATCAAAAAATACATACGACTTACAAATTTGGTTCATTGTATACAATTGGTAACATGATTACTAGGTTACTGGTTACCCATTTTATACAAGAAACCAAATTTGAAAATTATTTGTATTTTTAGGTATCAAAGTTCTTTTATTTTTGGCCAACTTATCGTCATAGATAACTTGCATATAATAAACCAAATTTGTAAGTTGTGTGTATTTTTAAATACAAAATAAAGTTTGTTGCATATAATGATAATATTGATATGGTTTTCTGTATTTTCGTACATTTTGCCCTTTTTTTAAAAAGTACTTGATTATTATTTATACAGTATGTTATTATGATAAAATAAATATAAAAATTTGATTAACTTTTATATTCTGAAGTACCTTTAAAAAGTATCTACCATTAATTCAACCAGTTTTACAGTATTCATAAAATCAAATCACTATATATATATAATCCATAATTAATTCATAGTTCTAAGAGACTAATTTTAGCCTTTGGATCAATGACATCAATGGTCCAGATTAAATTTTAAAAATTTAGTTGGAGTGACATTTTCGTAATTTTTTGTAATTCACATGTAGTGCATTTATAAATCACACGTGATTGTATACTGAATCACCTGTGATTGAATATTAAAACTTTAGGACTATGTTTTTTAAATGGTATTTATTGAACACATCTCATATATATATATATATATATATATATATATATATATATATAGGGAGTAGTTAAAACGAGAACTGTTTTTCGTACGAAAACTGCGAAAACTATTTCCGGCCAATCATTTAATTTCCTATTTTTATTATTTATTTTAAATGGGAAAAGGTAGTATGCACATTTTTACTTTACCCCACATTTTCTAAAACTAATGTATCAATCAAACCAAAAGGTGTTAAATTATGAAAATTATATTAACGAGAAAATTGTGATCATTAATTTGAGACCGATGTTGCTATATTTTTTCGTAAAAACAATTCGCGTTTGCTGGGTTTTTTTTACACAGCACTCGACATATGCACATGTGCAAATTTTGCACATGTGCATATCTACATCTGTGCTAAAAAAACTAGGTGAATCTGTGCATTTGCACAAGTGCATATATTTGCATATGTGCAAATGTCGACTGTACTAAAAAAAATCTAGCAAATACAAAAAAAAAAAAAATCGAAAAAATATAGCTAGATAGGTCTCAAATTAAAAGACATAATTTTCTCGTTAATTTAGTATAATTTTCATAATTTAATATCTTTTCATTTGATGGATATATTAGTTTAAAAAAAGTGGGGGTAGTTTTAAAATGTCTAAATTGCTCTTAATTAATTAAGGATAAGTTTGATTATTTTAAGTTTATCCATTAACAACTATTTAATCTGGACCCTCTATCTTTTTTATCAACGGCTATAATTGGTTCTCGCAGTTCTCGTTTGAACCGTCCCTATGTATATATGTATGTATGTATGTATGTATAAGCTAGAAAATGACACCTAATTAATAAATGCAAAGCAGGCCGGTTACTACTTTATTCCTTCAAATTCGATCGACCTCATGTGTTACTTTCTTTAGTTGTTAAGCTGCGTTTAACCATCCTTTTGAGATCTCATTTTGTGTACGTTATTTAACATTGTCACACATGCATATATACCCACCAAAATGTTAGTTGAGATAACATATATAGAATATATCAATTTAAACGTACATATACTTTTCTTTGACGATTCACAACATAATTATTTAGTTACCATAAGTTTGATTCATTCTTACTACATGATCGAGTTGATCTACTCATTATTTATTTGAACATCATTTAACTATCGATCGATGCTCACTCCATATGTTCAAAGGGTTCTTAAAACCAATTGATTATTAGTTGAGTAACTCATTACCCTTATTAAGTACATTACAAAGTCATTTTTCGTATGAGAAATTATTCAACAATATAATGGTCCAAATAGAAGCCAACGATAAATCGACAAGTCAATAATAGATTGTTGGATAACATTTGATTCTCCTAAAACTTCTATACCCTTTTAGAGTTCTTCCAAATCAGTCAAATTTAAGTTTTATGGAAAATTATAATACCATACATTTATAAGAAAAAAGAAACTGTTCTAAATAAATAATAAAACATGCTATATTAGGCAAAATGACCTTTAGATGAGATGGGCGCATGCATGTATCAATCTCTTACAAGTCTTAGGTTCAATTCGTAGCTATATGCATTTTTCCTTACATTTGTTTCCATCTAATTTTTCAATATATACTAACACTCTCTCTTTTCTCATATTTCAATAATAACCTTAAATAATTTGTAAATTATAATAAAAAGACCTAGCTTTACTATGATTTATAAAACAACTTTAGATAGTGTAGTTTTTTAAAAATACAAATGTTTTAGTACTGTTTATAAAGTAACTTTACATGATTTTAATTTTAAGTTATATATATATATATATACTATATATTATGATAACTATTTTGTTTCTTTTTAGACATATTTAATAAAAAGGTCAATTTTAAAACTGTGTATGGATTAAATAATCCCATATAAGTTTACATAATATATCTTATGTACTCGAGCTCATTATAACTTTCTCTTAATAACAAAAATAAACCAAATCTTAAAAACTTGAACCATTTAAAATATAATCAAACATGAAAAATTGAAATTCAGAACTTCATAAATCCAAATAGCACAATATGTATGAGAATAATTTTAAACATTCTAAAAAAGTGTAAAACTAGATTTCATAACTATGTGTGATTAATGAATAAATAAATTTATATTAAAAAACTTTTATTATTTTGCTAAATATCTTAACAGAAAATTCAATACATGTAATCCGCAGTAAAGCGCGAACTCTCTAACCTCGTTAGAAACTAAAGTAGAGGGGGGAGGGGATAGCTGGATGCAACAAATTTGAAACGAGGGTCGGTGTCAGTGGAAGCCTCCTCATATCGTCATACTAATCAAGCCTAAGTCAGAAAAAGCACTTCAAAAACACTTAGTTATTGTTGATGTTGTTGCTTCAAATTTATCACCTGGTCATTTTTCAATGGTCAATGATGGTTACATGATATGTTTGGCTTTTCACCATGTGTTTTTATATTTCCAAGCCACTCAAAAGATCAAAATATTTATTAAGTCAATTCAAACTAATACTATGAAACCAGACACTGCACCAATCATGTATAGCATAATATCAGTGAGAAACATTGATCCACAGAGAATTGTGTATACTCCATAACAAACCTCGATTAATAGTCAACCTAGAAACATGCTACGGATAGAATAATTCTAAATATGAAACGGAAAATGACAAAAAGAAGATAAATCTAAACTAAACAAATTATATTACACCAAATAAGCATTGTATACATCATTCACATATCTGAGTCCTCAAATGGATAAATCAGTCCGTTTCACAAAGTTGATACCAAAGCCTTGACGGTCATAGGTTATCTCGGTATGTAGTAACTAATCATCGAATTGGTCAACCTAACGAAATTATTAACCACATAATCAACTTGCAAGTAAAACTCATTACGAAAATTTTTATACCGTGCCCTTAATGGTTATTAGGTACACACCTAGATCAATTGCACTTTTATATGCCTACTCGCTACCACAAACCTAACCTACTCTTATCATGATTACCAATATGTAATTAATCTATTCAAGCATTCAAGATCTTTATTAAATTAAATGATCTAATCAAATTCATATTCAATACCACAAGCACGATTATAGTCTGAACCAACTCATGATCAAAATACTCATATGATTGCTTTAAGACATAATTTAGTAGCTACGTTTTGGTGGCCAAATGACTTGGCCCACAATTATAAAAACACAAGAATCAAAAGAGGCTACATGTTCTCCTATAAAGATGAATAAACCTAGCATAGTTTTCCTAACCCTAAGATAAAGATTCATTAGGATGGATTATTGTACACTATGTTTCCTAGGCTATGGACTTGATCTTGTCACCATGCTTCAATCCAGAATGCTTAAAGGTGTAAAAATACATAAGTTTGTCCAAATAAATTATATCAAATACCTCTAGTTCGTAAGGAACTCTAAAAACAGCGCAAGAAACAATAAAATACCAAGTTTTGTAGACTATGGACTCGATCTTGTGAATTGGGAAACTTTCGAAATCCAAATATTTTGAGTTTTGAACTTCCAATTTGGTTATTATTTTATCTTCACACTTTTCAGCACGTAAAACACTTGAAAGAAATTGCACGGTGTGTACCTCTCAATATCTCATTTTTTGTTATGGTGTAGCTCTTTGAGTCTAAATTACGTTGCCACTTAAAGCGCCTCAATTTGAGTTCGTATGAGGGAGTATGGTCAAAACAGTGAAGGTACGTCAGAGTTGTCTTCTTTTCTCGTGTTGCACTCATTTTCTTCCTTTTTCGTCCCTTTTCGTTCCTATCTAGTCTAAATTCATTGTTTACTTAATATGAACAGATTTTAGATATAATCGGTTAATCTATTTGCCATAAAAGGGTCATAAATAAATTATAATGAATATAATATATATATATATATATATATTAAATAGAAGTTATCATTACATATGGTTGCATACTTGCATATCACCGGTAAAGGATGGTTACTGATCGCAAGTTATAACTAATATTTACACTTGATTAAATTAAATCAATAGCTAATAATACTAATGGTTCGTTAATAAGCCCACATTAATGCTTAATGGTCATTAATAGGAGTATTTTGGGAAAATAAAGTTTCGATCATATAACTCATATTAATGCATTAACTAATGATTAGGGATGTAAATGAGCCGAGCTACTCGCGAGCTATTCAAGCTCGGATCGTTAAAAGCTCGAAACGAGCCGAGCCTTAACGAGCTCGAGCTCGAGCCTAGGTTAAAGCTCATTTAATAAACGAGCCAAGCTCGAGCTCCAATGAGGGGGCTCGCGAGCTTAAACGAGCCTAAACGAGCTCCATATATAATATAATTTATATTTTTTAATTTTTAATTTTTAATTTTTAATAATTATATATATCATTTTAATAAAAATATCAAAATAATACCTGCGCCTAAACGAGCCTAGCTTAAACGAGCCTAAACGAGCCGAGCCCGAGCTTCATAAATATTAAACGAGCCGAGCTCGAGCTCAACATCATAAGCTCTAAACGAGCCGAGCTCGAGCTCGAGCTCGAGCTTAAAAAGTCCTAAACGAGCCCGGCTCGATAAGTGTCTGGCTCGGCTCGTTTACATCCCTACTAATGATTCATTCATTCAGAGGCAATTCACGGTTGAGTAAAGATACAAATGACCAAATAACTCATATTAACAAGTCATTAATAAACATTGATGGTGGTAACAAATGATTCTCGTATTAAGAGCGGTTCTTAAATGAACTTCTTTCGATGTATATATATACATAAGAGAGAGAGAGAGAGGGGAGCAAGGAGTGGTGTATTAGGATATTGAATAAATGTTGCTCGGTGAAAAGGCCATAACCCCCTAACAAAAAGACAAAGTAACATCTAATATAATTGGAAGCATAGTTAAATGACTAAACCAATTACAAAATATGAACAGTAATAACTAGCCACGTAAAATTTTATCTTAAAAGGCTACATAAGTTATTTTTTTCATATCACAAGGGCCATTTAAATAATTCATTCTTTTTTTTAATTATAGCAACGTAATAATAAACAGGGAAAATGCATTGAAAAGTAAGATGGCGTGAGTAATGGTTTATATGTGTGTTAGAAAAAGAAGATAAGATAAAATAAGATTTTCTTAATAACACATTCAAGAATGTGATCGAAATATATATGGTGTGAAACCTAAATATATAATAAGTTTATATATTAATAATAAATAAAGAAATATTTATGAAATTAGAAGATAAAAAAAATTGATGTACTCACATATTTGAATTGATAGTTATTAGTGGAATTAGAAATTAAGAATTGACATGTGATTCAATAGTTGTTAGTGGAATTAGAAATTAGGAATTTACATTGTATCCAATAATTGGTGGTGAAAATCGTGTTAGAAATGACTTGAATTAGCGTTACGATAGATTTATGAAACTAGGAAAAACAAGACTAATGGTGCTCGGCGTGCAACATGTGTTCTCGACATGGAGACATCGAAGACCAAAAGTTTTGGGTTTTTCATTGGAGGCTCAACGGCATGGAGCATGTGTCTTGTGTCCAAAGTTGTTTTTTGTCTTGTGTGCTGCGGTTGCGTTTATTTTAGTTAATTAGTGTTTTCCTAATTAAATTGAGTATTTTGTTTTAGTTAAAAATATTGTGTTTAATTAAGTTAATTAGTGTTTTCCTAATTAATTTAGGTATTTCGTTTTAGTTAAAAATAGTGTAGCTAGGGGTGGTTGTCATTTTAAATTTGTGGTTCATATGTACCTTGGGATGACATCTTGTAAACATTTTCAGTCATATAATAAAAAAGTCTGTGGTTTCTGCCCTTGAACGTAGTTCGTGACCTTGATGACCGAACTATGTTATATCTTAGTGTCATGTTTATCTTCTTCTAATGGGTTCTTGTTAAATTTTCAAGTTTGATAGTTACAAAGGTGGTGTTTTGATACTACAAATTGCAACAAATTTACAATAATAGTTAAATAAGGAATTATGGTTTCGTTGAAAATACTTTTGAATAACAACATTGGATCCAATTAAGAAAGACGGGTAACCCATTTCTACTTAAGATCCGTACTCAACTTAAAATTTATGCCTTAAGACTTTTGACGTAACAAACTGTTAATTTGTTAGCTATTTTAGAAAATAAAGGGGAATTATTAATGTTAAAAGTTATAGAAATAAGATTATGATATCATAACTTTTTTTAAAATATACGTTCTTCATATATGTATGTATGTATGTATATATATATATACTATATAAACAATTTAACATTCTCTCTCCTATTTAATTTTAAGAGTTCTTAAAATTAAATCAAAACAAATTTTTGACCTTTTATTTTATTTAAATTAATATCATCAACTCAATTTTTAATCATTTCACTCACTCTCCTAATTCACTTTAACGTTTTATTCATTTAATATATACTCTTCACATTAACACACTCTTACACAAACACAATTATCCATCACATCAACGTAATTTCTAAAATTTTATTAACTTATCTCTCCTTATTTTGTAAATATAAATATTTTTTTATTTTAATATCTTTACAATTTATGTTTAAAATTAATAAAATAATTGAGTCAAATAAAAGAAAATTTTAAAAAATTGACATGTTGCTGAAGAAAACTTTTTGTGACATTGATTCACGCGAATAACATATAATTACATTTTTAAAAGCGACATGTTAATTGCAAAAAAAAACTATTCGCCGCCGCAGTATTACGCGGGTACAATGTTAGTATATATTTATAAGTTTAGTCGGTTATAAGAGAATCGGTATCTCGATCATCGAACGTTATTATGCGGTTTTATCATGAGAAGCTAGCAAAGGTGTTTTAGTGTGATACACATCAACAAATGATTCCTAAAGAGCTAGCACAACTAACTATTATTCTTCTTCTTCAATGACACAATTATTCAAAGCACCAAATCATGTTAAATTCTTGGGAGTTACCTTTATACGTTTAAATCTTAAAGGAAAACTTATCGGATAAAACCTAACTAATATATATAAAAAATCAATGATATCATATGATATTAAATTAGTATATTAGCCGAGTGTAACTGGAGCAACAATGGTGTTATGGTATTGTTTTTCGAGTTTATCTTGTTCAAAAAAAAAGATATGTTTAAAAATATGTTATAATCTTTTGTTCATGATATTGCTTTCGGAGTTCATCTTTTTGTAGGTATTTGTTTATATAGTATGATTTATTTATAAATATATGTTGTAATTTGATTTGATTCTGTAAATTATAACAAAAACTATTTTACCTTTCTATGTTTATCCTTCTACAAATTTATATTATTTATAATGCTATAATAATATAATTGACTTTTTTTACATTTAATCTAATTTGTAATGTAATTAATTAATACCAATTTTTGGATAGTTTAAATTTCTTAAATTCAATCTACTTCAATTTATAGTATGACATTTATAATTATATTCGATCATTAATATTATAGATATTATTTTTAGTTACCTTAATTGAATTTAACCGAATTCTAATTTTCTAACCATTACGTAGGACTATTGTTAGAAAATAAAATAAAAATAACAATATATATAGTTTCTTTAAGGATTTAGTATCCGAAAGTATACCGAAGTTGTCACTTTTTGCTATTATATATATACTCAACTTTAAAAACTACCATTTGCTATACTAAACTTTTGAAAGTTACCATTTGATGTACTATAACCTTTTATAGTAGGTTAAACAAGTTAACTTGATTTAAAATAATTGAAAAAGTAATTAAATACTATTTTAATAATAATAATAATAATAATAATAATAATAATAATAAACATAATCACCATCGATCTGGGCTTCATCTTCGTCTGTTCCCTTCATCAATTCTTACTAAATCCAACCCATAAATCTAGAAATTTGATTATTTTCACTTTATCTTACCCTTCTTTTTGACAATTCATCTTCAATTGTATATTTGGTTTTGAGCTTTCAGATTTGGAAACCCTAACATCAATTCATCTTCATCCTCAATCGATTTTGTGTTGTTTAGTTTGGTTGAGATCTGTTCATAGGTGCGATTTTTATCAATCTCCATCACGGATCTAGCTGTGATTCATTTGAAAAGGCCGAAGGTTTGAAGGTGTTTTATGATCTTCATCTGCGTTTTAGGTTTTAGGCCCGATTTAGGGTTTTTGGCGTATGCGGTTTTAGCACTAAAGCGATTTAAAGGTTAGTTGATTAAATTTTTAGGGTTTTGTCTATATTGTTGGATGTTTATGAGATTCAATTGATTTGTCTAGATTATTGGGTTTTTATGCTATTTATTGGGTTTTTATGCTATTCAAACGATTTGTCCAGAATGTTATGTTTATGCGCTTCTATGTAGCTCCAGATCTACTTGAATCTTCTATGAATCGTGATCCACTCAAATCGTTTGAACATTCAAAAGGTTTGTTCTTCATTATCTTCACCGAGCATTCAAACCCTTGAATCTGCTATGAATCGTTATCGATCGAGTCAAAATCTTGTTTGTCAAGATTAATCTTCCAACTTATGGTTCTTGGGTTATTGATTTGCTTAGCAATTTTCAAGATCCCGTTCCTTTTATTTTCCAGATTTGTTCTTGGAAGAAGAAGAAGAAGATGGTGATGATGATTAAATCTTTTTGTGTTATTTAAAAATAAATCAAAATTCATATTATTACCTGCAACCTGAACAACAAGTTTCTAGATACATCAAATGGTAATTTTAGAATGTTGAGTATATCAAATGGTAGTATTTAAAGTTTGGTATATACAATAGCAAAAAGTGACAACTTTAGTATACTTTCGGATACTAAACCCTTTCTTTAACCGTAAATAATTCAAATCTAATAATTATGTAGCTATATGAATGGGAAGAGGGGTTTTAAGGCTATTTCAACTTATTTAAAATTTAAGAGTTTAAGCACAATGTCTAAATACTTACAATATAGTATATACATATATATATATATATATATATAGGCAAAAGTTCAAACGAGAACTGTTTTTTTTCTTACGAGAACTATGAGAACCAATCTTAGCCGTCCAATTCCCCCTCCTTCTATTATATTGCCCACCAATGAATTCCTTACATGCACCCTGCCACACTCAATCCCCCGCGCTCTTCATTCATGAATTCCATTATTCAAAATGAAAGACCAAGATTGGTTCTCGTACAAAAAACAGTTCTCGTTTGAACCCTTCCCAATATATATCAAGTTTTGTTTTTTTTTACAAAAACATCTACTCAAGACACAAATTCTTAAATCAAGCAAAATGAACAACACTCTAATAAACAACTATTCAACTTGGTCAACCTGATCCTCGAGAAAGAATAAAATGATAGTCGGTATAAACTATTAAATATAAAAAACAACTACAAGTTTTTCATATTTAGAGAAAATGGAAATCCAAGTTCGCATAACTAATAACTTAGTGACAATTGAAGCACATAGGTTTAAGTGAAAGAAAATGTACATACAAATTTGTACACACGAGTATTACATGATTAAACCTGAAACACAACATAATCCAATAGAGAATCGTTTGACAATTTAATGAATCAAATTAGTTGATAAAGAGACTGGTCTCCATGCTTCAATTTGTTACTAATGACCACACGTTTTACCTTTTGAACAAGATCCATTGCATTTCCACTTCTAAAGCCGAATTTTCATACACCTTGCAATTAAAAGAAAAAAAATGATGATTCACGTGTTAAATATTAAAAAATGAAGAATGGTTTCCTGTCTTGTGTATAAAAGATTAACACTTCTATTTTAGTGTTATCTTTCGCTAACTACCTACATTAATAAAATAGTTTTAGGACCATCAAGAACAACTATTTACATCTCCGAATCTAGATTTTCAAATATATAATATATCATTTTTTAATGATACATTTTATTTTAAACCATATTTTATAAAAAGTTTCATACATCTTTCTAATAAGATTGAAAATGCTTTAAAATCAATGACTAAACACTTTGAATAATATACTCAAATTGACCACTCAGCTCATCAGCATAATATAAAAAAAAACCTACTCAGTTAAGCAAAAAATTTCATATCCACAACTATTAATGGATAACAAAAAGTTAAGAATATACTAATTTTAAAAAGTGTCATACTACAATAAAATTTATATTAAAACGTAGATAAAAATAAAACTGTCGCAAATATATAATTATTTTTACTCTAAATAAAATATATCACAATTTACTAAACATAATTTATAAACTACCTATAATTAATTACATTAATATACAATTTTTATAAACCCCCTCACATTTTATTAAAAGCCTCTCACGTGTTTTAAAAAACCCCCTCATAATTTTTATCAAATCCCCTCTCAATTGATATTCAATTTATGGGGTGTGTTTAAAGAATTATGAAATTAAATGTTTTGATTATTAGATAGAGATTAATTTAATAGGTATAAACAGAAATAAGGTATATCGATCTTAAGTACGTAGAGGTAGATGTATGTATGTATGTATGTATGTATGTATGTAAGTCAGTTAATTACGTACATATTCTATATATATATGAATGAATGAATTAAGCGAATTAAGATTGATGTAACTAATAATGAAAGGTACGTAGGTAACTACGTACGTGTCAATCAAATTACAAATACAATAAGAACAAGTTAAGTAATTGATCGAGGCCTTTGTGCGAATTGAAAATATCTGAGACTTGATTCATACGTACCCAACCCTTAACTATTAATTCGTCCGAGTAATATATTAGTGATGATGATGATGATGATTCTAGCTACCTAGGATCGAGAAGACAGTCGACCGTATGTATATATACCTATGTTAGAGAATTTTTCGGTCGGTTAGTTATACATATATGACTAACTGCATAATTCTATTGGAGACAAGGAACATCACAAGGAGTCTTTATTATGAAGATATGCTTATTTTGTGAGACTAACATGCATCTTTTAATTAAAGATAGAGAACACGTACCAAGTATTAATTCTTCTCTTCATTATTAACCCCACAAGCTAAGTGTTAATTCTATTAAGGGAATCGACAAGTCAATCATGAAAAAGGTTGTCACTATTGCCTTTCTTATGTCAACCCTGCATGCCTAGCTAACTGAGAATAAGTGCGTATATATATATATATGTTTATCTTTGGTAGGCTTATGTTCTCCTTTGTGAGAGCTTCACAACAATATATATTGTGTCCAAAAGAGAGTATATATAAATGAGATAATGATACTCAAAGTGGAGTATTTGACATAAAACTAAGGAGAACCACGTGGGTGTGGGAAAGCGTACTACATAGGAGAAGTAGACTCTTTGTGGGTTTTTGACCATTGATGTATATGGACTTACAAGCTTCTTTGTATGGTTTTACTTCAAATTCTACTCATGTACAAAAGGTGCAACTTGTTGATTTTCATAAGCTAATACCACCATAGGGATATTCGTTAGCATTTGGTATAACTTTAAGATCTATTACATCCATGAATTAAAGAACAAGTACAAGTGGCATCCGGTTAATTGATCCGGATCGATTGAGCTACTCCCGAGCTTATGTTGGAGAGATGGATTTGTCATATCTTTAGCATAGACATATCAATTAACCAATTGTGTTAAGCAAACTACTTCCTTAGTAAACAAACTAATGTACATATATCATTTAGTTATCAAATAACCAAACATAACAGACGAAAAGTAAGTAATTAAAATTTAAACAGTTAATAAGGATTAAACTATTAATCAAGAAACAAAAATTAAAAAAAAGTTTACACCTAGCCTGGACCCTCAGCGGTTGTGTGTTTTACACACCCTATAAGACAACCTTGGAGCAAATATATATATGATGAATATTCATCACGTAGGATAGGGAAAATCTATCTTAAAAAAAATTGTGATCCCCACTTGCAAGGATCAAGATTTTTTGTTTTTTTAACACCAGAACAAAATAGATGGGCTAAACTATGAGAAGTCGAACATATAACATCAAGATTAATATGCAAGCATCTTAACCAACTAGTCTACAACCTAATTGATCAACATTTCCCCGTTATTTCGGTGTTTGACTTTGCAAGGGGAATTTGCCGATTGTCCCCTATCTATCCGAGTCTGTGATTTCAACCTCACTATAACTAGCGTGCATTTTACACCACTGAACTCAGTTACCAAGTCGGTACATGAATCCCTTGCTATTACATTAAAATCACTATACAAGACCTCCATGATCCAAATGTGAGCCTTCACCATCATTCATCTCACAAAAAGATTATCTCCATATCCTGCCCGAGCAAATGACTACCTATTATCATCCATCTTAAGGGTAGAGCATAATAACAAAGGATCGCATCCCTTTCTATAATATTTCCATCGCCCGTTCATTCTATCCTTTGACACATATGGCATTATAAGTATTTAACACATATCTATCATGTTATTCAAGTAATATTAAACAATGAACACTAAAAATCATGTTATCATGCAACATACATCCTTTATGCTCGAACAAACAAGGAAAATGAGACAACAAGGCATATTCTAATGTGGTGCATAAATATGCATGCTTTGTTCTCATTTAACAAGATTAGAAAGACATAACAAACTTACTTAATGCATGTGTAGTCAAGTTTAGAAAATAAATACACTCACTTGGGAGTTGATGATGATCACAACTCTAGTATAAAGAACAACTAAGTGTATCAGTACCAAGCTTAAATCAACCTTATATAAGTTAGATTAGGGTTGTAAACGAACTGAACAAACACAAAGGGGGCTTATTTATGTTCGTTTGTTTAACTTTAGTTGAAGAAATAAACGAGCATGAAAAATAAACGAATGAGCTGTTGTGTTCGATATGATTCTTTAAAAGATTGGTTAGTTCTTGTATATTTTTGTTCGTTCATTATTTTGACAAACAAACGTAAATGAATAAACACACATTATATTACAAATCCAATATTATTAAAAACAAATAATAACTATATAAACACACACATAATTAATATATATATATATATATAAAATAAACGAACATAAATGAACGGATAACCGAACGTTCACGAACATAAATGAATGAACGAGAACTCTGTTCGTGTTCGTTCATTTAATTAAACAAACGGAAAATTTTGTTCATGTTCATTCGTTTATTAAACAAACGAACATAAACGAACCTCCCGCTGAATGATTTTACAAATGGTTCATGAACGTTCTGTTCGTTTACTGCCCTAAGTTAGATATCAAACTTTAATCATTTCAACCCAAAACCGAAAGCCTAACATTTCACCTAAAGAAGATAATAGGGCGTTATATGAATCTATTTTGATGAACTACGAATTATAGTTTGAGAAGATGGTTTCCAATGTTGAGTCATCGTCTCCTTGACGTCTTTACCCCATTGAAAATAATTACTTTTTATTTTACTTTAATTTTTATGAAATCTATGTGCCACGGTAAGACCGAGTGCTTTCAACCAGGTGTGGGAGTTAGTTGGAGCGTGAGGGTTATAAACACCATCACCCCCACCCCTTAAAGTGAGAATGAGGATTCCGGCTGGTATGTAGTCACGCTGACATTTTCCCATTTTTTTGTTTATTTCCTTCGACAGTTATGTATGTATATATATATAAAATTGTTTTTTTTCTTTTGAACCATTGACGAATATTAATATATATTACTAATTAACAACTATAAATACTTTTCTCTTCTTCCCATTTTCTCACACAATCATCCATTCTCACCCATTCTCTCTTCAAAAAATTTATAATTTTTAACGATTTTGTTTCTTTTATATACAAAAATGAATGTTGTTTTCATCATCGGATGAGTTTTCTTCATGGTTGGAATCTTCATCAAGGAATAAATCTTGCCGCATATCGACAAATGGGGCTTGAATTATTTTGTGAAAAACTAAACACAACTATAGCGATGTTGTTTAATGATGGCGAAACAAAAAGTTCGGAACCAAGACGGAGAAGAGCTGATCAACCATGAAGGTGCAAACAACCGACTTTTTGAAGATTATTTTGCAGAAAATAGTAATTACAATGATGAGATGTTTAATAGACGGTTTCGCATGAGCCGACGACTATTTCTACGAATATTGGAGGGTTTGGAGCGAGGATACATTTTTTTCAAAAGGGATGGGATGCTAGAGGCAAAAAAGGGTTATCTCATTTGCAAAAGTATACCACGACAATTCGAGAAATGGCATATGGGGTATCCGCTGACCTTTTCGATGAGTACTTAAAGATGGCAGTATCAACTACATCCAGAACTTCGCCAAAGGTATCATCAAACTTTACAGTAAGCAATACTTACATACACCTTCATACGATGATATTCAACAATTATACGCCACACATGAATCTAGACATGGGTTTCCAGGCATGTTAGGTAGCCTAGATTGTATGCATTGGAATTGGGTGAACTGCCCAACTTCATGGCGCGGGTATTATATGAGAGGTGACCATGATTAGCCGACTATTATGCTAGAGGTAGTGGCGTCACAAGATCTTTGGATTTGGCATGCATACTTAGGGGTTACCGGGTCTAACAACGACCTTAATGTGTTGAACCAGTCCCCGTTATTTGACGATGTATACAAAGGGAAAGCACCTGAGTGTCCATTTCAAGTAAACGGAGTAGTCTACAAACACAGCTATTATCTTACATATGGGATATACCTGGAATGAGCTACATTTTCATATCATTCACATACTATATTGATCAAAGACATCTAAAGTTTAAAGCCGCGCAAGAAGCGGAAGGAAGGACGTAGAACGTTGTTTTGGTGTGCTAAAACAATGTTGGCACATAATACAAAACCGAGTAAGATCGTGGCACCCAGATAAAATACGAAGAGTAATGTACGCTTGTATCATTTATACAACATGATATTGGAAGACGAAGGTCACGTTATTTGTCTTTTCGATTAAAACGCTAATCAAGTTGATGAGAAGGATGGGGTACGTTGATATTAGCGAGCAACAATCCAACGCTCACCTTCAAGAAATCCGAAACTGAGAAACACATTATAACCTTATGGCGGATTTAATTGAACACATTTCAAGGCTTTCACGGAAGAACGACAACTAGTAGATCTTTTTTTAATTAATGAAATGTATTTTTTATTTGAATTTAATGTTAAAATATTAGTTTACTTTTATGAATAATAATATTTTATATTATTTCTTGTAAATTATATATAAAAATTAAATTGTTTAAATTAAATAATTGTAATAGAAAAATAAAATATAAAAAATAATATAGTTGGATGGGGATAGATGTGGGGGTTAGAGTGATAGGAGTGAGATGCAGGCGGATGAAAAGAAAAAATGATATAACACTGATATGGCAATAAAAAGATGAGTGGGAGATGCACATAGCAGCCTAACTCTTCTTTTTTAATTACCTCTTCCGAATTTTAATTTAAATGGGCTTACATCTATAAAATATAAAACGAATCTGAAAATAATTAGACCCTACTAGGTATTAGCCCTGGACGGTAGATCATAAAGACAACCTTGAAGACAAATATATATTGGGTGCAAGTATTTTGGACCCCTCCTCTAAAATACCATATGCTACTATGTAGGATAGATATTATTTATCCTAAAAACTAGGATTGCCACATGTAGAGATGAACATTTTTCATTATTAATTTGTGTGTTTGACTCTGCAATGAGACATTGCCCCATTGACCCCAAGCTATTTAGGCTGGGACTTGAACTTGATTAATACTAGTATGCATTCCACACCAGTAAACTTACTTACCGGCCAAGTCGTCATAGAAATCCCTTGGTATTACATTAAATAAAAATCACAAGGCATAGAAGCTGGATCTATGAAATCAATCGAGCCACCTCCCAAATGATATAGTTGACCGATATGTCTAAGACCAAATTAACACTTCCTAACTGTCACAATATATAGTTAAGACTTAAGACGTGTGAGTTAAGTACGTACAATATTCCATCTTAACCGACTTTTGTTGGCTTCCTAGCTAGCTATGGTTCATTTTACACTTTTTGACCTTAATTGGCAGCTTTTACATTATATATATGGACAAAAATGAATGAACGCAAAAGTCTAAAGCATGGACACCATTATCCAAGCACTACACTCCATTATATATATATATATATATATGATCATATCTCACTCTATATATGAACATCATCCAGATATGTTTTATTGAGTTGTGTTCAATAAAGTGTATGTAAAAAACATAGTCCTAAAATTTTAATATTTAATCACATATGATTTAGTATATAATCACATGTGATTTGTAAAATCATCATATGTGAATTACGAACATGTCACTCCGCTCAAATTTTTAAAATTTAATCTGAACCATTGATGTAATTGATCTAAAGGCTAAAATAAGTCCCTTATGACTATGATTTAATTATGAAGTATATTGAACATTTATTATTATTATTATTATTATTATTATTATTATTATTATTATTTCAATATCACATACTTGAACGCTAGCTATTCATATGACTTTATCTATGAGCAATTCTGATTATTTGAATGTCTGAGAAAAAAAAGAAAAAAAAAACATTTTTGCTATGAACATTGAGGTCATGCATCCCTTGTTATGACATCAGCAACTTTTTAAAAACATAAATCTAACGTGCTTCCAAATCTCAACAAACATATATCAAGGTCACATATTACTTGAATATACGCAGATTCAACTTAAAAAAAATCAAAAACCTAGTACTTCAATTGCACATATTAGTGTCTATTGATGCTTATTAATTAGATTATGTTGTGAATCTTTCCCGTTAAGATATTGAACTGAGGTGTCACCTTTCTTCGTTGAAAGCACCCTGATCCACTTTTCCCTGCGAAACATCCTCGCATCGGCTTCCCTACCCTGATTTCTCTCTCTTCACTTTGTTCTCTCTCTCTCTCAAAATCACTCTATTTCTCATATACAACTCTCAACTTAACGCGCATAATATTTAATTTTTAAAAATGGGATAAAAGTAATAAAAAGAGCTATAGGTATTTTTGAGTTATTAAGATGAGAGGAAAGACGTGACTTTGTTGTGACAAAAAACAATTAGAGAGGAATCAAAGGTTTACCATATAGTCTTAGAGTATTTTTGTATCATTTGTATTTTATAAATAGTTATATATGTATTGCATAAAACCTAGTTGATTTATATATTAACAATTCACAATTATTCGGTCAATGTATTGACTTTAATTACGAAACCACCCCTTGAGAATTCTTTTTTCGTCTTCTGGGATACAGGACAACATTGATGCCAACTTTACCTAAATGAAAAATCATTTTCCATTAATACAAGTCAAAGTCTATTTGTATTGCTTTCAGTGAGAATTTATATATATATATATATATATATAGCGTAAGATTAATATCTACCCTTCAATAATTCGATCGACAGTTGTGTTCGGTAGTCATTAAACCTTCTTAATCTAAACCATACAATCCTCTACGCATGCATGTCAAGACAATATAACACGTGCTCTACATCTATTATTGTGAAACTTTGATTTTATTATATTATATTTTGGAAATTAACATGCATAACAACCATTAAAAAATCAAATAAAAGATCAATTTATCAAATGTTTTAAATTTATTACCCCTGGTTTATAACTTATTCACTAACATGTTTATGATCTTCAAACAATATTGACTAACCGAGGAGGCAGTTACTTAAATATGGACTCTTAATTTATAAAAATTTATATTGTGATATATAATTTCCGGGGAGGGGGGGTTTGCCTAGTAAGCCCCCTCCTTATCTCGATCCATCACTAACAAAAGATGTAAATTTAAAAATAAAATATTTTTAATGAAATAGTGGAATAAAATATATATATATATATAACATAAATATATATATATATATATAAATATAAGATATATTAAGAATCATTTGAAAAAAAATCTAAAAAGTGGCCAAAGTAGTAGAATACGAACCTAATATATATGTATGTGACTTAGCTAGCTAGCAGCTAACGTACCCATGGCTTTGGCTTGGATATATGCATGGAATTGGTCCCCTCGAACTCGATGGATGGATCACCTTTTGAACTGATAGAACGATTGATGAGATGGAGAATATTCGTAGCTAGCTTGCTTCGAATTGCATTGGTCGTCCTCTATCAACCGTACGTTAAGTTATTCACATACATCCATCACGATCGATCAAATTGGACGTACTCGATCGATCTTCTTGTTTAATTTCCAAATGCTCACACCAAATCCGTACTATATCATTATAATTAATCCATAATCCTAAGCGACTAAGTTTAGCCTTTAGATCAATGATATATATCAATGGTCCAAATTGCATTTTAAAAATTTGGGTGGAGTGACATTTTCGTAATTCACATGTGATTGTATACTGTATCACCTATGATTGAATATTAAAATTTTAGGACTACATTTTTTATATGTACTATATTAAACACAACTCTATAAATTGTATTTTATTTCATTTAATGTACGTAATGGATCGGTCATACAATTTATGCAACTATCTTAATACACGTTAATTTTTTCAATTTGTGCAACCCTTAGTTTTAAATAAACAGAAATTAAGGAAACAAACGAATCGATCCTATCAAGAATTTCACATTTTCTATAACTCATTCTCGATCAATACATGATTAGAAAAAGTTTTTAAAAAGGTTGCACAATTTTAAATTTGATACAAAGATAATACACTTTCGTGTAATTTTCCTAAAAAACATATTCTGATTTGTTCCTCCCTACAAAATTAAAGGTGTGAACTATATAATATAATAATAGTATTAAATTAGTATGTACGTGGCTTATATATTAAAAGTTTCTATATCCTATATATTCAACTTTTAATATTTTGATATTGTATGTACTTTGATTATATAAAAAAGAAAAAAAAGTATAAGTTTAGTACATTAATTAGAAAGTTTAATATACATCATAACGACAAATTAAATATTTCATACATACAATCAAAATTTTTAAATTTGATATAAACAATAACAAAACGTAACAAGTTGAATACATGTTGATAGACTAAACCCTATTAGAAAAATCTACCTTTTTGGTCCGGATGTATGAACATGTTCTATTTAAGTCCCTCCCAAAAAAGGGTTCAAAGACTAAAAACAAAACTTTATCAGACAAAGAAATATACCCTCTTTTATGACATAACAACGTTGCAAGTTTTATTTTTCAAATGGAGTCTAATATTTAACAAAGAAACCGAGCTATTTTCCAAACATAATAAAGCTCGGTTTTTTGGTCTATCATCAACAGTTTTAATCTTTCTTTTTAATATAGGGTTAAGTAATTCAAAATGAATTAAACTATATCAGAAAAGTTATGTATGTATTCACGTTTCAAAATTATTTTTTAATGTATTAAACTTATTTAATGTGTGTACCATGTGACTTGATGTCTAGGTCGCAGAATTTAACAATTTTGAACTATTTTTTACACCTAATTATATTGCCTCATGAATATTCATCATCATCTTCCAATTAAAAACCTAGAAAATAAACTTAAATCCATTTTGGGAGTAGGATTTCTAAGTTTTCTAAATCAATTCATCTTCGGTTTGTCATCTTCATGGGTTTTAAACATGTGATTGTCATCCTAGGTTTTAAATCTATGATTGTCAATCTTTATGGGATTTGTTTTATAATTTTAAAATATTATATAATTTACAAATATCTTATTTTCAAAATATATTTAACTAAATTCTTAGTTTTATAATTTTAAAATATTATATAACATTTTAAATTCTTTTTTAATTATAACTAATAAACGCTTTAATTATATTGTTGCTCCTAATTGAGAACTTGTACAATAAGTACAATCGCATCTCTTCGTACCATGATATCACGTTTTGGCCGTCACGTCTTCACTACCTCTCGCGTCAACATTTCCACGTTGGTCTGAGTGTTGATACCATTTGTCATTATTTTTTTAATTTCTTATTTCATTCGTGTTTTATAATTAAATAATATCTTTTTATTAATGTTTAATATTTATTATTTCTTAAACAACATGTGTATCATACGGGTATTTAATCTAGTAGTAGCAGTAATAGTAGTAATAATAATAATAATAATAATAATAGTCTAATCATAATTTAGTAATTTACATGTTAGTAAATTAAAACTAACCTGCTATCGTAGGTTTGATACACTAAAAAACAATTTTGAAATGTAAATAGATAGAATAACTATTCCGTTATAATTTAATACATTTTAGGGTACTTAATCTTTTAATATATGGCACAACCTTTATGTGAGCTCCTTTTTCAGCTAAAAATCTGATTTTTAGGGACACTGAATGTAATCACCAGATCACATATACACCCGTTTTCATCAATATACCACCATTAATACCATATTTTTTGCAACAATTAATTCAAATTCTACTAGCTTCATTCTTTGTCTAACTAAGTGTACTTTAATTTGTATATTCTCTATTAGTTGTTCCATCTTTCTTGACTTTTTGGGCTTCAAAGTTTGGAAAAACGAAAAGTCGAAAAGGTTTATTGGATATGTCTTCATATTATGGACAATGACTTGCAAAATCGACCAAATACAGAAAGTAAGAGCTAGTGATGTTTGGAAGCCACCATTTACTTGATATATATATATATATATATATATATATATATATATATATATATATATATATATATATATATATATATATATGTCTAACACGATGGCAAACCTAGCTAAATAAATGATTATTATATGACTTTAATTAGCACCAGACCCTGGATCACAAGATATTAATTATCAAATATTAATGTTCACACATGTTAGGCCATATCTAATTAATCTTCTAATAAACAATACACGGAAACAATTAATGCAACTTGGAAATTGAATACACATTCGAGTTACAACAATGTACGTACATGAAGATTTATTTATTAGGGAAGGGTATCCTTACACAATAAAAATGGTCATACACAACAACTTTATACATCATTAACTTGTACCATGTGTATAAACTGATTATACATTGTTGTGTATGGCTAAAATACTATTAAATTCTTAGTCAGGACCCACATGCACGTGGGCCCCACTCTTTTCGTCCTTCAATGGCCAACGTATGTACAATTAGCATCGACCAACTTCAGCGCCAACGTTAGTAGTGGCGACCCTTAGTTAGTTTTACGCTTCAGCGCGAGGCGCTAACTAACTTTCTGCAAAGCCTTCAGCGATGTCGATAAACAACCGTCTCCAAAAATTTTCTTTGTCAATCCCCGTTGCTATCTCTATTACGACAATAAGATGAATAGGACTTATCATACTTCATAACTCAATAGTAGTCTGTATGCATCTAGCTAGTAATTAACAATTCATTCTTTCCCTCTTATTATTTTCTTTCTAGCAACAAAATTATGGTCATAATTTCGATTTGCTCATTAATTAGATCTTTGCTTAGCAAGCTAGCTACAATTTTGTGATACAAGATTCTGTGAGGGGTTTAAGGTAGTAACTCATGATACCACGTTTCTGACGTCAATTCTGCTCTCCCATTTGCGTCGATGTTTCTACCGTTTGTTAGAGTGTTGATGCTGTACGTCATCATTTTTTAAATTCTTATTTAATTCGCGTTTTATTATTATTTAATATGTTTTTATTAATATTTAATATTATTATTGTTAAAACAAACCCATTTATCAAACATATATTTAGTCTAGTATATATATAATATTCCTTTAAGATCGATGGTGATATCATCACGTACTTACGCCATTTTTCATTAGTATTTATTCTCATCGATCACGTCATTAACATGTACGTACGTACAAACTAATTGGTAATTCCTCGATCGATCGATCGCACCTTGAACGTACTGTCGTCCAAATAGTTACAAGAAGTTAAAACACAGAAAGCCGGACACATTTGGATAGGATCGATCTCAATTACTTACGCTTAATTAATTACCGTAAAATTCGATCAGACTTAAGGTTTGGTACTTGATCACACGATTAGATCGATCAAGCCATCAAATCATAACATCCAGGCCAGAAGTTAAATGATCGATCGCAATTAGGCCGACACAAGTAGTTTGTTTAGGATCAGTGTTAGCCGCGTGCCTGATCGATCGGTCCTACAAAAATGGGTTAATTAATTAATTGCTTACACGTTTTCAAGTAAGAAAAAGAAACATGTGAGTTGGTAAGGGTTGTACATGTTGGCAACTTCAATGCGATCATTCCTTTTTAATGATCATGCACGCGTAATATATATATATATATATATATATATATATATATATATATGTATGTATGTATTAAAAGAAATCAAAAGGTTGACTTAACTTGTTGGGCGAGATCGAGCTGAGTGATATAACGATGTGGAAGAATGAATAAAAGAAAGGCACTAAGAGAATGATGCCTACTTTTACGGTGGCCATCATTTAATTAAAACTTATAATATATCCAAAATGGTATTATTAATCATGCATACACCATACCTTAATTTCATCCATCTTTTTTAATATATTAATTATTTTTTAAATAAAATAAGTATATAAATAAATATAGAATTTATATCGAGCTAATTAGTACGGTCGACGGACATTTTTTTCTTCCCTAATAAACGCTAGATCGAGTTATTGGTGTAGTAAGTACGTAGTTCAATATTAATTAATTAATAATAACAGTAATAATATAAGTACATATATAACTTGCACTACACCAGACATAAGCTACATATTAATTCCTACACGATTCATGGAGACGTACCATTAAAATTTTCAAACATTTTCCCACTTATAAGTTTTTGAATTTCATTCTTTTAAGTGTGTTGTAAAAATATTGTCACACTTGGCACTTAAAATCAAGGTACTAATTAAATAACGTGGATGTGGCGTGACAGAATGCTCATGATGAAGTCATAATGTTTTTTAAAACATAACTTACGCCGATAATTTTGTATATAGTTTATATAAACACATAAGCACACACAAAAAGAAAAAAAACTACATAATAATAGATTTATATCATAATTCATATATATCAAGTTTACAAATAGTTTGATCTTTAAAAGATAAGCATATACAAAAAGTATTATCATTATGCTTCTTCATATTCGATTTGTCCAATTATACGTCATGATTGAATAACGAATTATCCAGCCCATATAACCCGCCATGTAAATGGCCATGGGGTTCACCAAGCTAGCTAGTCCTAATTAGATCTTCTCATAACGGTATGATCAAGTCTTATATTTTAATAGAACCGTAGCCATGTCTTGACAGGTTTTATGAAATTTTGCTTAAAATAGCAAAGATATTCTCCTATTATTAAAAAAATGCAGGATGATTTATCAATCTTTTTATATGTACAACGAGTAATTTGTTAGTTACGATTTCATATTTTTACTCTTCATATTTATCTATTCAATTCTATAACTTTCATTGCAACTCTTTAATCTAAACTAGGATTGATTTAATGTATTAATGTCTTAATTATTTATATATACGTACGTACAAAAGTTTTGCTTATTTTTATTTATGTCAATTATTTCAATTTTTATACAACTCTTATTATAAAATTAAAACTGAAAAATAAGGTAACCACATACAAGCATTGTAATCTTATTTCTCCTTGTAAGTGTATCATGTAGAGTGGGTGCCGAGCCTCACTCCTGCTCATGATCATCAGCCCCCAGCATTATGCAAGCCTTTACTCCTGACTAGCAAACACTTTCTCATACATACTTTGTGACTCTCTCACACACATATAATTAATAATTAAATGTTAATTAAATTATCAAAGTTGAAGTGAAATATGTGTATTCTTTAATAAACGAGAACTGTTTTTCGTACGAGAACCAATCTTAGCCTTCCAATCCCCCCCTCCTTCAATTGGATTGCCCACCCATGAATTCCTTACATGCACCCTGCGACACTCGATTCCCCCACGCTCTTCATCCATGAATTCTATTATCCAAAATGAACAGTCAAGATTGGTTCTCGCAGTTCTCGTACGAAAAACAGTTTTCGTTTGAATCCTCCCCTATATATATATATATGAGTTGTATTCAATAAAGTCTATTTAAAAAACATAGTCCTTAAATTTTAATATTCAATCACAAGTGATTAAGTATACAATCACATGTGATTTGTAAAAGCATCACATGTGAATTACGAAAAATTACAAAAATGTCACTCCATCCAAATTTTTAAAATTTAATCTGGACCATTGATTACAATGATCCAACGACTAAAATTAGTCCCTTAAGACTATGAATTAATTATGGACTATATTGAACATTCTTTATATATATGTATATATATATATATACTATTATATAAAACATTTAAGTTTTTTTCTTAAAACTCTTAAACTTTAAGTCACTTAAAATTACTATTCTACCCTCATCTACCAAAAAATGATTCCATAAAATAAACTTAATAACATTCATTTTTCATAAATTCCAGAATATTCTCTTTCCATAAATTTAATAGCAAAACTTACGAAACAGAGTATTCCATAAACTTAATAACATTCCATAAATTTCAGAAAGGGGAAATATATAATATTCACTTTTCACATGCTAAATAAAAATTACCAAATTACATCTAAATTTCATTCCCTCTTCATCTGCTAAATAAAAATTACAAAATTACGTCTTGTGTGTTCTATTGATTAACACCTACCAAAACAACTCCTTACAAACCATTTTTATTCACCGTCGCCGCATTGCGCGGGTACCCCGCTAGTATATATATATATATATATATATATATATATATATATATATATATATATATATATATATATATAGACACACACACACACACAAGGAGAACTGTTTTTCGTACGAGAACTACAAGAACCAATTATAGTCGTTGATCAAAAAGATGAAGGGTCCAAATTAAAGAGTCGTTAATTGATAAACTTAAACTAATCAAACACATCTTAATTAATTAAGGGCAATTTGGACATTCTCATATTTACCCCAACTTTTTTTAAACTAATATATCCATCAAATGAAAAGGTATTAAATTACGAAAATTATACCAAATTAAGGAGAAAATTAAGCTCTTTCATTTAAGACCGATCTAGCTATATTTTTTTGATTTTTTTTTTGCATTTGCTGTGTTTTTTTAGTACAGTCAACATTTGCACATGTGCAAATATATGCACTTGTGCAAATACGCGAGTTTACCTAGTTTTTTCAGCAGAAATGTAGATATGCACATGTGCAAATTTTGCACATGTGCATATGTCGAGAGCTGTATAAAAAAACCCAGCAAACAAAATTTTTTTTCCGAAAAAACATATTAAGATCGGTCTCAAATTAAAAAGCACAATTTTCTCGTTAACTTGGTATAATTTTAGTTATTTAACACCTTTTAATTTGATGGATATATTGGTTTTAGAAAATGGGGGTAATGTAAAAATGTCCATACCACCGCTTCTCATTTAAAATAAATAAAAAAGATAGAAAATTAAATTATTGGTCAGAAATGGTTCTCGTAGTTCGCGTACGAAAAACGGTTTTCGTTTGAACCGCTATATATATATATATAGAGAGAGAGAGAGAGAGAAAAAAAAAAGAAGGGAATAATGTGGAGATGAGGTAGAAATAAATCAAATATAGGGGAGAGGGAATTTTCCACTCCACATGCTCCAAACATGATTCCTACCATCTTATTGTTGCATTTTGGCATTGCCTCCATTCGTTATTCTTCCTCGTCACATAATCTTGATTCCAGTTATCCTTGTTAACTTTAAATCCAAAATCAATCCACAAATGGAATTAAGGGGCCCCGTTAAAGAAGAGATAACATCTATCTATCATCAACAATCCATCTGCATATTAGAACCAAACAAGAAACTCCCACCACAATAAACGCTAAATGCAGAAATTGAAATCAAAACGAAAATCGAAGTCACTAAAACTTGAAAAGGTTAAATCATAGATACCAAGACATCGCTTCGATCTCCTTGATCAAAACTTAGAAACCAAACACCCTAAATCATTGGCATCTAATTAAAACCAAATCAAATCAGGTAGCTAGAAGGGATAATAAGTTGTGTTGTGTTGGTTGAAAGCAAAGGATCCAATAATGAATGCAAGGTCGGAAGGGTTAGGACGAAGGCTCAAGTTTTGAACTAAAGAGAATATGATTGTACCTAGGTTCCGGCATGTTTAGGAAAAGATTTTTTATAAGGTTTTCCTTGACTCGTAATTACATCAGTATCAAACCTTTGTATGCAAAACGATAAACATGTTAGATCGGAGTAATTACCACAAGGATGACTACATACGTGGGAATTCTTCGGAGATACTTAAAGGCAGTAAAATGTTCAAACATGTTAGAATAGTAAATTGTCTTTGGTAAACATGTTTGCATTTGAATTTGGTTTGTTTTGCATATTATATTTTTCTTGCTAAAGGTGACATTCATATAGGGCAGTATGCGAGCCCCAAGCCACGCGCCAAGTTAGTAATTAAATGCCTTTGCCTGGGTTTGAACCCAGGACCTCCAAGAAAGGCTTTGCCTTCCACCTCTCTCTTAACCACTAGGCCAAGAGATATATGGTCATACTAGCTTGTCAACTTGAAGTCTAGGATTAAAATCCTAGAAAATCACAAACTAAAAGAGTCGAGAAGATCGAGATACAACATACAATAAATCGTGAGCGACTTAATTAATGACCAAATTGTCTTCAATGTACCACCACATGCCCCTTTAATTTGTTTAATTTGACTAAATCTCTTGTCCAATAAATACTACAACAAATTGGAGACTGGTGGGGCATTAACTGCAACCATATAAATGATCTGGCACAGCTCTTCGAATGGGGGAACAAATCGGGTTTTAAAGGAATCAAACTCGAGGCTTTCACGGCAATGACATACACATATATTTGGTTCATATGGAAATATAGAAACGACAAGGTATTTCCAAAACATGGCAAGACAAAGGAGCACTTGGAAAGTAGCCAAATTCAAGCTTATTCGTATTTTTGGATTAATAACAGGGGTAATAACTTGTTAAAAAACAAGTGGGGGGTTTGGTGCTCGAATCCTCAATCTTGTTTTTAGTCTAGTGTTGTTAGTTGTGGATATTTTGGGTTGTTTGTATGCATATTGTACTTCTAGTGCCTTGCTAGTTTTTTGTGTTAATATATTTGAGGTCGTTTTGATCGGGGTGATGTCCATGCCGAAGCTCGTCCCCTTTGCCGTTCAAAAAAAATAAATATCAGAACTGCAGCAAACCGTAAACCTAAATAGTACTACAGTTCGACCATACCTAATTAATTGGTTGTCTTTCCAGAACATAACAAGAATTAAGACCTCGGGCTCGCGATATATATGATGTCGAATAAAAGATGATCGATCGAGATCATTAGCCACTAGCAAAACCAAATGCATATATGGTTAATTAAAAGCAGTTGGTGATGTGGAAAGCGTTAACTGACCAATTAAAAACCAACTTAATTTCAAGGTGGTTGCTTAAGTGGGGAAAAGGGTGCCCAAATGAATTGAAATGTAATGATTTGTGGATAGATTTTGAAAATTGTTTGTGATCAATCTGTATATATATATATATATATATATATGTGTGTGTGTGTGTTAGTTAGTCAAAAAGGGTTTGTAGATCGAGTAGTGGTTTCGATCCCTTGGCCAAAACGTGCACACGGTCCATGTTTAAAAACCATATCCTGGATCCCACAAACCTAATTAATTAATAAATTTACTTGAGTAGACACCTTGACCATGTGCACTATATATATATATATATATATATATATATATATATATATACACATACTAGCAAGGTACTGTACAATGTTACGTTAACAAATAATTTCTATTTTACATCATATTGTTTTTAAAATGATATATATGATTGTTATTAACTTTACCAAATAATTGTTTTATTTTATGTTACTATAGTTCATTTAGAAAGACTAAACATAGTGATACTAATATTACATGGTCTTAAGACCCAAATAAAAAAGTCTCTTTAAAAAACAAACAAGACCTATAATTACATCAAAATGTTTGTTGATAATATTTTAAATTTTTAAGTTTTAGTTAGACCTTTGGCTAATAAAATATCTGAAACCTAAAAGTATTGATATCTGTTTTTAGTTTTTGTTTTGTTTGTCAACTGAAACAAAAGCTGTGTTTGATCAACTAATTGAAGATGTAATGAAATTGATGGAGGATGGCGACTACAGTTGAAACAATCTTCTTTTAAATTTTATTCTAAAAAAATGTTGCAGATGTTTATGATGAACACAAATATTCGTTTGTTTATCTTTTCGTGATCGTTTTTTTTTTCGGCTAAAGTTAAACGAACGAATACGAACAAGCCCACGTTCGTGTTCATTCGGTTCATTTACAACTCTAATTAACTTACAACTCAAATTTAATTTAATCAAACTCACTGTCAATTCAAAAAATTATAACAAAATTGATTTTTAGGTTATAAGTAATTAATATATAACTTGAAAAAAAGTCAAAAATTAAATACAAAAATTCTTATTATCTTTAGAAAATAAAAAATAAATTTGAATTTAAAAGCAAAAGCAACCTTAATAAGATTTTGAAAATTATGTTGATGTGGGTGGATAATTGTGTTTGTGTGAGAGGGTGTTTTAGTGTTAGGGAAATATTTTAAATAGATAAAAAGATAAAGTAAATTAGAAGAGAAAATAAAATGGTTAAAAAATGGTATTTTAAAGGGTTTAGTTCATCAAAATGTATTCAATTTGTCACGTTTTTCTATTGCGTGTATCGAACTCTAAAATTTTCTATTGTATGTATTGAACATTTAATTTATCGCTATTGTGCGTATTAAACTTTCTATTGTATTTACTAAACTTATACATTTTTTTCCTTTTTTATGTATCCAAAATACATACATTAGCAACAAATTAGAAGTTTGATACATACAATAGAAACTTTTAAAGTTTGATACACACAATAATAAAACGTAACAACTTGGATACATTTTGGTGAACTAAACCCTATTTTAAAAGTTAAAGTATATTAGGAGAGAGAGAATAAAATGGTTAAGAAGGGGTATTTTAGTACATTCAAGTTACTTAAAATTAAGAGTTTTTAAGGTTGTAAATAGATTATAAATGAGTAAGATATATATATATATATACATATATACAAGCATGATACCCGCGCATATTATAAAAGAGGTGAACACGAGGATCACAACGGTATAAATCGTTTCGTCTAACGATTAACGGTTTGTGAGATAATTAATTTTAAATAAATTAGAGGAGAAAGTGTGGACCAATAGGCAAAAAGTCGGAAATGCTCTCCCTTATACCCATACATATAAATATATCAATTTTGATTATTATCTAATATTAAATCTGGACCATTGAATATTAAAATCTAATGACTATAAATTATCCTCAGGACTATGAATTAAATTAGTATTGTAATATATTTATATATATATATATGTAATATTATGTATATAATATAAGTTTAATTTAGTGCACACTTATTTTAATATTATGGAAAAATAAAGTGCAGCTAGAATTGTTTTATGACATACCGATAAAGCGATCAAGTTATATATATATAGTGAAATGATCATATACATCGTGCGAACCGGTTCCACGTCGTGGAGCACAAGTGCACGACGTGCACCATCGAAAAATGTTAGCTGAACTCCACGTCGTGGAGCATGTCACACTATGTGAGACCTTCGTTTTTCACAAGATGCAGTGCTTTTTTAGATAAGATGCAGTATTTTTAGACAAGATGCAGTATTTATGAACCGAGATACAATGATTTTAGGCTGGATGCAGTGATTTTATATACTAGATGTAGTGTTCCTAGAGTTCTCATTTTAAGGACTGTTCTCATTAGATTCTCACCCTATATATACATATATATATGGTAAGTCTAATATATATTTATATCTATACAATATTATAAAATATTTATATATTTTTATTTAAAATTTTAATTTTTAAGTGTTTTGAAATAACTATTCTATTTCCTTACCCCTTTCAACGTATAGCTTAGAGTGTTAAATACATGTCCGGATTGGCAAATTAATGCATTGATGCATTTATGGAAATGATAGGAGCAAAATCTTTACTAAATAAATCTATAACTATTATTAAAAGGCTTATATTTTTTCCTTTTTTAGTTATTAAATCAGAACCTATTAACCAATCAGAACCCTCAATTCTAAAATCAATTCAATTTAGAAAACAGTTTTGGTAAGTATCCGAATTACAAAAACACGCGGGTCTAATCTAAGTTGCCTGGGTATTTTTTAACCCGGGTTGTTAAGATCACAGTCTCCCCTTTCGATTTGGCAAAATCAACTCTACCCTAGCTTCCTCTCGACGTCTTCTTAATCTCTCTCATACAAGGTCAGATCCTTTGATGTTTTTCTTTAATATTTAAGATTCTAAACCTGTCAGATCCTTTGATGTTTTTCTTTAAGATTTAAGATTCTAAACCTGATTATGATTTGTATGTTTTCATATATATGTACTGATAATTTCTCGAATTCTAAGTGATTGTTTACGTTGTGTTCTGTTCCGTTCACTGTGTTCGAATCTTAAATACGTATCAGGTGTGTGTTGTAATTTCCTTTCATATTCGAGTTGTTTCCAGAAATTTCTTTATATTATTTGATTTTTACTTCGTCTTCTTCATTTTTGTTTACTAAAATTGGATTCATGGTTTTCGTTTTTATGTTAGTCTACATTCAAAGTCGTTTCTTCTGTGATCTTGGCTTCATATCAGGTATGATATACTTCCTTTCATATTCGAGTTGTTTCTAAAAATTTTCTTTATATTGTTTGTTTTATACTTCGTCTTCTTTGTTTTTGTTTACTAAAACTGGATTTAGGGTTTTCGTTTTACGTTAGTCTGCATTCAACACCGTTGGCTATCGACAAGACTTTTAATTAGTAGCAAAGGTGAGTTAATTTCATAATTTTTTTTATTTACACTACTTACAGCTCTTTTATAATTATGGATTTTGTTTGTAGGGCAATCGTCGTGCCTTTTTTGCTCATACACGCAACACGTGTGTTAAAAATGTCAGTCATATTACTATCTCTATTTACCATCATAAAATTGATTGATTTTTATAATTGATATCATGCTTCTTTTGTTTCTCAATCTCATATTCCTGTAGTATTTAAAGTTATATTTTCATTTTCGATTCTGCCCACCAAGTGTTCGATTAAATGTTTCTAAGTTTATTATGCTGATAACTGATTAATTGAATGTTGCTATGATTAATATTGATTTGTGGTTGTTACATTTAACAAATTGAAGTTGAACAATATGATGAAGCAATGCACAGTTTAGTATACAAGATGATATTGCTCTCACTAAGATTGATGAGGCTATGCAACACACTCCAACTGTTATTGATTTATACTCTATTAAGGTTTGTTTTTACTGTCCCCTTTTCCATTTTGTTTATAGATAACATGTAGGTTAGTGTGCGAGGCTATTAATTTTACTAGAAACAGTTATCTTAATGAATCTTCATGGAGTTTCTTTGTTCACAGAGAAAAATATTAAAACATGGTAGGGACTTTGCAGCTGCTGCTGCATTGGCAGATGAAGCTAGGTGCATGGACCTTGTAGATCGATATGTAAATAGCCAATGTGTCAAACGAATGTTGCAGGCTGATCAGGTTTGTCATTCTAAATGATAATTTTCTTCACTTGATATTTGTGTATGATGATTGATTCAGTAATTAACTACATTTATTTTCCTTCACACAAATCTCTACTAATATTGCTATCACATGCCATGGTACCTCATTGTTTAATTGACAAAACTGATTACTAATAAATCTCATTCGTTTTTGGGGGTACTCAGATGATTTACTATATATGATCATTAACACAGAACTCTTTCATAATCTAAATCATTGATTAAAGGTGGAAGTTCCATTTCTTGACTATTCAATCTCTTCCTTGGACTTTACATCGATTAAAATGTCAAAATTAAGAAATATATTTAACCTTCTGTGGTATGCATGCGCTTACACTCCAAGACGTTGACTTTTCTGTTTTAGCTAAACTTCTCGAGTTACACACATGGCCTGTTAGAAGTGAAACACAACCCAAATCGACCCCTTTACAAGTAAGTAGGTCGGAATTGCCATCTGTAGTCATCATAGACGAAAAGTTGGATGGTTTAGGTTATTTAACCATTTCCTAGCCCATATGATCATTCTTATTCCATTATATAAAGTTATCAACTTAATTTTGTTCTTCTAATTTGCAGATGGAATTCTACTAAAAGAAATAAACCGACCTCTTCGGCCAAATGGTTATTTTATATATTCATCTCCTTCTGCTTATAGAAAAGACAAGGATTATCCTGTTATTTGGGATAAGTTGGTGAATATAACTTCTAGAATATGCTGGAAGCTTATTGCTAGGAAAGTTCAGACAGGAATATGGATTAAAGAAACCGATAGCACATGCCTTTAGCAAAATGCAGAACAAAACCTCATAAATATATGTGATTCTGTAGATAATAATAATCACAATGAGCCCTCATGGCAAACCCCTTTAAAAAACTGCGTTACACTTGACACTTCATTTTCTGCATTCTAAAAAACTACCTCCTATACCACAGCGTTTTTCAGCGTATTCAGAAAGTCTCAATAGCATAGGTATGTTTTTATTTTTTTATTTGTTTTACGCTGACATGACGTTTGTATAGACTCTTACCCCCCCTTCTGATTTTAACTTTCTTGGTGCAGGTATCACAGGAGAGAAGTTTCTGTCGGATACCCTTTATTGGCAAGATCAAGTTCGTGAATATTGGAGGTTGATGAATGTTGACAACACAGCAATTAGAAATATTATGGACATGAATGCATTTTATGGTGGATTTGTAGTGGCATTCAGTACTTGGCCTGTTTGGGTAATGAATGTAGTCCCTTCAACGATGAACAACACCTTATCTACTATTTATGAACGGGGTTTAATTGGTGCTTTTCATGACTGGTGAGTTGAATTAGCAAACTCTATTCTACATGATATTAGAGGCATGCAATTTTGATCCATTTACTTATGAACGGGTCGATCTAGGTTATGGTTAGACATGTTAAGTAAAAAAGTTTAGCTAAAAAATACGCTCAAATGGATCAAATAGGTTAAAAGTCGCACAATGTTAATTTTTGTATGCATAAAGTTCTTTATTTCGAGTATTAGATTATTGTTGATATAAAGTGATTGTATGAATATATATATATATATATATATATATATATATATAGATTTCATAACCTGCCAACAAAAAGAGCCCCTACATCTGTTGAATGATTGAGTGTATCAACATATATTTTTAAGAAATTAGACCTAGGCTATTTTCGAGACACCAACAACTGGTGTGTTTTTTTAGCTTTCAGCTTTTATAAAACATGTTCTCTTTTAGCTAGATTCTATGTTATCAATGAATATATGACTTAAGCTTTGTAAGTAGTCATCAAATAAGGAATGTTTGCTCTGATGTTTAAGTAGTAATTATGTACACTTGCTTAATTTAGATTGGGCAGAGATCAATGTTTTCTATTTGATTTTAATTATTTAATATAATGAAACTTTATCGGGAGCTTTTAAATCTCTTGATGTTGATGTCATTTGATGTTTGATATTTGTTTGTGCCGACTTACTGATTATGTGTTTTTGATTTATGATCCTATACTCGGGTTGAGCGGATTTCTTAGATTTATCGTGATGTATGACCTGTTGATTATGATTACTATTAGTCTCATGTGGTCTACTCAATTATTGTTTTTTTATCAAGTATGATTTTGTTTTGCAAATATGAGTTTCATATCATTGAATTGTATTAATCTTAAGGATTTACTTTCTAAGGTGGTGTTTGAATGTTAGGCTCGAAATTTTTTGTAATTCAGATTCATCATAGGATGAAATGTATAAAATTGTGTTTGAATGTTGTTTTAGTTGTGTGAACTATTGCTTAAAAATTCTTCTTATCATATTATGGATGAAACATGCGAATTCACGTACTAAAGGGGCTACTAGAAGTGATTGATAACTCTTTGATGTTTTTATCACCAAAGAAAAGGTACATGGTCATTCCTCTGTTTTTATAATTTTCTTGCACAAATGACTGAAATGGTTGCTTCTTTTGGATTTCTGAATTTCTTTTATTTCTTTTTGCTCTAAAAAAATGCGGTGGTAGGAGATATTTGCTCTCATGATTGCTTTCATAGCAGCAGTGATTTATTGTTTTGTTTGAAAATTTTGATTTTTGTAGCTTTCTTGATAGGTGATTTGCCTCTTCTTTTGTCAAGCATTTGCTTCAAAGTAGGTATTGAAAGATGGGGGAATGAAAGATATTATGTTCTACCATAGAAAATTATTTGATTGGAGCCAGCGACCGAAGCCCGGTGAACGGATTGGTCCGAAATCCGATCTTCGATTTGGTATAGATAATCTTAGTCTTGAAAAGTATGTATTTGAAACCGTCTATGTATGTCCACTTTTTATTATTTGGTCTATCAACTTTTAATAATTTTGTTGTTATACAAGTACTTGACGCAATTTAGTTTTGTAACAACGTATTTGACAATATTTATATATGTTCACTTTTTATATATTTCTATTTGATTTTGATGTATATTAAGTTTACTTTTGTAATACCGTGCGTGCACGGGTCTATAAACTAGTTACCATATATATATAATTGCAAATTTTACAATAGAATTTCCCATATATATAATTCTACCCTCTTACCCCTAACAAAGTCCAATTACCATAGAATGTAAACCCACCCTGGATCTTCAAATTACCATATATATATATATATATATATATATATATATATATATATATATATATATATAATTGCAAATTTTATTTCTACCGTTAGTAAAGGATTTCTTATAAAATTTCAGTTAATATTCAATCGACTTGCATGTACTTTCCAAACAATATCATTTTATAAATCAATAGAGAATAATGTTTTAATTAAGATTAATTATACTCAAGATGTCTCTCTACTGTGTTCAAGATAAATTTGAGTACCAATACTATCAATGTTCCAACATTAGTTGAGACTCAACATGAAAAATAATACCAAATGGGATATTGGATTCGAAATAGTATAAAACGTTGTACTATCAAATATCATATATTCATAATGAAATTGCTAGCAAATGAGATCGATCCGTGAAATGTTTTAGCCAATATTTATACATTCATGTATCTATGTTTTAAAAAAATTTAGGATCTATGTCCATATATTTTTCAGCTATTTTAATTACTTTGGTTATTTGCATAAAGTGAGCTATATCAAATGTGATTTAATTGGATTCAAAATAGTATAAATAGAATAATGTCAAACACATGATGTAAATTTTTGATAACTTTTATAGCATATTAATCTGTATCTCATTACATCAAAATATAGATTGGTGTCCAAAAATACTAGAATCTCACAAGTACTTGAACTGGAGTACGTAAATATATATGCTTGTGAAAGAAAGTGTCTTTGGTAACCATGAAGTTACAAGCAGGATTGTAGGGCAACTGGGTACTTAAGTTGTAACACTAACCTCGTGAAATCAACATAAGAGATTTTTCTAATTATCAGTCTATCATTATTGTTGTCAAGCCATTTTTTTACGGTATAAACAATAATTTATTTACACCATAAAGTTATTTCGTCATACACCACAAAAAGAATTACAACCCATATTGCCTCACTTATAATTTATAGACATATCTTCACATTGCAAATGATAGATAACAACTTAAAAGTTTTCAAACACTTCCCTTAGGCAATAAATACACACAACCAAGTTGCAGATGTATAGAAAAGTAACATTTTTAACAAATTGGAAATCAAAATTTCGATATATGGCTATGCACTCACCAATTTACAAAAGCAATACATGATGTTAGATTGTAAAAAAACGAATCAAAAGTGTAGTTAGCAAGAAAACTATTGATAAACCTCATATTAACACCAACAAATTAAACTACACAAATCCATGAAACTAAGTTTAAAAGTAGTTGAAATCAAGAGCCTGGAGTCAAGTTCATACCTACCTTTATTATCATCACTTATCACAAAAATTCATCATAGTCTCTCTCTATTCGTCATCGTCACATAGCGCGGATATCATATTAGTATGTATATATAGATTTATGGGTTATCGAATGTGTTATTTAGTTTTTGTTTGTCCTTTTATCTTACAACAATTGACACTTAATTAAGTAAGGCATGCAAAGCATGAGTACGTACGTAGTTTTATCGATCTTAGTTATATGTTCATCACAAGAACTTGGCCAGATGAATCATTCATCAAAAGATTCAGTGTGATGTGGAGATATATCACTAGATATAGCTACTAATTATATATACAGTACTAACCATTATTACTAGTACAATTACAACTTTCATTCACCATTAATTAATCCATCATTGTAAAAAAAATAACCCCATTCATTATGCTTATCCACTTTATTTATTTATTTTTTACTTTTTAATATATAGCGAACGGTTCAAACGAGAACTGTTTTTCGTACGAGAACTGCGAGAACCAATTATAGCCGTTGATCAAAAAGATGGAGGGTCCAGATTAAAGAGTTGTTAATGGATAACCTTAAACTAATCAAACATATTCTTAATTAATTAAAAGCAATTTGGACATTTTTACATTACCTCCACTTTTTTTAAACTAATATATCCATCAAATGAAAATGTATTAAATTACAAAAATTATACAAAATTAACGAGAAAATTATGCTCTTTAATTTAAGACCAATCTAGCTATATATATTTTTTTAGAAATTGTATTTGCTGGGTTTTTTATAGTACAGACGATATTTGCACATGTGCAAATATATGCAATTGTGAAAATGCACAGATTCACCTACTTTTTTCAGCACAGATGTAAATATGCACACGTGAAAATTTTGCACATGTGCATATGCCGTGACCTGAGTAAAAAAAACCCAGCAAACGCAAATTTTTTTCGAAAAAAATATAGCAAGATCGGTCTCAAATTAAAGAGCACAATTTTCTCGTTAATTTGGTATAATTTTTGTAATTTAACACCTTTTCGTTTGATAGATATATTAGTTTTAGAAAATGGGAGGTAATGTAAAAATGCCCATACTACCCATTCACATTAAAAAAGACAGAAAATTAAATAATTAGCCAGAAATGGTTCTCGCAGTTCTCGTATAAAAAACAATTCTCGTTTATATATATATATATATATATATGGGGAGGGTTCAAATGAGAACTGTTTTTCGTATGAAAACTACGAGAACCAATCTTGGTCAATTCAAGTCGTACGGCTAAAATTGGTTCTCGCAGTTCTAATACGAAAAACAATTCTTGTTTGAACTTTTTCATATATATATATATATATATATATAGGGTAGGTTTCATTTGAGAATCATTATTAGTGTGAGAATTACGAGAACCAATCTTAGCCGTTCGATTGGTAAGTGGAATTCATGGATGAAAAGCGTGGGGGATTGGCTGTGGCAAGATGTATATAAAGAATTCAAGAGTGAGCAACCCAATTGAAGGAGGAGAATTGGACGGCTAAGAAGCATTTTAAACCATAAAATTTTACTAGTTAAAATTTTAATCAAAAAGGGTAGTGATGTCATTTTATATTTATAAAATTAATTAATTATTAATTTAATTTTGGAAATCGTCATTTCTCTCTCTACTTTAAATGTGAAGGATTTTTCTAAATTTTTTTATAATTCACCTGTTTTAGATTTTTTTTTATTTCATTGAATCATAGTTTAATAAATATTTAATTATTTCAGTTTTTTTATTTTTTAACCAATGTAAATTTTTTTGATGTAATAGAGTTTACTAATAAAACCATTTAAAATTTATAATTTCTTATAGTTTATTAACGTAGTTAACATTATAAAATAAACTATTACTATTCACGATTGAGCAACATAAAAATGAAAAATAATTCACTAGTAAACAATAAAAAATCTGTAAATATTTTTAATAAAGATATCTTCATGTAACGAAGAAAAATCACCTGAAAAACAAAATATTTGCATTACATAACAAAGTACATCAATGCATACTTATTTCTACATTCTTATTATACTTAGAGTTATTTCTACATGTTTTTCTGTATAAAAAAATAGTTAACTAAAATAAAATGGAATGTATACTTGTGAACAATAAAGTAAGACTGACAATTTATGGGTCGAGCCGAAACCCGACACGAAAAAAGTGGCACGAACCCGAAACGGGTTAAAAGCAGGTTGACACGAAAATAAATGGGTTGTGTTAGGTTCAACCCGACAACCCGAAAATGACCCGTATAACCCATTTATAAGTAAAACTATAACATTTTAATATTTTCTTTAATATTTGAAATTTAAATTTTGAAAAGAAGATTATGAATTCAAATAAAAGAATGATATTTTAGGACAATAAAACCCACCAAACAAAATTACAAAACTCTTAAATGTTAAAAACTCAAAATAAACAATAAAAGATTTACAGTTAAAATAATAGTACGTTATTTTAGTATTTGTTATTTTCACTATATGATTATGATACTTTTATATTTGATTATTTGATAGGTGATACTTTAGTATTTTGGATCGATTTATAATTTTATTTAATAATGAATAATCTTAAATTTTCAATGACATTATTTATTGGTATAGAATAGTAATACATCATAGTTTTTATTATAATTTGTATAAGTGAATAAAAAAGTAAAATCAAAATTTTAATCAAACTGAAATAAATACCGAATTTAAAGTTCTAATACAACGGAAACGAACATTTATTATTAAAGTTAGAATATAAATGAAAATCGTTTTCGAAATTTTTGCCGAACGATGAAAAACAAACATGGAATTTGAAATATTGATAAAGAAAATCGTAGTTGAAACGGAAATAAATACCGAATTTAAAGTTCTAATACAACGGAAACGAACATTTATTATTAAACTTAGAATATAAATGAAAATCGTTTTCGAAATTTTTGCCGAACGATGAAAAACAAACATAGAATTTGAAATATTGATAAAGAAAATCGTAGTTGAAACGGAAATAAATACCGAATTTAAAGTTCTAATACAACGGAAACGAACATTTATTATTAAAGTTAGAATATAAATGAAAATCGTTTTCGAAATTTTTGCCGAACGATGAAAAACAAACATGGAATTTGAAATATTGATAAAGAAAATCGTAGTTGAAACGGAAAACCTTACCCGACAACCGAAAATTTCTTGTCGGTGACATTTGGCCTAAATGGGTTGACCCGAAGGTCAGCACGAAAAAATCTAACACAACCCAAACCTGACACGAAAATAAATTGGTCGAAATTTGATCGACACAAAACTGACCCGAACCCGAATGACACGAACACGATAACACGAACCCGACCCGAATTTACAGCCTTACAATAGAGTATCTAAAAGATTCATTGCTTTTCAAAAAAAAAAAAAAAAAAACTGTAATCATGTTCATATTGGTTCACAATTAAACAACTTAAAAAAACTGATTTTACCAAGAAACAAATAATCTTAATTCACTAACGAACCTGCGTACATTATGCACATAAAATTTAAAAATTTACTTATGAACAGAACATAACTCCCCTCGGTTCAGTAATGAACGAAGTAAAGAATTCAATATTTACCTATTTATACGTAAATAAACTTAAAAAAACCTAGTTTTCTTGTTCCCTAATGAACATGATAAAAACATAATCATATATAACCTATGTTCAAAATTTCAACCAACAAAAAGTAATTCACCACAATGTTTAGAGATAGAACAAAAAAAATTATTTCAATAATTTGGACAAAATAAACAAGGGATTCATGGCAAGTTTGTGCTCCGAGCTTTTGATGAAGAGAGAGTGACGAAAGAGAGACGAGCGCCATTTTAGTGTACATCGTTACTTGTTTCTTCGATGGATAAATGGAGAATAGCGAGATCTAGATTTGGATTTGGGAGAGTTCATGGTTACATGCCAATTTCATATGGTGTTTATCCTATAAATTGACGACGACAAAGGAAATCAGCAGCGAAGGGGCAACGACGAGGCTGTGAAGGGGCGGCGACGGAGCTGTGAAGGGGCAGATGATGGGGCTGTGAAGGGGAAGAGGTGGCGATGGGGTTGTGAAGAGGAGGCGAGGGGGCTGTGAAAGGGAAAAGGTGGCGATGGGGTTGTGAAGAGGAGGCGAGGGGGCTGTGAAAGGGAAAAGGTGGCGATGAGGCTGTGAAGAGGGGGCTATGAAGGGGAAGAGGCGGTAATGGGTTGTGAAAGGGAAGAGGTAATGACGGCGTAGATTTATTGAAATGGGAGACTGAAATTTCAAATTTGATGGGTTTGGGGATCGAGATTTAAGGCAAAAAAGAGAGGAGAGGTGTTTAAATGTCTAATTTACCCTTCTATTATTTTAAAATTACCATTTTATATTGATTTATTTACTAAAATGCCATATGTAACAAGGATCATTGATCAAATTATTCAAAGGATGTGATTACTTCTCGCATGAACCTCCAACTATATATATATATATATATATATATATATATGGGAAGGTTCATTTGAGAACCGTTTTTATTGCGAGAACCAATCTTAGTCATTCATTTTGGATAATGGAATCCATGGATGAAGAGCGTGAGGGGATTAAGTGTGGCAGGGTGCATGTAAGGAATTCATGGGTGGACAATCCAATTGAAGGAGGGGGAATTGGACGGCTAAGATTAGTTATCGCAATAAAAAACGGTTCTCAAATGAACTTTTCACTATATATATATACACACACACACACACACCATTTTACAAATACCAATTAATGTTTATAGGTTGTGAAGGGTGACAGCTGCCGAGTCGGTGAAGGGCGACGACGGCGGAGGCAGAGTAGATGAAGGGCGGCATAGCTTATGAAGGGCGACAATGGCGGGTAGAGGGCGACAGCGGTAAAGGGAAACGGCAGCCACGGTGGGGAAGGGTGACGGCGGCAGTGAAAGGCGACGACAGCGGTGGCGAAAAGCGATGACAGCGGAGGTGGCGGCGGCGAAGGGTTACGGCAGAAACGAGAAAAGGTGACGGTTGATATGGGAAAGATTGAGACAGTGGCCGGTTAGGGTAGTGACGAAGACGATGGACAAAAAGAGATGACAAAATGCGGAGACGGTGAAGGGCAACGGTCACGGAGATGGTGGTGGCCGACAATGGTGATGCCGGTGACAGTTATGGCGGTGACTTATTACGATAGCAACGTCAACGGCGAGAGTGAAGAGTCAGTTGATGTGGTGAAGTTGAACTATGAATTGTTGCTTAGATAAGTCCTGATTTTGAAATCCCATATATGAGAGATTTAGAAATATCACCCCTCCCCTAAGGATTTTGAAATCCCACGCCTATATGATTTGAAATCTCAATCCCTTCCTATTTATTTTCAACCAAACACGTTTCAAAGGATTTGAAATGAAAATCCTGCGAAATCACTCGAAATCCCATGAACTAAACAAACCCTAAAAGTGAGGGAAATCTTCACACTCCATCACACTCATTCCACCATCAAGTCGGTTTTCACTCCCACCGTCCAGCTATCACGCAGTCTAGTAATGGTCATTCTTTGTCATACCAAAATATAGGACCGCTTATTAACAACTAACAAATTAAAAAATTAGAGGGAGGGGCAGACACTACTAGGCTCACACCCTACCATCACATGACCTTGGAGCATGTCTTCATCTTTACGTTGGTTGCTCCATCACATCTCAATGAGGTTGTAAAGTTACCTAAGTGGTTTTGCATGGAGCAACATCTTGTGTATCTTCTAACCTTGATTCTTAATTCTTTCCCTTCCAGCCTCTCCTCCTTGATTAGGGATGGCAATGGTCATCCACGTGATCTGCTAAATCTATGGTTGATATGAATGGAAGTAAATGGGTGAATATTAGATGTGGAGTGGATATAGATGTTTAGTGAAACAGATATGTATGATGATTATCTATCCATGGATGAATCCATTAAGCCGAAATTTAAATTTTATATAGTTAAGTTTATAGATCTATATATTTACTACATTTTAACATTTATATCCAAATATAATATTAATCATAAATTATATGTAAATCTATGATATTTTCTTTGAGAAAAAAAGTTATTTCGACATCCAATGGATATCTATTTATCTGTCTAATCAAATGAATGTGGATATGGATGGATGAAAGTGGATATGGATACAAATTATAAAAAATAAATGGATATGAATGTGGATATAACATTATCCAATCTAAATCAAATCTATTGTCATCCCTATCCTCAATTGCCTCCCCACAAACTTTCTCTCATTTTCTAACAGTCTAGCTCTTTATCTCTCTCATACGCAGATACATTTTAAAATACAGGATTAAAGTGAAGGGGTTGAAAAATAAGTATTTCTTAGGTTTAAATAAAGGAGAATATAATGATGTAGCCATGATGTAACATGTAAAATAAGAAGGGACGGGGAGATTACACCCAATCAAAGTCTCTATGTTGTATGTAAATTGTATGATAATTTCATTCATGCACTACAACTATTTAAGGCAGAGGTTAGTGAATTATAATATACTGAATCTAAATTATATGGTTTTAGACTATTAGAGTCGAATATTTTAATGAAATTTAGTTTGGTCTATCTTAAAAATGAGTTAGTATATTTAATTTTGTACTGGAGTACGTAATTCAACAAACTCATAAGAGAATAGCGATCATGCATTAACGGAGATGGCGAGAGAATATCAATCTGGCAAGATATGATAGAAAGCTTTCTTCTTCAAATAAGACAAGTACAAGGCAATTTGGTACGTACAGTTCATGTGAAGAAACCACAGATCGATCTTACAAGGATGCGTTAAAAGGGAAGAAATAGGCACTACGGTTCTAACGGAAGTATTCTCTAAGGAATTCACAGTCAAAGTCAGAGAGGAACACAATCGATCTCTGTTGCTAGCTAAACACTCCAGCCAAGTCGGTAGATACTTATGGGTTGCGTGGAGTATGTGTTTGTGTGACTCTCGTTTGGCCAAGTACGAGTGAACATGACTCTGATACCATGTAAGTTTGTGGGCTTCCAACTCAAAACAAATTGACAATAAGTGGAGTAACCCAATATCCTTATTACGCTCATCCGATGTTACACAATATTCAACAATATACGGAGATAGAAGTTTAAGCAAGTAAAAAGTTAAAAAGAGAGAGTTTATTGGGGTAAACAATGAATTTGAATGATTGATTGTTACAAAATAAAAGAGAAAACGATTGAAGGATAGAAACGTAGGTCATATATGTGGACTTGATTTGGGCCTTAGTAAGTAAGTACCACTTTAAATAATTCCATTAATTTAAGTTCCATTTAGTTTTCTGCAGGCTTATAACTATAAAATATAACTTCATTAATTAATTAATGATAGAATTTGTACGTGTAATATATTGAAAGAGTGAGTGGGTAGTATTCATTCATGCATTTGGATTAAGATCCATATCTTGAAGTTGGGGGGATTGATCGTAACTAAAACCAACACGTGGTTTGCCCATGCTAAAGTTGAGGACCCTTGCATTCATGTTGTATTCTATGTCTCCTTCGTAAAGAAGCTTTCTTATGTAGTGTTCTACGTCTGAACCGATAAGCCGTAGCGTATACTCCGTCAACGCTGCTCCCTGCAGTACGTAAGTTTCAACATCCATCATAACCATATATATATATGTATATTATATTATATGTTTCTTTCTTTCAAAACAAATTATTTCATACTACACTACATTATATATATATATATATATATATATATATATGTATGTATCATCTTTCCTTATGCTTATGCTTGGTACTTGGTAGGTAGCTATATCACTTCTAGCCTCTCCTTTTAAAAAAAAAAATAAAGATAGTGTTTAGTATATGATAGTCTGGCCGATTGTATATATAAGTTTTGTACTTTATAAATAGATTTTAATGTGACGCATAATACCTATAAGGTTTTCACTATTATACATACTAGGGGTGAGCATAAAAACCGTAACCATATCAAACTGTTGGTTTGGTTTTAAATTTTGAAAAAACTGATGATTCCAGTTGGGTTTCGGTTTTAGTCCAAAACCATCTCATTAATTTTATTGTATTAGTTATTAATAAAACTCAACTAGATGTCCAACTCATTTGTCTATTGCTCAAGCCCAGTATCAAAATTACTCTCATTCTATTACCAATATCCATTGGTCCATATTCATTTACTTTACCTGTCTGTTTCTCAATTAATACGAAAATAATTGAAATACTTATTAAAATATAAATAAAATGTATCCAAGTTGTCACGTTTTATTATTGTGTGTATCGGATTTTAAAAGTTTCTATTGTGTGCATCAAACTTTCAATTTGTTGTTGTTATATGTATTTTGGTTATATAAATTAGGAAAAAACATTCAAGTTTAGTACATATAATAGAAAGTTTAATACATACAATATGGACAAATTAAAAGTATGATACATACAATAGAAATTTTTTAAGTCCAGTACATACAATTACAAAATATGACAACTTGAATACATTTTGGTGAACTAAACCCAAATATAAAATTGAATATTTACAATCATGATAAGAAGTTACTTCTTATGACCAATAAAAATATCAAATGATGCAAGCCTCTAATAAATTTTATACTCAAATAAAAATATCGAGGTTTGTTTTTGTATTGTAGAGGCCCACAAAACAAATTTAAACTCAAATTAGCAATTTAAATGTCTAAAACAACAAATCTAACCCAAAAAATAGTTTTGAAGATGGGTTTGTTTTATAAACCGAAACGGAACCATTAAGAACCCGAATCCACTAAACTGAAACCATTATAAACCGAAATTAATGGAATTGAGTTCCGTTTAATATTAAAAAGCCTCCAAACTGTCCCAATCTCACCCCTAATTCTCTCGGTGGCCATTTTGACTAGTAACTTTGGTTATTCAGTATTGATAAAATTTAATAAATAGCAACTACAGTTGACGATATGGTCGGGGTGCCAAGGATCGCACTCCTATTTCGTTCTCTGTACCTATTCCCTATCATGTCCTATTCTCGTCGCTGTTAGGGAATATGATATTATCCCCGTTCCTTAGGTATCAAGGTCTCTACAAGAAAACAAGCATTTTATTTTCTTCTACAAAACTAAATGTTTTTATACATACGTACAGAATATTTTTGGTATGAGACTAAAACTTAATTTAATTAATTAAGACTTTGTTTGTTTTTTAAAATAAGATCTTATTTTAAAAAAAGGTCTGCGGGCGCGCAAATATTTTTGATAAGCTTGTTTGTTCTTTCAAAGAAACGTCTGTGCGTCCGCAGACGTTTCTAATAAGCTTGTTTGTTTTTTCGTAGACATAAGACCTTATTCTGTCTTATTTTTGCTTATTTTGAGAAGCTAAAAACTGCATCTTTTTTCACAGACCTTCTCAAACTTAAGATCTTCTAAACCATATCTTCTCTTGAAGACATGAAATAAGACATAAGACATTTATGTCTTAAAAAACAAACGACACCTAAGTGTACGTTTTAATTCGATAACCAAATACTTAATTGCACAATGATATTACAAAACACTTGGCTACCTACAACTGACTAGACTAGTTGAAGAAACAAACATCGATCAACATAAACTTAAGTTAAAAGTTAATAAACCATCATTTGACACTTGAACAAAATTAGAGTATCAAATTGCGGGTTTAAACATTTAAATTGCACTAAGAAATTGATTTATATATACAAATATCAAGTCCAGGTCAGTTTGGGGACCCTAGGGCCGGCGCGATCCCATCACCGGTCTCTAAATTCAGGGCTTTTCAATTCTATGTCCATCCCAAAAAGACTCGAGAATTTCCCGATCAAACAGAATTAATTTGAGGATCGGGTTGCTCATTAGGTATAGGGTGAAAAGAAACTAACTTCCACTCTATTATTCAAGTCACTTGATTAGTTCACTTTAAAAATTGTTATAAACCTCTTTCAACTTTCACAAATTATAAGGTTAGTGTTGGGAAAACCTTAAAAAAATCTTAGATCGATGGATTGACCACTAAACTACTTTTTCCGGACGATTAAATCATCGTTTTTAGCGATTTTCACCTTTTCCAACAACTTTCTCTAGTCACTCTAGGTACGTTCACTATTTCCGGTGACTTTGAAGTTTTAGGTTTGATTGCTCATACATTTTGCGAGGTCTTAGATATTGATATCTCTCTCTCTCTCTCACTCACTATTTTGATTGTTCGTGATATGTGAGATCCTTGGGGGGTGGGTGTTTGAACAGCAAAAAAAACAGAGATGCTAGATCATTAAGAAGCGGTGGAAACACATTCGGATACTAGATTCTTAGCTGGGAAAATAGGCTTTTTCTTCGTCAGGAAATTTGGTTGCATGGTCGGGAAAACAGAGGATTTTGATAGTGGTGATGTTTTTTTATTTATCCGTGATGGGTCGTTTCTCCTGTTCTGAGTCAAATACAATTTTTTTTTTGATTAATTAAACAAGGGAAAAGAATGTGTGCGTCAAGCAAAACCTATGATGATACACTCACTAACACTTAAATAAGTAATGAGTAAGTGTTAATATACCTTTTCATTTAAAGTACGTTTATGAGTATGATACCGCCTATAACAACTGCAGCTAAATGTATATATTCTATCCCCGTTAAATAACGAGGAAAACAAATACGTGGTGAAACCAATAAATGTATTAAAGTTTATGGGTTTAACCTAAAATTATGACACAGAGCTATTATCAGTTTCAAAATAGTTATAAGAATCGCTCAACCATTTAGTATACTTCAGGGTTTAGAGGTTTCATAGTTCGCAAATCGTCATCTTGAGATGTGGTTTTAATTATTTTTCAAATTAATTTACCACATTCGAAACAAAGTTGCAAATTGCTACTTTTGTTCAATATTTATGTATTAAATATTACAATAATCAAGCAACTTATAAGTATAATACACTTTAACCGACTTTAGATGATATGTGCTCTTTAATTACTCCTTTGATTATCAGTATTTCTTTTTTGTTTTACGATCGATCAATTTAATAGTTTGAGATATAATCTTAACCAAGATTGACTAAGTAGCTTATAATTAATTATATGGCAGGCCGGGTCGGGTCACAATTAATAACTACATTGATTAATTGTTTTCCTAGATACTAACTAATTAAATTAGAAATGAAGAAGTTAATAAAGGTTGTTGACTGTTGTTAAAATAATTACCTCGTAGTGATCAACCAGCTCTTGGAAGTAAGAATAAACCATGTTACAAGTTTCCTTTGTCCATACGAACTCATCAGTGGGATCAAGTATAAGCGTTAACTTATCCATCTGTGTTTGATCAAAAGCGCACGTCTCAGGGTCGATATACGCCGCGAATATCCTCACATGTCTCGTTGTGCTACTCAACCATTGCCCTCCGTACTCTCGCCCCATGTTCTTACTCTCTACGTTCACTTGTGGCTCAACGGGCCTCGGCTGGGTTGGACCCTTTACGGGTGGTATTGCTTCTTTCTCTTCTTCTTGTTGTAGTGAAGTTGATTCTTGAACTTGTTGCTGAGCAAACACTTGGAAGCTTCCATAGTTGGTTCTTTTTTGGGATGTAAAGATTTCTGATTTGGTCATGGGTTTCCAATTCCCCACCATGGAAGCCATTGATGATAAGGATGATGCCATTGTTGGGTGTTTGTTCGATCTCTGGCCGGTTTGAAAGTTTGTGTTGATAATTATTAATAATGTATGGTTAAATTTACATGTTTGAAGGTGTGGATAAGTTTTTTTGGTTTTTTTTGATTGATGAGTATGCGAAGGAGTAGGCTACAAAGAGTTTGTGGTTGATCGATCTCTGTATATCCCTTTTAAAAGTTTTTTACATTTTCTTTTAATCCCTTTTTTTATATATAAATAAATAGTAAGTATTGATTCGTCTTGTAAAAAGAAAAAGTATGTGACTCTACATTTAAAAAGAATACAAAAAAAGATTAAATATTAAAATTAACCACAAATAACTAAAATAGAACGGAGAAAAATTTTAAAAATTAAGATTGGAGACAAGGATGATGCCATTGTTGGGTGTTTCTTTTTTTTATTAACAATCAAGCATAAAATAGGATAAATACCAATAAACTTCAATCTTTTTTAAAAACTGACAATAACAACAATATTAAGTACAACATTAATATACCAAAAAGAGCAGATTCCACGACTCGGTTCACGATTATCCTCAACAACTTGTAAAGGTAAACAAAATTAAATGATAATAGATGTAATAATATTCATAGTAGTAATAGCAACAATACTAAATGCAACATTAATGTTGTTTCATCCAAGAACATGTAAAAATATTTCTTTGGTAGAAACTTCTAAATTCGGAGCTTGTGTTGGGCTAGGCGGGGCGGGGCAGGACGGATAGTAAGAAATTTGAGAATCACATATACAAGACGGCTACCTAGTTTAACTATCCAAAACAAAAACCGTGCCGGGCGAGTACCCACACCGAAGTGTACCAAGAAGGAGTGGATACCTGCGGTTCGGTTCGCAGTTACTCCCATTTTGACATGTGTTTTGAATACAAAAAAAAACTAGAAACTAAAGTTATTTTGTGCCCAACTAAAAAAATTAACACTAGAAAATAAAACTAAGAGTATAGAGAATTGGAATCAACACTTGCTCATAACCTATGAGTATCACCTTATTGGAGTCGCTGATTGCCGATGTGGCATCCCAATGGCTCGATCGGGTCTTTCAAAGAAATTCGATAGCAAAATCAATTTTTATTAGGTGGTGAATGAAGAAAACACGGCATGTGATGAAAGTTTTATTAAGATTACTAATTTTTATTATGAAATATTAATAAATATATTTCTTAATAAATTAAATATATATGGGTAGGGAGGATACCCGCGGGTAGTAAATTTTGATAACCGAACCCGATCCATGACTCATTGGGTACCTTTATTTTCGGGGTTTTCAAGTCACAGGTTGCTCGGGTATCGGGTTTTTGGGTTTCATTTCATATAGGTAAGTTAAAAAACTAAAAGTGAAAATCAGTAACAACCACATGGATCATTTTTGTAATTAACTCTAAATTCTTTATTTTTAACTTAAACCATCCCCAATAACCGTTATCTCCATCTTAAAGATCAATAAAACCACATTTTCTTATAACCAATCTTCTTTAAATTTTATTCTCAAAAACACTGATTTCTTTTTCTAATAAGTAGGTTAAATGATCAAATTGACATATGAGAATGCTTTAAGCATGAATAAAACGTTAATATAACATCATAACAAGAATTAATTTTGAATATTGCATCAAAAACACCAATTTAGCTTGAAATCCCAAAAAAATTGCCTCACGAATATTTTGTTTTTCCTAGCTTTGCTTTAACCGAACGTTATCAATGAATTTAGGGTTTTGAAGAGTTTCTTAGTCCCCATATAACCCTCAAATTTGTAACTGCTTAGTCATTAATTATCGAGAGTTGTGTTCAATAAAGTCCATTTAAAAAACATAGTCTTAACATTTTAATATTCAATTATAGATAATTCAGTATACAATCACATATGATTTATAAAAGAATTACATGTGAATTACGAAAAATTACGAAAATGTCACTCTGTCCAAATTTTTAAAATTTAATCTGGACCATTGATGACAATAATCCAAAGACTAAAATTAGTCTCTTATAATTATGAATTAATTATAGACTATATTAAACATTCTTCTTATTACCTAATCATTTTACTCTTTACTCTTAATTTGGGTTATATTAGTTAAAAAGAAAAATTTACAAAATAGGTCCTTCTTCTTTCGTTGCCATTACAATCCTTGCTAAAAGTTTGCGAACTCTAATGAATTAGATAACCCCTTTTTGGGGCTGCTAAAAAAAGTTAGATCAATTGCTTACGCAGTTTAACAAATTCAATGCTAATAGTGAAGAAACGAGGAAGGAAAAGAGAATGACACCAAGCGGAGAAGATGGATTGAAAAGAGAAAAACTTTGTTTAAAACAAGAATAGAGTCATAGTGACACCAAAATTTTAGAATCTGATTACATCGCATCTAACTGGATTCTAACTTTGTGTGAGCGGTCAAAGAAGATATAAAAAGGATTTTTATTTGGGGTTAGTTTATATTAATGTAAAATTTTCAGTTTATTATTGCGTAATTTTTAAATTTACTGGTCTAAGTTAATGAAAAATATCATTACTAGTTTATTTTTATTTTTTAATTATTTAGATGTTATTTAAGTTACTAGTTCCCTTTATCATGTTATTCTCGTCATCACTGTCAACTTGTGTGTTTTTATAGAAATAAAAATTATAAAAACTTGGTCCAGTGATGACAGACATTGTTGTGGGTGTTTAGTAATGAAAAATAGAGTGTACTATTATAAGACGTTGGTAGTGGTGAAGGAAGGTATACCTCTTTCTTTTACGGTCTATTTTTGAGTTTAAAAAGGCGTATTTTAACTAAGAATGGACTCTATATATATATTACGTACCTTTATCATATATTCTATCTATAATAAAATGGTGGTTTAGGTAAGGGTAATTATCATGTTGAAGCTCTCTTCCTAAACTTTCTTCTCTTTGCTGTTCACAAAAAAAAAAAAAAAAAAAAAAACAACAACGTACCTTTACCATTCTACTTGCCAATAGTTTAGATGACACCTTATAATGAAAGCAACTAATCATCCCAATTAAACGGTCCGTCGTTTTGAATGTTGAAGATATATTGTTCAGGTGATTTTTTATTTTTATTTTTATTTATTAAACTAGATTCTACTTTTTTTAATAGCAAAAAAGGAATGCACGAGTAGAGATTCGGCGTGATCATCACCCTAGACGAACATATCATAAATATTATTAATCAAATTCTAGCAAGATGCCATAGAGAGTACAAAGAAATTAAAATGATATCAGCGGATTACAACACTAGTTTGACCAGAGTAATGTACTATATTTAGCACGATACTTAATCCAAGTAAATAGTGAGGCTTGTACTTCGTTTACCACCCAAGAAGCTAGGAATCTTTTCCGATTAAACACCAAATTATTCCGTGCTTTTCAAATAAACCACCATGGATATTTTACTGCAGCTTCTAAAAACATCTTTTTGCTTCTAGAGTCACATTTTTCTACCACCATGTTGATTTGTTGATCTATTGAAGTCTGACTTTCAATATTTAAGTTACACCAATTCAACTGGGTAACAGGATATGTTTGGGTAGATCCATAATTAATGCTACGTCTAGAAGATATAGTTTTTAGTAGTTAGTAATTAAGGATATCAACTTTAGATCTTGAGTTCAAATCTATATATATATATATATATATATATATATATATATATATATATATGATGAGATCAAATAAAAAGGAAATTAAAGTAAAAGTGTAAGAGTGATGATTATTTGATCATTTTTTTGTATATACATCAACTGATAATTGTTAGTTCATCATCTTTATTGATTAAAACTAGTTCTTTATCGATTTCATTTTGATGAATCCAACATATTCATCACTTTTTAGATGAAAGCATTTTGTTCATCAACAAATTATTCCAAAATTTTGGTTTCAAAATCTACATTTGAAAATCTCTTTTGCTCTGTAAAAAGTGATGAATATGTTGGATTCATCAAAAATAAATTGATAAAGAATAAGTTTTAATCAATAAAAATGATATTTTATTACCTATTACCCTTTTTACCATAAAATCCTTTTTACTTGATCTCTACCATATATATATATATATATATATATATATATATATATATATATATATATATATATATAATGTTTTTTTGGAACGACTTTTTTTCTATAATTATACAAATTTAATTAAGCCTTTATTTAATACCCTTTTTTGTTTGTTATTTTTGTTATATTTTTGTATGTTTTCCTTATTAATATCATTCAACAAAGACGTAATAATAGATTAATAATTATATATTTTGTTTTGATAACAAACTTTTAATTTCAAAAACCTTGTCACAACACACGAAAATCTAGTTTTAGTTATTTAGCAAACGAGCGACAGGAGGTTGTATAGTCTTATTAAGTAATAGACCTTTTCTTAATTTGATTTCGATTTGGCCGGTTTATTAGTGTACAGTTGGTTATATTCTGGTACAATACTCATCATCCGATTAACTAAATAAAACCGAATTACCCCCAAATGATTTTGGTCAATCGATGTATTTAGGTATGAATTTTTTTCAAGACTCTTACCTGAAGTGCTTCTTAGCTAGAGAATTAGTTTATACATTTTATTTTTTTTGAGTTTATTTTCTAAATTTAACTTTTGGTCTAGAAAATAAGAATTTCTTTAACTGTGCAGTATGCATTTTTTTTAACATTAAACACACGCATACACTAATTTATTCTTAAATTTACATATTTTTGTCTATATGAAGACTTGAACCCACGACTAGTACCGTTTAACTACTAGCTTTTTAGTAACTAGTCACTTAAATAAATAAAAGATTTTATTTAAGGATTACGTCAATATGAAAATGGCAAACTAAAAGATTAACCGGTTTGATTTCCTTTTCACATGCAAGTTGAGCGAAAGGGGAAAGATTAACAACTCCAAATTTAGGGTAAAGTGTCGTTTTGGCATTCCAAACGCCACTAGCTTTTATTAACCACCAAATCATCATGTTGACTTTACACCTTAATCTTTTTTTAATTAATTAATATTAATATATCATCATGTCATTACTTCCTTTTTCTGTTAATCGGTTTTTGATTACTCAAGTATTGTTTGTTAGAGTAGATTTGGAATCACGACAGTTTGAAACCCGACTTGAAAAGGTGAAAAAACATGAATGGTAAAATCAATGGGATAAGTGTCTTTAGTGTATCATTTTAAAATAATCTTATAATATGTAATATCCCGTCTCACTACGACATAGTATTTTTTGATTTATCTCACTAGTTTATGGTTTTGTTTCTGGTAACCATGTGAGAACTTTCTAGTAGGTCACTCATACTTAGATTGCTTATCTCCAAGCACGCTTAACTGAAAAGTTCACATAAGATCTGTTATGTTTATGACTCCAAAACACGTTGTGTCATATAAGATCAAAATTTACTTATAAATGCAACACATCTTCTATCCACGACCAATATGGGATTTACCTAAGGTGTTACATTCATCAGAGTTTGTGTTTATCATATGACTTGGAAGAAGTTGATAAACTTCATCTTATTTGGTTGAATGTTAATTAATAAGAATAATTATAACAATAATAATTTAGTATAAAAAATTAAATCAAAATATAAGAAACTTACATGTTACCCTCAGTAATAATAGATTTCGAAACTTCGATACATTAAATGTTAGTTTTAAAAGTTAAAGATACATGATAGTAAAAGATGAAAACATTGATAAATTTTAAAAAATAACCCCCGCTTAAAAAGCTTGTTTTTAAACTTTTTTAAAAAACAATAATAACCAAAGCAAGATTAATAGTTAACTTGCTTCCCGTGTATTCTTTCAATTCGGTCTCTAGTTCAAACCATGCTAACTACCAAAGAGCCCGTTTTTATCAAAAATAAAATAAAATTTTCTGTGTTGTTTTCTTTTGCATAGAGCATGTTTTTACCCAAAAAAACAGGTTCTATTTGGTTGACACAATTTTGCAGGTCCAAATAGAGCCCTTTTTTATAGAATCAACCGGGTTTTTTTCTTTTGAAAATAGAGTTTGGTTTTTTTAACTAAAAACCGGGTTGTTTATGCTTAATTCCCCTCCAAACAATAAAGAATCCGTTTTTTTTATGATACCTAAAACCAGACTCTATTTGTGAGGTTTGAAGGGGTTTTGTTTGTGTAGCGTATAGTAGCAATGCGTCTATACATCCTAAATATGATAATCATATTCAATATAAGTAACCATGCACGCATATTTTTCTAAAGAGGGTTTTTCAAGCTTACGGAATGCGGCTACTTTTTTTTTTATACAAGATTTAATTATTATTTATTATCTATAAATAATAATATAATACTCTTCTCTATGTTAATCCAACGTACATCAACTACGTACTTTGAAGGGCTTATGACATAGCTAGGCGGGACATGGACATTTGATCGGTATTTGACTTTAGAGCTCCAACACTACACGCAATCTTCATGCAACATATATATATATGTGTATATATATATATACACACATATACATATATATATATACACACATATACATATATATAGAAAAGTTCATTTGTGTGTACGAAAAACAGTTGTCATTTGAACCTCCCCTATATGTGTGTGTGTGTGTGCGTGCGCGTGTGTATGGAGGTTCAATTAAGAATGAATATTTAAGTGAGAATAGTTGAATGGAAAACTTAATCGTAGCTCTTCATTTGATCATATATCTTCTTATGGTAGACAAATAGTGAAAAGTGATGTAATTTTATGCATAATCTTCTATTTACAAAGTCTTAAGAGATGTTTGACAAAGCGAACAACAAATGGTTACTTTAGCTCAAATAAGGTGGGAAGGCATGCATTCAAGAACGATCTTGTCTAACTAACATACACAAATGGATAAGCAATTCGATGAGGAGTAGCACGAGAAACATAACAACAATTGTTTTGAAAAAGAGTTTGCTATTTCATTCCTTCAAAATTATCTTTAGTTTCATTCAAAAGCTTTCTGTATAGCTTGACCTTTTATATAAATTTCTCTGTATAAGACTTGAGTCAACATGGGTGTATTTGAGAGAGTGTAGGAGGTGTGACCGCACATGGCTCGCCTTTAAGAGGGGGCCCAACTTTTTAAATATTTATATTATATATAGATATAATTTTATAATTTTTCAAAGCTACTTAATAAAATAGAATACTATGATGCTCATATTTAAAATAGTTATTCTATAAGCTCAAAAAATACATATTACGAAAAACATTCATCGTTCGGTGATCGAGAAGAAAATACGATGCATCAAGATCGAGGCAATCATGGAAAAATCAAAATATTTAACATTCAATCCATATCATAAGTCAGGTTTGAGTTGTTTAATTTTTCAAATTTCAATTGTTTATGTATATGCAATTATTATATATAGAGTCTTGTTAACTATTCCAATAACAATGAAAATTCTAGTAACAGAGACATTTGCAAAAGTAAGTTCCTCATAATGTAACACCCGCAAATCTGGGCTATGAGATTAGCGGGTTTGAGTTAGCAGGTTTGTGGTATGTGCTTAATTGTTTTATTATGATTAAGTGGTTAACTATTTGATTAATTAAGTTAAAATATGAGTTAATATTAATTTGTAAAAAAATTGTATTGTATGTATGTATGATAAACCGTATGCATGTATTTAGTTGTCCACGTGTTTGTGCATGAGGAATTAGAGGGGGGATTTTTGCCACCTCCTGCTTAAAATTGCATGTAAACTGATGAGGCATAATTTAGAGTCATTATTTTTAATAGTTGAGAAAGGTAAAGTGTGTGTGTGGTGTGTTTTCTTTCTGTCAAAGAAACTGAAGGAGCAAGAACAAGAGAATGCGGATTTCAAAGGATTTTGTGTTTTAATTCAAGTTCAAGGTTAGATTTGCTTTTGATATGTTTAAATATTTAACTTGATAAGATTGATGATTAACATGAATTTAAGAATAACATTAGAATCGGTTTTTGAAAAATATATGAGTTTTGTTGGGTTTTGTGTGTTCATAGGATTTATATATTTATATATGATGTTTTAATGCATGAATATATGTTTAAATGGGTTAAAACATGTTTCTGGAAGGTGTAGATGGGTTTTTGAATTTCTGGGTTTTTGAGTGTTGATGAAGTTATGATGTTGTCGGATTTGGTTGAAGAAGATAATGTAAATCCGACACTTGATATCCGAATACAAGGAAAACCGAGAGAAGGTGAAATCCGATTATCCAAATCCGATACCCTTAAATCCGGAAACTTGAAAACCGATACAATCCTAAATCCGAGAATGATATTTGAAACCCAAAACCAACAACTATAAATCCGATTCATTTCAAATCCGGGACTAGAAAGCCTTTACTTTTAAATCCGACATTTTGAGAAACCAAGACCCAAATCCGATTGTTATGAAATCCTAAAGTCAGAATCCTATACTTGAAAACCAAGAACCTAGAATCCGATACATGTAGGAAACCGATACCCAAAAACCGAGAGTCCTAAATCCGACAATGGGGAAATCCGGTAATTGGCAGAATCCGATACTAAGTTGCAGATTCTTGGAATCCGACAGTTTTTGTAGATTCCGATACTTTATGTTTTGGACTTGTGATTGTTTATTGTTGTTAATTATTTGATAAATGAATTATAAATATATGGATAGATATATATTTATGAGACTAAAACTGATTTGGTTATTGCTGTGTTTTCAGGCAATCCAAAAGGCTCAGTAATATTAGACATCTGAGTTCGTGCTGAAATAGAGGTGAGTGGAAGTTAAACACGGATGGTAAAGATTGCAGTTAATATTATTGATGTAATTCATGATTGTGGATTGAGATTGGATTGATTGAACTGCTGATTGTGATATTGACTATTGTTAACTGCTGCATGACTATTTGGCCGATACGCGCTCTTAGGATGATTTTGAGTTGCGTTGGGAAGTCAGCTACACGTAGAATTGGGTTGGGCTCGTCTACTGGTTGGTTGAACGGTAGTAGCCCTTCTGTTGCATATGTTGCTTCAGAGGTGGAGTTTACTATGCCAATTCAGTGGAGGGCTATCGGTAAACCTTTGCTTTGGCCGGCATTGGTTATAGGTTCCGCGCCGAACCGCCGGTCTTCTCAGATATGTGATTACATGATTAATATTTGATTGTGAATGTTTGCATTTGATGTTTTAGCCTCTACTCACTTAGCTTTGTGCTAATTCCCCTCAGTTGATGTTTTGTAGGTTCGTGTCTGAGTGGAAGAAGGAAGAGTTGACCATTACTCTGATACTAAGTTTTAAAAGAGACGAGCCAGATATATTTTGTAACACCAAATAGTAGTTGTTGTGTTAACTTTTGGAACAAAGATTGTACGTTTGTAATTAATGGTTTTATGTAATCAAGTTTATATTAATATGCTTCCGCAGCGCAATATAAAAAAAATGACTTGTGATTTTCCGGTGTTACACATAACTTAAGTAAGTCCAACTTATCGTCCAAAATGTTACAAGAAAGACTTAATAAATTGATAATGATAGTTATTAAGATCGATATCTTATAAAGTACTGATAATTAACAGTTGATTCATTCCAATGATATTAGAAAGTGTTCACGATTCATGTAAGATAAACTATTTGTATTATTTTGGTTACTAAACTATCGTTGTATCGGTGATATTTTGCTTATATATATGTGTGTGTATATATTTAAGAGGTGCATTTTTTCTCTTCGCATGGGGCTCAAAAATCCGCAGGACAGCCTTGAACTTAAGTGTAGAATAATCATCTTTAGAGTAGGTGGTTTTCGGATGCACAACACTTTTTAATGATTCACTTTCATGCACTACTATATAAATCAACTTGATTTCTTTACCTTTAAAAGTCTTACACTTTTGGTCTTTTTCAGATACAGATGAAGTCGTGACCTTTTCTTATACACAATTTTGTAAGTCTTGTTTCAATTTCTGAATTTAAGCACAGACTGATTCCGTTCATTTTCAAAGTTCATGCATTTTGAATGTGACTTGCTTTGAATATTGTTGCTCAAGAATAATTATCTTAGTACCTTCTTCAATCTCAAACTCGTGATATTTGTTTTCTGATATGTGGTGTTTTTTAGTCAATTTAGAAAGTTGTAGAGTAAGTTTGATATTTTCTTGTTCCAAATCATCTGCTCTCTTTTTCTATTTGTTGACATAATCTACATAAAGAAGAAGATTTGAACTACGTTTTTCTAGCTTCTTCTTTAATTTGATAAATTATTGTTCTTTGGCAAGAAGTACGGTTGATTCTTGATAATGGATCTTTGAGTGGGATGATAAAATGTAATTTTCAACAAGAATTAGTTTCAAACTTGGCTAGCTAGTAGAATTTCAATAATGATAAGCAATATGAAGATTCTTACAATCAATTGTATTGAAGCAAATCACACAATGATTATGAACTTAGTGCAATTGAATATGAGAGAATACACCAAGAACACACAATGTTAATTTGTATATTGAAGTGCTTAATTAATTTAGGGCAAAATACAAAGGTTATATACCCATAGAGTATTTACATATTCTATCTTATACTTCTATAAAATACAACTAAAAGCAAAACTTAAACTAAAATAATAAATAGACACAACTTGAATCTAACATAATATTACGAGCTAGGTAGCAGCACCACATAATTGCAAATGTAGTCGATCATCTTGTTGATCTGTAAATGTCTATTTATGAACTATGATGATGTGCAAATTTATAATGAAATGGGAGGCATGATGCTTACGTACTAATTTATTTATTTATGTTTGTATATTTATTTAAAACATTCTTCTTTTCTCTCCTCAAAAGTTTTCTTCTTCATATATATCTTCATCCGCATGAGCAGACACTTGTTTAGTGATTGAAGTTTATGAAATGATTAGGGTCGAAGAAGAAACAGAAGTAAAAAATTCGATACATTCTTACACGGTGTTCTCGAGTTATTTTTTAAAAGAAAAGGGAGAAGAAGGAAAGTAAACCATTAAAGTTGTGTATTTTTAATTTTTTTTTAAAGAAGAGGAAGAAAAGAAAAAGAAATGGCTATTTGTTTCAAAAGTTTTTCTCTCAAATATGAGATGATTAATTTCCTTCCAACTTAAGAAGATAACTTATTCATTTTTTTTTCTTCCTTAAAAAACTCGAGAACAAAGCTTAACACACTTTGAACTATATCTAGAGAGATCATGAAGGTGCATAGACAACTTAGTTTATCTGGTTGAATTGTTTAGGATTCTGGATGCATTCCTCAGAGGGTGTTTGAGATTGCGTTTAAAAACTAATTATTTGATTATTGTGATTTGAAATCGCAGATAATTAGTTTAAAGTGTTTGAGGTTGTGTTTTCAAAAATCAATTATTTGCTTTTTGGAGACTACAAAACGCAATTTTGAGAATCTAGTTTTGAGTTGCTTTTTCAAACTGATTATTTGATTATTATGATTTTACCCTTTAAAAATCAATTAATCTACTTTGCTAAGCACTTAAAAAACTGATTATCTGATTATTGCGATATGAAGCAACATAATCAAATCCAAACACTATTATTCAGTAGCACGTTCTCTTACAGCTAATTATCTAATTCTGATTATTAAAAATGCATAATCTATTTTTAAATCGCAATCCTAAACACCCCTTAATAGTTAATGTATCTCTAATTTTAGGAGGTTCAAATCATGATTAACTAGTATAATACCCGTGCGGTGCTCGGGTAGATTTCAACACAAAAATATATAGAAAATATTTATCACAAAAGTATTTAAATAAAGCTTATGTTATAACACATTGTTATAAATAAAAAGAAAACAACACAAAAAGACAGAAAATATTTATCACAAAATCTGGTCAACATGTTATAAATAGATTTGAAGTTGACGAATGTGCATCTTGATTAAATTGAGAATTGTTAGCCATATCTGATGGAGACATAATATTCGACAAACGATTCATATTTCTTAAGGCAAATTGCATGAAAGACACTGCTCCTAACGTTTTTGATTAAAAAAATTCCTCTTAATTAATAAGTAATGTTTGTCAAACATTAATTTGCCGAAAAATATGAAATACATATTCGCAAATGAAAGGATTTATTACATAAAGAAACATATATATACCAACTTTCAACATATATTTTTGTGGAACTTATTTGATCCACGACTTTTGATTGATGTGTTTTTTTTTTAAATAAGTTAAATAAAAACAATGTTTATTTTGGCAATTAATGTTCTTTTTATTTTAAAAATGTAATGTTTTTTATTTTATTTTAAATGTAATCTATTTTTAGAAAAATGAAATTAAAAAAGAGAGGTGTCATAGAATCCGTGTGATGGTGGTGTGATCGAACTATAACAAGAAGATTCATTGATAACATTGTATATTCGCTCGTTGTTACATTATTATTACATTAGATTAGATTAGATTAGATTTTTACTCCTATCACTTAATCTTTTAGTAGATACTCCACAATCACAATAAAAAATAAAAGAGAGAGGTAGTACTAGATCTGTCAATGGGTCAGATCTTACCCCAGATCCGATCCAATCTGCCCCATTTATTAGATCCAATGGGTCTAAATATTGGATCCATCGCCCCAATAAGAGATCCATTAGGTCGACCCATTTAATTGGATCACTACGTGGGTCGATCCAAGATCTGTCTGGGTCGATCCATTTAATATTAAACTACAATTTAATATCATCAATTTATCAGTCACCACCCGCCGCCGCCACCGACACCGCCGGCCACCACCCGCCGCCGCCGCCGACACCGTCACCACCGCCGCCGCCACCACCGACCCCGCCGGCCACCACTCACCACCGCCGCCGACACCGTTACCACCACCACCGCCACCACCACCCGCCGCCGACACCATCACCACCGCCGACCACCAGCCGCCGCCTCCGTCACCGCCGGCCACCACCCGCCGCCAGTTCCGGCCATCTTCGTGGGTGGGAAGTTTCTAGGTGGAATCGAATTAAACGCTCATCGCTTGTCATATCAACGGGACGCTCGTTCCTCTTCTTAAGGACGCCGGTGCTCTTTGGCTTTAATTCAGTCCAACACTAATTAAATAACTAAGTAATGATATTAATCATCGATAACTTAAGATAGATAGATAGATAGATAGAGATAGTAATTAATTAGAAATATAGAATTATCAATGGCTTTTGGCCTCTATCACTAATATTAGTCTGGCTAATTAATTACTTGTATCTGAATGATTTATTAACCTAATGATCGATCAGGTAATTTGTTTGTTTTAATTATATAAAAGAATTGAAATTAACGTGGCATGCATGTAGTTATATATATATATATATATATATAAGATTTTATAATTATTTGAAATGCGTTACAAAATGTAAATATAATTAAAGCTGATTAGTTAATTAGAGAGCAATTTGAGTACGTATTGAAAAGTAATTAAGTTAAATTGGTCAATTATATTTGAGTACGTATTGAAAACTAATTAAATAATAAAATATTTATAGTGTAGGGGTGGGGGTGGGTGGGGTGGGGGTGGGGGTGGGGGTGGGGAAGTGGTTAGAAAAATATTTAATAAATTATACTATAAATAATAAAATATTAAATGGGTCGCTCTGGGTCAAGATCTAATAGTAATGGATCCGCTCCAAATCCAATTAAATAGGTCTTAATGTTAATGGGTCAGATCCAAATCCAATTAAATTGGTCTACGGGTCAGGTCAAATCTTTAAAAGATCCGATCCGATCTGCCCCATTGACAGCCCTAGGTAGTACCCACCATCTCGTCTTTTTCTCCATGCAAGCCCGACATCCATGCCGTTCCTGAGTGTGTAGCTCAGGTGATAGCGACATAATAGAAAAATTAGACATTTCGTATAATTATCTGAGTTCATTAATTATGATCGAGATCCTTTAATGTTACGGTCACATATAACCAATCGTGTTATCTCATAAACACTTGAGAGAAATCTACAAAGAAAGTTATTCTTAATTCAAAACAAAGGGGCTCCCCCTCTTGTTAGTATAAGAATATATATGACTTGTCGTGTTGTGATTCAACACGAGAAGAATTCAATCCAGCCCATTGATTATCGGCAGATCGAAGAGCTAGAAAACAATATATATATATATATATATATATACATACATATAGGCAGAAGTTCAAACAAGAATTGTTTTTCGTACGAGAATCGCGAAAACCAATCTTAGCCATCCAATTCCCCCTCCTTCAATTAGATTGTCCACCCATGAATTCCTTACATCTACTCGGCCACACTCAATCCCCCCACGCTCTTCATCCATGAATTCTATTATCCAAAATGAACGGCCAAGATTGGTTCTCACAGTTCTCGTACGAAAAATAGTTCTCGTACGAAAAATAGTTCTCGTTTGAACCCTCCCCTACACACACACACACATATATAATGAAAAGTTCATTTTAGAACTGTTTTTATTGCGAGAACCAATATTAGTCATCCAATTTCCCCTCCTTCAACCCATGAATTCCTTACATGCACCTTGTCGCACTCAATCCCCCTACGCTCTTCATCCATGAATATCACTTACCACTTGAATGGCCAAGATTGGTTCTCGTAAGAAAAATAGTTCTCATTTGAACTCTTCCATATATATATATATATATATATATATATATATATATATAGTGAGGTACCCGCGTAATGCGGCGGCGGCGATCAAAGAACGATGACGGTGAATACTTATGGTTATGAGGACGGATGAGACAACAATGCTTGTAAATGAAGTCTAAATGTTACCATAAATTTAAAATAATTTAAGTAGTATTATTCATCAAATTTATGTTTTAAGAAAGTTTTTATTTAATAGTGTGGTAAAATTGTTTATACACTTTTACTTGAAAGCAATATGAAACGATATAAATATACTAATATTATTTGTTGAACTTGAAGATCATAACTACTATTTTAAAAAAAATTGAATTATATGTTTTTAGAGAAAAATAAATATAATCAAGACATTTATTTGTTAAAGGAGATGAAAAACAGTTCTCATTTAAACTTTTTCATATATATATATATATATATATATATATATATATAGTGTTTAAATAAAGAATTAAGCTAGATTTGTTTGATAGGACTAGTAACATTAAAGAGGGTATGTAGTGTCGGTGAGAATTGATGGAGAATATATAAGAGAAAGAAATTAACAAACAGAAGAAACAATATATAGAGCAATTGGTTGATGGAATGACGTCGCGCGGATGTAAAAAGAAACCGAAGAGACATATATGCATGTGATAAAGTAAATTAATTAAAGTTGTGGGACTAGCTATATATATCAGATGGATGGATGCTGAAACCCACGTGTGTGTCGGCAACGTTACACTTATTAGAATGACTATTACCCATGTGATGTGACCAAATAACTCATTCATAACAGTTATTAATAATACATTATAATTTACAAGCGGTTAATAAATTTGGTATAAGTTGATGTCATATAAAATTATTGTGTATGATTATATTTGTTATATGTGAATCATCTTCTTATTTATTTATATATATATATATATGCGAGAGGTCATTTGAAAACCATTATTATAATATATGAGAGGGGTCATTTGGAAATAATTATTATAATGAGAACTGTGAGAACCAATCTTAATCGTTCAGTTGATAAAAGACTTTATGGATGAAGAGCGTTTGGTGATTGAGTGTGGTAAAGTGCATGTAAGAAATTCATTGATGAACAATTCAATTGAAGGAAGGGGAATTTGATGGCTAAGATTATTCTCGCGGTTCTCGTACGAAAAACAGTTCTCGTTTGAACTTTTCCCTATATATATATATATATATTGAAAAATTAAATAAATTAAAAAAGATTGAATATAACAAATAATAATAATAATAATAATAATAATAATAACAAATGACAACAAAATAATAAAAAATAGAAACAATTAGGGTCACCTGGAAACCTTTAATAGAAGGTCATATTGCATTAAACGTAAATTTTGGGTAGTTTAATGCATTTTAGAGAAAAAAGTTTAGTTTGTTACATAGAATATTAAATTGGGGATAGTTCATTACATTTCGATGCACTTAACCCCCCCCCCCACACACACACATATATTAGGGAAAGTTCAAACGAGAGTTGTTTTTTGTACGAGAACCAATCTTGACTCTTAATTAAAATAAATGAGTGGCTAATAATTTTGACGGCTAATGACTGTCTCGTTAATGACTAATGATTAGCTCATTAATGACGCATTAACGAGAGTATTTTAGGCAAATCAAGTCTCGCACATTAATGATGACTCATCAAGACGTAATTCACGATTTAATATATATATATATATATATAAATGACCAAAATACCCATATATATATATAGGGTGAGGTTCAAGAGAGAACCCTTTTAAAAAGCACGACAGTGAGAACATATGTAAACTTATAATTTAGCATTTCTCCTTTACGCTCATATTCACCCATAACTGCCCAAAAGTTAAGTTTACATCCTAAATCTTAAATCAAAATTATTTCTATAATATTAACAATTTAAAGATTTGTATGCATTAATGTATTAGATCAGCCATATAGACAAACACCTTTGTATGCATTGATGCATCAGGTATATAGTCAAACAGAAGATAAAAAAGTGGCAGTTTTTAAACAATCCGATCAATGAAAGCAAATACTCAAAAAAAACGTGGCAGTTTTTAAACCATCCGATCAATGAAATCAAATGCGCAAAAGTGTTCTTTGTGTTCTCATTTTAAATATGTTCTCATCTGATCTAACTATATATATATCCCTATATATATAGTGAAAAGTTCATTTGAGAAAAACGTTTTTATTGTGAGAACCACGAAAACCAATCTTAGCCGTATGTATGTATGTGTGTGTGTGTGTGTGTGTGTGTGTGTATATATATATAGTGAAAAGTTCATTTGAGCTAGAACCGTTTTTATTGCGAGAACCGCGAGAACCAATCTTAGTCGTCCAATTCCCCCTCCTTTAATGGTATTGCCCACCCATGAATTCCTTACATGTAACTTGTCACACTCAATCCCCTCACGCTCTTCATTCATGAATTCCATTATCCAAAATAAATGGATAAGATTGATTCTCGTAGTTATTGTACGAAAAGAGTTCTCGTTTAAACCCTTCCCTATATATGATAAGTTGATAACCCTAGGCATCCCTAGCTAGCTAGCTTGTTTATAACTATTAAAGCTACCTTATAGTTTCTATCATACATGCTTAATTAAAAGGTTTCATTCTTTATATTAATTGTATGCTTTATGTCAAACCTACCTTCTCAGATCGAGTTTAGGTTAATTTGGATTACAAAATTCACTTTTATGTATGTATGTACGAGTTATAGATCTCGATTTATTGTAATTTTTGGTGTATTTTTTTTATATGTACCTTTACACCAAACCTTAATAAAATCGGCTTAGGCTTACACTTAATAGTATAATGTATAACATGCATATTGTTAATTACTAACATAGATCATGATGTGGTGATGATTGTTGTGTGTTAATTAGAAAACATCACTGTTATTAATATAATTAACATTAGTACTAGTATTAGTTATAATGGTTATGGTACTAGTAATCATAGTGTATAGGTTATAATGCTAGTTGTAGTGGTAGGGGTTGCAGTGATAATGTTTTCATTGATGTCATTGGTGATATTGCTACAACTCTTATGAAGTTGCTATTACCGCTGCTAGCCCGCTACTAATACTATTACCGTCAAAAGTTACAACTAGTAGTATGTGAGATATGCAACTGATAGTAGAAGTAATAGTAGTACTCACGAAATCAATAATAGTAGTAGTAGCAATACCATTATCACCTAATGGTAGTTGTAGTATTAGTCATAGTGGTAGTGGTGGTGGTGGTAATGATATTAACAATAGTTGTCGTACTAGTAGTCGTAGTCGTAGTAATAACCCTAGTCATAGTTATATAAGTAGTAGCAGCATGAGAGTAGAAGTAATAGTAGTAGTATGTGAGATATGCAACTTCACAAGCCACTTTATAGCACTCAATACTATCTTAATCATAGGTATTCAGGGTGTTGTTAATAACACCCACTTTATGAACTATTAGCTCAAGTCAAACCTATTAAATTTGTTAAAAACATATTGGGGAATGTAAAAAATAAACTCATTATTCAATAAAATGGGTCAAAATATAGAGTGGGGTGTAAGGATTGCATCACTATCTCGTAAATATCAAACTTGAAACCTTAATAAAAACACATTAGAAGATGTAGATAAGATAAACACGACACCAAGATATAATGTGGTTCGGTTGTTAGGGTCACGACTTACATCCATAAGCAGATTCCAGAGACTTCTGTATTATGACCGAAAGGTTTCCAAGATATCGCCCCAAGGGGCATATGAACCAAAAAGATTGAATTACAAGAAACCTAACTATGATATATATATATATATATATAGGGAGGGTTAATGTGAAAATTGCTTTATTTGCGAAAAGTGCGAGAAGCAACTTTGACCATTGATTGGTTTTTGATCGTGTGGTCTTTATTAATCATATTTTTTTATTTATCTATAACTATTATTAAAAGGCTTACCTTTTTTTCCTTTTTTAGCTATTAAATCAGAACATATTAACCAATTAGAACCTTCAATTCCAAAATCAATTCAATTTATAAACCAATTTTGGTAAGTATCCAAATAACTAAACACGCGGGTCTCTCATGTGCCGAGGTATTTTTTTAACCCGGTTTGTTAAAATCCAGTCTCCCCTTTCGATTTGCCAAAATCAAATCTACCCTCGCTTCCTCTCGATGTAATTTCTCTCATACAAGGTCTGATCCTTTGAAGTTTTTCTTTAAGATTCTAAACCTGATTATGATTCGTATGTTTTCATATATATGTACCGATAATTTCTCGATATCTAAGTGACTGTTTAGATTGTTTTCTGTTCCGGTTGATGTGCTCGAGCGTCTCTACGTATCAGGTATGTGTTGAAATTAATCCTTTCATATTCGAGTTGTTTCTTGAAAATTTCTTTATATGATTTGATTTATACTTCGTCTTCTTCGTTTTAAAACTGGATTTAAGGTTTTCGTTTTATGTAAGGCTACATTCAAAGTTGTTTCTTCTGTGGATTTTGCTTCATATCAGGTATGATATACTTCCTTTCCAAACTTATATTGTTCATGTCTTTTTCCATATCTCTTCGTAAGATTTTACGATGAAAACCCTAATTTTCTATTTCTTATGTTTAATTTTCCTTTTGATTTGGCATAATGAAGATTGAACAAATAATACAGACTATAAAAAGACAGTTGTTATTTCAACTTAATGTCCTTATCAAATTTTAAATTCTTAAGGAATCGGTTCATTATGCCACATCGTAGAAGTTGATGTTTAAATTGCATCCCTGTTTTAGATGATTCATTGTGCAACATTGTAGTATGCGTAACTAACACTCATTCTGGCCTTGAATGAGTTTTGATATATTGTTCTATTTTTTAATAAAAGCTAGGTTATATGTTGTAGTTTCCTCTGTTTTAATATGTAATAAGGATTTAGGGATTTTAGTCGAATACTTTCAAAATCTTCTTTTATCTTGAAGAGTATGTGGTATGCGTAATTAATACTTTCTGGCCTTGAATTATTTTTGATCTGTTGTTCTTTTTTTTTTTAGTAAAAGCAGTCAATTTGATAGGTTATATGTTGTAGTTTCCTCTGTTTTAATGTGTAATTAAAGAAGAATTTACAAATCTTCTTTATCTTGAAGATTTGTAAATCAGGTTTTAGTTTAAAAAGTTTTTGTTAGTCTCACGTATTGGCATAATGAACCTTGAACAAATAATACAAACTAAAACCTGCTGATGCTATTCTATATTGTGTATTAAAAGCAAGTTTAATAAGGATCTAAAGCAGACTCATTCAACAATTCCAAGCTTGATATAATGATCATGTTACTAAAACTTGCTGATGTTATTTTATATTGTGTATCAAAAGCAAGTTTATTAAGGATCTAAAGCATACTCAATCAACAATTCCAAGCTTGACATAATGATCATGTTACATGATTTGTGCAGTCCTTATTTTTTAGTACATTTTGGAATACGTCATATCTGATACACAACTTGGTATTCTATCTTCTAATCCAGATTTTCAAGTATTCTATCTTAACCCTGTTTTTGTTCTTAAGTTTTTACTTATGATTCATTTGTTTTGTGTTAAGGTGTGATTAATCAAAATTCTTTCACTCTTTGTATAAGCAGATTTATTCTTCTTTTGTTTATTAAAAGAACACAACTTGAAATGTTTTTTGTAATTTCCTTTTTTGTTTAAATATTCTCTAAAGAATCCTTTTGATCTTCAAGATTTGTGAAGCCGGTTTTATTTTAAAAAGGTTTTGTTTTCCTTACGTTTTGACATAATTAACCTTTAACAAGTAAAAAACGGACACAACTTGAAAGGGTATATGTAATCTCCTCTGTTTGTGTATGTAATAAAGCCTTAAGGATTTTGGATTATACTTTTGTTACTCATATTACAGATTATAATGTTTTTGTTATATCTTTACGAGGAAATGTCGTCTGAAATAACATATATAAACCAGATTAGTTCTATTAAGTATGCCTCCTTTCTCTTTATATATTGTCTACCGTACACAATATTTAATTTCCTATTGATTTATGTTATTATACATGTGATGGAACATATTATACACTTCGTAAAATTCTTCAATTTCACAAAACAATTTTAGAAATATCCATGTGAGTTAAAAAAACACGCGGGTCACACCCGCCTTTCGATTTAACCCGTTTTCATCACGTTTATACTCCCTGTTTCTTCTTCATCGCTTTTTCACTTCTTATTCCCTTCTCTTCTCGACCGCTTCCTTAGACTTTCGTTCCTCCGAATATATATTAATCAAGGTTTGATTTGTTTCTCTTTTACTTTAATGTTTAAGGATTTGTGGTTGATTCATATCTTCTTCTCTTTCAATAAACAAAATCCGCTCAATTCGATTGAGTTTTTAGGTTTGTATGTTGAAGGTTTTTAACTCAGGTAAGATCCTTGAAACCTATTTCATTCATTGCATCATCCGTTTGTTGAGGAACGATTCTTGGTTTCAATAGGCACAAATTAGTTGTATTGAGGATCTTTTTGGTTCGATTTATATTGGTTTCTGAATTACATAGAATCTATTTGAGAAATGATTAAAAATCAATTGCCATTAGCATCATCTTATTATGACTCACCAATTGGTTTTTAATTTAGTTTTTGAATGGTTTGTAAATGGTCCGAAGTGTACTTTGTTTTTGGGATTTTTTTTATTTAAATGGTTTCTGAATTGTTTGATTTATATTGGTTCTTGAATTACATGGAATCTATTTGAGAATTGCTTAAAAATCAACTGCCATTAGAATTATACATAACATATGCAGACTATTATATATCTGAAGAACATGGAATCTATTTGATTTAAGGTTTTAAACATAATATATATGAAGAACAAAGTGCAGAAACTGTGAGGACTGAACTTTCACTTACTTGAACTCATAGCTCTTACTCTTTTTATCTTTTGAGAGTTATATGTAACTACAAGCTATTATCCAAGTTTTCTATCCCTTTTTTATACAGGTTGGTTAGTTTAAGTTCACCCAAGATCCGTTTTTCCTATACCTAATCATATTGGTTTTTTTGTTTCCATATCAATTTTATTTTGTGATTTTATACGGGTTTGAAACAAAGCAGATTTATCTTTTCCTCAGCTTTTCAACCTCCGGAATCCATTCTCTCCTTCGTGATTCAAAGATTTGTAGATAGTTCCACTCTTCGGTCGATCCACCCCATGTGAGTTTTTATGTAAGTATTCCTTGTCTTAATTCATATATCTCCTTTGATAATTGGAATCTTCATATGTGTTCGAGTTATGTTTGAAAACTTTTCAAAATTTTTTCTAGCATTAAATATCTTATCAACTGAAGACGGTTGATTTGGCAGTCGTGTTACCTCCTAATGCTTGAAATTATGATTGCTTTATACACTTATTTGCTGAAAAAAACAATGTCATCTAACCTTAATTTACTTCTCTTGGTGTAATACTCAATGTGGATATAAGAATCTACTTTACTATCTTAGTAGTATTAATAATTGAATTTGACAACTAATATGCATATGGTCTTACTGTGAATTTACTGTCTATGATTCCCTACCTAGGTTGGCATACGTTATACTTGCTATTCATTTTTATTCAATCTAATATATATACCGCTCATTTTTAGTGACTATATGACTTCTTTATCTCAACTACTAATAATGCATTTGTATTTGCATATGTTCAGTTGTTTAGCAGTTTGATTGAATGAGAAGAAATGCATATCACATGTTTGATGAAATGCTTCATTGAGACGTCTATAAATTATAATACAAATATGAGGATATGTTAATATTGGTACTCATGCTATAATACATGTATAGACACACTTTTAATAACGAGAAGGCTTTTGAAATTGAAAGAATTTTATGAACAAAACTTTACTTTTACAAATTTTATATGGTGTTCAACTAGTCTTTTCTTTACACCCCTTTGGATGGCAACGAAACACTTTTATGCCTGTTTGAAAGGCCATGTATGTAAACTAGAATATTGCATTATTTTGTTTGATGCCATTGATGTCAATCTATATTCTACTCAAGTTAATTGGATTTTTGTAATTTTTTTTACTCAAACTGGATTATACATTTTCCTTTCTTATTTACTATGAGTTGTTTTCGATTAAAAAAAAATTCACATCGTCTTTGGGAATGAACTTAAGTATATTCAAAAGGATAGAGTTCTTGAGTACTAAATTATAATTTCATATCATTTCAATTATTTCATAACCTGAAAAGTAAAATAAAATTATTTAAATAAACAACGTTTTAATGACATCAGTCGGAATTTGAGTTACCAAGTAATTTCAGGGAGTTTCTATTGGGTTTCCAAAGCCACCTAAGATGTTCAAGTAAGAAAACTGAAAAGGAATGTATGAGATTTAAAATATAAATATGCATATTGTTGAATTGGAGAGTTGATGTTTTGATTAAATATCATACATAGCACTATAACAGTGAACCACAAAATCATCAGCACAATTATCATCAGCCATCGTTAAGCAATCTGACATCTAAGTTAGATGCATCATTTTTTTAACTTTATCCCTAATCATTATTGGCTTACATATTTTGGATAATTTAAAGATTTTGTTGATTACAATACCTTATTTAAGATTATTTAGTATTTATAAATTAACCCTGTGTATAAGATTTAGGGTTTACTACTTAAAAGTGTATCGAACTTGTCACTTTTTGCTATTAAGTATACCCTACTTTCAAAACTACCATTCAATGTATCAAACTTATTATAACTACCATTTTATGTACCAGGTGACTTGTTACCTGCTAGGTGCTTATGTGTAACAAGTAAAGATGACGTGGCTAGTGATTTGTCATCAATTATGCTTACGTGGTGGCTTAGGTGGCAAGGACATGTAATAATAATAATAATAATAATAATAATAATAATAAGGTTTCAACGACAGATCTGGGCGCCCATCTTAGTCGAATCGAGACAGATCTGGTGCGATTTCTTCTAGGGTTTTTTTTAAGGTCGACAGATTGAACTAGTGTGATTTCTTAGTCGTTTGAAGGTCAACAGATCTGGTGCGATTTCTGATTATTCGACCTTTGATTAATCTTCATCGACAAATCTGGTTCGTGTGTTACTCCTCCACAATAAGGACGGGGATTTTTGCGATTTATCGAAAGGCTTTGTTTGATTTTCGTACTACACTGCAAGATCTTCTATGGTGGCAAGTCAAGCATGTTCTTATAACAGTGATTTAGGGTTCTGTGCAATTTATCGAAAGGTTTGGTTTGACAAATCTGGTTTTGTTGCAAGTTACCATAGGGTCTTTGGTGCTCGGTCTTCACCTGTGCACAGATCTGACATTTCTCCACATAGGAAGCAATGTCACGTTTCAATGTAGGCCATCAGTAAAGTGCCTTTAGATCATGGTACATTTTAGTGCACCCAGGATGAACAGATAAACGAGAACTGTGCGCCTCCTTTAAGATTAGATCCCAGTTCCCTCCGATGCTAGGTACCTAGATTCGGGACCTGTATGTCTTCAATCCCCTGCTGTCATCTTGTAGCTGCTGGTGTTGCTGAGGCTGTCTCTACCATGATCCTCCACCTGAAGCCTTCGACCCCGAAGACTGTTCAAACTTCCTTTTGGAAGTTCCCCCAGCTTGTGTAGCATGATCGGTCTCATACCGGCGTGCAATATCAAATGCCCTATCCAGAGTAGTGGCAAATCGGACGGATGATCGATACTCCGGTGGCAGAGCAAGTGCAAAACGGTTAATCTTTGCTTCTTCGTCAGGTAAAGAACCCTGCACGAAACGGACCAATTCGGTATACCTGGTGATGAGCTCCTCAACAGATCGATTGTCTTTAGACAAGGCTCGGAACTCATTATCCACAGCTTCTACCGCCTGGGCTGAACAGTATTTAGCCCTCATAGTCCTTAGAAAATCAGACCATGTCATAGAGTTGAGGACAGCAGCCGGTGTAGAAGCTATCACCGTATCATACCAGGATACCGCTCTACCTCGCAGCATCTTTCTAGCATATGCCACCTTCTTGGATTCATCAGCCTCACATGTCTTGAAGGCCAATTCAGTATCGCGGATCCACCGCTCTGCGATCACCATGTCCATATTACCTTCAAAGGTCGGTGGTGAACACATCATGAAAGCCTTTAATCCCAAGGCCATCTTCTTCTCGGGAACACGCTCCTCAGAGGCTTTAACACGAGCCTCCAAGTCGCGAATATACGCCTCCCGATCATCACTTCCAGACATAGTCAATCTCTAAGTTCTGTTAGATCATTAAAGTCAAACATACTTAGCATACTTTTCCATACTTGATTAATCATGTTAACCAAATAAACAAATAATCAACAACTGTGTTAGTCATGTGAATCATATCAATCTCTCTCACACCCCAATACCTCCCGAGGAACACTTTAAATAATGGTCGGGCCTGAATTTGAGACTGAATACTCTTTCAAGTACCTAATTCACTCAAACTTAGGCTCTGATACCAGCTTGTAACACCGTGATTTTGAGAACCAAATTTTTCTTTTTAAAATACAATTTAAGATTTCAAACTGCGTGGGTTTGACTGTAAATAGAACAATCAAACCTGTCTGATAATTTAAAAATGCAGCGGAAGTAAAAACGCGTGGCAAACTATTTAAACATTCAAAATGATGCCACAAACGACAGTTGGTGTTACGGAATACATAACCGGCTAACCATTATCTTAAACATACATAAACATAGTTTAAACATAAAAACAGTGTTCCTCCCAAAGCAATAACTACCCGCAGGCTCCCGAGCTCACTGAGGATTACCTGCACATGTGGAGTGTAGCAACTGTTAGCTATAATAGCTAGTGAGTACCAAATAGCATGCAATCAATATAAGTACATCTCATATCATCAATCATGCTCAGATAGTTCTATCCTAGCATCTCGCGATGAGTTGGCGTAGTCAAGAGGTAACATATCTTGTAGGGGAGCTAACCCGGCTCAATGCACCATACTGGGGTACCAAACACATCAACCGCCCCGGTGGGGGAGCTATACAGCATCCACCGTTGCGTTTTGGAATCCGCAGATTCCTCTGTTGTACAGCCGCAGCTATACCCAAAGAGGACAGCCTTGTCCTTAAATAGAACAGCTTTGTTCTCGCAGGACAGCTTTGTCCAGGACAGCTTTGTCCGTAGGATCCGGATCAACCACAAACAAACAATTGATTCTATCGAATCATCAGTTAATGCGCGCATATATATTCAATACTCATCATAGCATACACCTAATCAAGTGCATACTATACTGTGTCAACATGGTATATTCTAGCATCATCATGCAATCCTACACTTGAACAAGTGCGTGTACAAATCATGGTTTACAATTCTGTAATCATTGTTAATATGTGTTATAGGTATATTAATTGTTATGTCATTCGACACTCACCTGATAGGCTAGAATAAGCAAAGACCTTGCTTTGGCACACACGGATTGGCAATTCAACCTATAATACCAAGACTTACGCATCAATCATTTGAACACGCGAGAAACGTCTAGGATACTTGAAACAATACCCTAATGATGTTATTTTACCATTTATTAACTAACTATAGCAGCCCAAGCAACAACACGCGAACACGTAGCACAAAACAGCAAAGAAAGCTGTGTGCAGGGGTGTCGCGCCGCGACACAGCCTTGTCGCGCCGCGACCAGTGTGCAGCAGCTGCAGCTGGTGTTGTTTTGTGCACAGCAGGCTCATTTTTGCTCATTTCAATTCCAAATCAATTTTGGTAAAATTCTAGTGTTTCATAGGACCATTTGACACTTGTGGAAGCTTTCTAACATCAAAAACTCCTATCCAATTAATTCATACGAAAATCACAATTAAATGGACAAAGACGTGCGCATAATGGCCAAAACTTGGTGTAGACCAATTCCAACACTTGAAACACACCATATACCCCTAATATAATGTATTGAAAGTGTTGCAACTAACCAAAACCTTTAAACTCTTTGTTTGGTATCATTTTCCAATTTCTTGCCTATTTATGGCCTATTTTTCACTATTTTAGCCAATTCAAGCAAAACAACGATTCCAATTCAAAACCAATGTTCTAATCAATTCATACAAGTCATATAAACCTATTAGAACCTTAAAAATTAGTTCTTGATGTGTAAAAACAGATTTAGGCCATTTTGACCCATTTAGGCTAAATATTGGATTTGTGCGTAAACACCACTTCTAATGCACCAATTGAGTTCTAATCAATCCTAACAAGTTATAAGATCAATTAGAACACTAAATTTCAGTTCTTAAAGGTCAAAATCAATTTGACCCGTATTTGACCAATTTTGACCCATTTGAGCCAAAATTCAAAACTCATCAAGAACACTACTTTAATTCATGGAATTGGTTCCTATACACTTATAAATGATATTAGAACCTATTTCAATCATAAATTTCAGTTCTTGATTGCTAAATCAAAGAACCCACTTGCAAACCTAGAATTTCAAGTCTTGAAAGGCATAATCAAGAACAAGGATGAATTGGAACTTACAATAATCAAAGGAGGTTTAGGAACTGATCTTGGAGTGATTCTAAGCCTTAATTCACTGCTGGAACAAAGCTTAGTGAGTTTTCTTTCAAAAACCCAAAATCAAGAACATGAAGAAAAGCATGGAGATGAAGCTTACAATGGTAGAGATGATGAAGATGATGATTGTGGACTGATTTAATCTTAATTTATGGCTGTAAATCACAGCTTGTTTGATTAAATTTGGATTCCTCCTTCAACTAGCCAAGAACAAGAGAAGATGAGTTTGAGAAAATGTGTCTGTGTTTGTTCAAGGGCTGTACACGTAAGTGTATAGCTAGATACCTGCTTGTGGGTTATTATTATCCACAAGTGGGTATCTTGTTCCCCTTTCTAACTTACAACTCATCCCTCGTTTAACCGTTTCAACTAACGAGGATATTTCTGGAATCCTCGTTTGAAACCGTTCGATATTTTATAACCTTTATCTATTTTTATTAATATTTTTAATAACCCATTTATCTATTATTTTCATATTTTATATCATTTTCTAAAATATATATATTTTATTTAATTCAATTGAATAATTGACGTACCATATTCGGACACGTCTAGGCCCGTTTTGAGGATGTTACAACACATATACTGAAAAACTCTATTCAAGTAGGATGATTGCACCGGTTATACTTCTAAACTATATGATGCATAATTATCACACTAGAATATGGTTGTTCTTAATTTTTTGAACTTATTAGTGGTGCCAAACTATATGATTAGAGGTCCGATGCATTAACTAATATGGATACCAAAATGTATATCTGACCTTAGTTAAAGTTTGTTGCATGTTAATTTGTTTTGACTCTCCTGTACGATTCAAAATTGTTGCTTTCATTATTATTCAAAGATTCATGTTCTTTGATTATCACAGGTTCAGTGGTTAAGGGCTTCAACAATCGGGACACTTTTAATGATTGTCCAAACATGTGCTTAAAAGAGTCATGCAATATGTATATTTTTGTACTTGAGTTTAGTAATTATATCATATATGATTTATTGCTTTTTTAGCTGCTAATATTTGTATATAGAAGGGTCCAAATGAGATAGAATAATGTGATTTCTTTAAACAAAGATGCTTAAAATGTATCTATTTTCTTGAAGAAGCATTATCTGTTCTGTAGAAATGTTTGCCTCTCCTTACCTAGCCCTAGACTTTTTCTCCCTCGCGTTTGATCCAATACATCTCCATATGATATCTAATATTGACAAAGATTGATGCCTTCTTCTCCACTGAACGATAGCGGCATTTCCAAGCTTCAAAGTATTCTCCCATTGGTTCAACGACCTTTCTTCCAAGGTATTCATTCGGTGTTTTTCTTTGTTGATTGCTTTCTACTCGCCAAATGCTTTAGACGAGAATTAAGAACAACATGTTTTCTATATTGATTTTTTAAGTGTCAGATTTTATAATATTACATGTTTTTGTTGCAGAAGGTATATGTCAAATGGGTGAAGTAGAGTTGTTGCAATTTGCAACCATTTAATTTTTTTTGTGTACTTACATTTCTTTTTTTTCTATTTAACTTTGATATATCTTTACTTTTGTAATACCCGTGCGTGCACGGGTCCATAAACTAGTTTTAATTTAAAAGGACATAATAGTAAATTAAATGTATTCTCTCTCCAATTTATTTCTCTTTCTTATTTCTCTTTCCTAGTTTCCTATCTTTTCTCTCTTTTAATTTTTAAATTAAAAAACAAAATAAATAAAAAATAATTTATTAATTTACGGTGTTCACTAGTTTACTGGTTTTTGTTATGTGACGTAATTGTTCATTGGTGAATATCTTGCGAAAAAATTTAGTTTATTAACGATGGTTTAATATCATATGTTCATTACTAATCATCTAATAATTTTTACGTGTTTAATAAAAGGATTACTTAAAATTCATTTAGATTTTATACATTCACTATTGAATAATAATGATAATTAGGTTCTACTACTCATGTTCAGTGGACCACTGTAACAAGAAAAACACATAAAAAGAATAGGTGAATGATTGAGCTTTTATATTTTCAAAAAAAGATTCATGTATTCAGGATGTTTAGAATTTGTTCATTCGTAAACTATGTAAGAAACACCAAACCATTTATATTATCCCCCATTGAATACACAAATTGACCAAACTATTTATATTGTTCCCCATTGAACAATACAGCAAACCCATAAATGAACACACAAATTGCCCAAACCTATTCATTAATAAGCAAATCCATCACCGGTAAACAAACAAAAACTAAACGAAACAAACATCTATTCACTAATAAACAACAAACATCAATTTGTTACATTAATCCAAAAATTCCATTTTCACTAATGGAATATAGAAACAAAACCAGAACCTATTCACTAATAAACAACAAACATTAAGCATCCCAACTTTCTTGTTCGATAATGAACAATTTAAACAAACGTTAAGCATCCCAACTTACAATTAGTATTTGTGTTCAACAAGAATCTATGATAAACAACAAACATTAAGCATCCCAACTTTCTTGTTCTATAATGAACAATTTAAACAAGACTAAAATTAATGTATTAAAAAAAAGTACACGAGGGACGTGGATGAAGAAGAAATAAACCAATCTTTGCCCGAACTTGATTCGCAAAGCAGATGTCGGAGTTGATGGGGTTAAGGTCGGAGAGAAGAAGAATATACCAGATCTATAGTTTGAAAACGGTGGTGGCATTGGTGTCGCTCCATGACACGAGAAAAGCGACCGGCGATGAACATTATGTCAACTAGGAAACATGGTGCATGCCTTGCACTTATGCACCTCGGGGTGCACCATTCGAAAACCCAAGTAGATCCACGCCATGCTCCTTTGGTGCACAACAAGTACTCATCGAAGTCAAACCCTTGATGCAGTAGTTTTCGGGTCATGTTCATGTTTCTCATGCCGAGTTCTCCATTAATTTTGATTCTAGTTCATAACCCATAGTATTGCTAATTCGAGTCACTTCTAACATAGGGTGCTTTAGAAAAGTAAAGTATGGTGTCAAAATATAAACCTTATATTTATTATTTTAATAATATTTCTTAATAAGCGACTAAACTTTTTAAAAAATTTATCTTACTTTATATAGTTCATTTAAGGACAACTTCTTTGGTTGATTATGAATTTAGTGGTGGATTGTATGATGTCAATGAAAGAATTTATGATATGTCATGAATGATAAAAATTCACGAAGGAATAGTACATTTTAATTGCATTAGAATATTTGACATATCAGCGGCCATATTAATGAGAAAGAATATACAACAGTGTAAAATTTAATGGCTATACACATTGATACTTGCATAGTAAGTTAGTATCTAATTTTGTAAAATATATAATTAATATTTCCCTACGTGTTAGCTTTTTACTCAACTAAATCCTAGCTAAATGTTGCCTAGCTATGAAGATAGAGTGGAAATAACTTAAACATCTCGCTATTCATATCTTACGCCAGTTGTGTCACAGGATATCAGAGGAATTGGAGCACATTGACCGTAGAGTGTAGACTCCAAAGAGAAGAGTGAGCAATTTATTTTAATTAAGACTCTACTTGATTAAAAATCGGGTATATATATACTATATTATAAAACATTTAAGTAATTGTAATCTCTTATTTTTAAGTAATTTGAAATTACTTATTTACCTCTTATTTAAACCTATAAGAAAATCATTATATGGAGTTAATTATATTCTTAAATACCATTTTTATAACTAAACCTTGTATAATAAATAATGCTTAAAAAGTCAAGTCAATGAAAATTAATTTTCAACTTATATGATATTAGATACAAATTAAAAATAATTATTCTAAATATTTTATCTTATAACACATATTTTTATTTAAGTATTAGAAAATACGTATAGCTAGAACTCATAAACCTATAATATGTAACTTAAATTTATAGATATTTTCGGACTTTTTAAATGACTCGTGTAATCCAGGTACCATGTATAAGTCATCACATCATGCATTAGTCTATGTAGCGTAAATACGATGTTATGCATAACTCTAGCTATATAGATAGTCGAATACGTGAATCTACCATACCACAACAATCAAACAAGAACATGCAATAAGTCCAACTCAAGTGTTCTAAGCCTATATGTCTTATTTCATACATGGCATAATGTATTCACAGTACACTAAGCATCAATATTAACAGTATCATCAATATCTGAGTAATAGTCACAATGTATTCGTCATATACACATCAACTAGTGCTCACTAGGACCTTCGGCTCCAGTTGAACCAAGGTTTAATTCCAAACACACCACGTACTTGCGTGCTTGAATCTCTTAAACCTAGGCTCTCATGCCAAGTTGTAACGCCCAAAATATTTTTTTTACCATAATTAGTTCCTAAAAATCATTTAGACTAAAATAGTTAATATATTCATTACATGCATCTGTCAATAACTCGCCCAACACACAAGATTTACAGTACCAAATCAATATAATGTTTAAATGTATTAGGTTATAAAATCAGAGTTTCAAAACAGTATTACAGAAATGATACCGTCATGTTGGAGCCTTCCCTTTTTCAGCACGAGACGGTCCTGAGAAATAATCAACAACACGTGTTAAGCACAATGTAACGTCCCAATTTTTTATGTTTTTTGGCAATCGATTTAAACTAACAGTTGATAGATATTGAAATAAATGTTGTCGGATATTAAATTACAACTCAAGAAATTGTTAAGTGGAAGTACTGGACTTAACATCAATAATTGTCAATTACAAGGGGAATTTAAAGTAGTTTTAAAAACGTCGCGGAAGCTTATCGAAGATGAGCTATCAAACACGAGCTGAAGCCTCGCCATGGTCACCACCTGAAAAGATAGTTAAATAATAACCGTAAGCACAAGACTTAGCGAGCACATTACTTACAACACAACCAGTCATCACATAATCATTCCCGCTACCGTAGTAGGCGGTCTTATCATTCCCTTCATCGAAGTGAACGGTCTCATCATTCCCGTCACCGAAGTGAACGGTCTCATCATTCCCGTCACCGAATTGAACGGTCTCATCATTTAACAAGCACATTATATAATATAACAAATAAGATATGTCATAGCCACATATATCATAAGTTTAGATTGTAAGTAAGAGTACTCACCTGTTTACAGTACCAGTAACACAGTTTTAAATTTCAGAATTTCACTTGTGGTTATCTATCAATCGGCCTTCACCTGACACTAGCTTAATTGAATTAATATCGGGTACTAATCCCTTGCTCATTAATACAAATATTTGGGGTCTTAAGTCGGACCACCCTTAAACATCTTACGTTGGGCCTAAAAGTCAGACCATATATATACTTCAAAGGTCGGACCAAGTTCTATCATGCGAAAGTCGGACCACTCGAACGTGAAAGTCGGATCACTCAAACATAAAAGTCAGACCATACAAACATGAAGGTTGGACCACACAAATTCTAAAATTCGGATGGAATGTAAAAGTCGGACCACTCAAGCCACCCGAAAGTCGGATCACACAAAATACTCAAAGTCGGTTCACTTGAAAACTAAAGGTCAGACCATACAAAATCATGAAATTCGGATGGAACCAAGGTCGGACCAAGCCATGCGACTTTCACAAGCCGGACCATTCAACCCTGTCAGTTCTAATTTTCATTTCACAGACTCCATAGCCAAAATCAAACTCTTTCAAAACTCAACTAATTCATTCCATTTTTGTCACAAAATATTTCTCCATACATTTAAACACTTCCTTATAAGATAGGTCACATTTTATCAAGTATTGAAAGATTTCGATTGTAACATCCTCGATTTGGGCCTAGCTGTTAGATGTGTAATTAAGTTAGTAAATTGTAAATTAACCATATTAATGAAAAGAATTAAGTGTATATATATGAGTTGTTATGTGTTTTGTGTAAATATATGTATATATATTTATTGATAATTAAGTAAAAGAAAAGAATGAAAATGAATTAAAGGAATCCAGAGGCGGTGCCTCTGGATTGTGATGTATATAAATAGAAAAAGTCAAATGTGGTCAAAGTTGCCAAAAGCAAGAACAACCATAAATACTCTCGGATTCTCTCATCTCTTTCTCTCTACACTCTCTCGGTTTTCTCTCAATCTTCTTGAAGCCAAGAATTTGGTGGTTTTGATTCCACTCAAAGGTAAATACTTGTTTGTTGTTAAGATTCAATACATATGAAACTGTTTTTATGATTAAAAGCATGATTGAAACTCAAATCCTTGCAAAACATCACTTGGAACATTCAAAGCTTACTTTGCAAGTGGGTTTTGGTTGTTTGGTGTCATTGTGTGGGTTTGATGTGTTTTCAAAACCATACCAACGAAAATAAGTGTTTTCGGAATGTATAAATGTCAAAACAAACAAGAAACAAGCTCTGGAAATAAGCCATTGAAGATGGCGGTTTCCATGTTAGAACAATCGGATTCCGAGACATGAAGGTGTCGGAATCCGCATGTTGACAAATCCGATTAAGTGTCGGATTCCGAGACTTTAGGGTGTCGGAATCCGCATGTCTAAATCCGCATGACTAAATCCGTGTTATGGGTCTAAATACGATAAGTATCGGATTTCCCAATGTCCATGTAAGTTACAAGTCAGAATCCAAAAGAATCGGATTTCTATGTAAGTGTCGGATTCCGATAAAAGTGTCGGATTCCGATTGAAAGTCGGATTTCCAACTTTGTGACCAAGTTTTCAAGTTCATAAGTGTTGAAATCCGATAAGTGTCGGATTTCATAAAGTATCGGATTTCCCTTTGAAGTGTCGGATTTCATGAAATCCGACAGTCTGTCGGATTTACGTGGAATCCGGATTTTGGGGATTTCCTGTGTTGGCTTTGTAGCTATTCTAAGTATGTTAAGATGATTAATGTAAATCCTAATGTTCTAGGTGAACTTGAAACCCTAGACAAGGCAAGAAGTTAAATAACTACCTGTTAAGTTACTCAGGTGAGTACCGACTTCCATAAGCCTCAGTAGAGCAGGAATTATGTGTTAAATGATTTGAGTACGATTGTGCTTCTAAGTTGATAAGTAAGAATTTCCATGTTATTTAAAGTACAATGTCATGTTGAATACCTGATGTAAGTAAGTTAAGTGTATGCCAGTGGAATCCAGTACTGGAACCGCTTAGTTAAAAGGATGCTATGTATGATACTGACTCTGAATGAATCAGTTAAGTAAATATGCAATGATATGTATGCTAGGAATCCATATTGGATCCATAAAGAAATAACTGAATGTAATTGCATGCTAAAGAAGTAAATGAATATGCATGCTAAGTAAATGAACAAGATATGTGTATGTGTTCGCGAACATCAGCAAGCATGGTTAAGGTCAGCCGGTTAGCTGGATCCCAGGGACCCTTGATCAGGAGATTCGGGATTTAACAGTGATTCGAGGTAATATTCCGGATCATAGGTTCTGCAGAACCACCGTGCCTAATATCATGAGGGTTAATCAGTCAGAAATGGCTGAGTTACCTAAGGAGCCTCTGGTTCCGTTAACGATGCCTGGTGGACTGCTTTATGCTCCCCCACCAGCGCGGAGGGTTGTGTCTGATTCCCCGGTGTATTGCTGTTGAGCGGGACTAGCTATCCTGCAAGAAACAACTTATACCGATCATGTCAGCACACCACAACGTGATAGGATAGCATTGTATGCTTAATTCCTGAAATGCATGTTCTTACTCTAATGAAGTTTATGCCAAGTTTGTGCTCACTAGCTAAGTGTAGCTAACGGTGCCATATTAACTGCTTTTGCAGATCAAAGATAGATTGCCTGGTGAGCTGGGTCCCCTGCCTCTGGATATTTTGCGGGAACACTTGATATTTTAATCATTACATTGTGGTCGGTAATTTTGTAGTGTAACACCAGATACAGTAACAAAGTTTATTGTAAATATTTCGCTGCTAAATGATATATGATTGTGATTAAGTTCACGTTTATTTAAAAACACAAATTTTTGCTAAAATCTAGTATATGCAAAGCTGGTATTACATCGATTCACCCTTTTTCCTCGTTGTTCTTGTTCATGCTTAAACCCCAAAACCCAGATGTTGAGTGTTCAATCATTACATAAACAGAGTAAATTTGATACTTATAACATCACAATGAAGTAGAAACATTACCTAATGATCCTCTTAGAATTTCTTAATGTTCCAAAATGATTCTTGCTCCCTTCTTCCTCTGTTCTCGAGAGCAATACCCACACAAACACACACTGATTTTGAAGTAATGGAACAGTAGTAGTAGCCCTTGGGGGCCGCGCCCTAATTCCATATATATATACACATCTTTCTTATAAGGCTTAGGCCCAAATCAACCAGTCAAGCCCACCAAGTAATTAGCTCAACATCCACCTCATTTAGTTGCAATTTATTTCAACAACAATAATAATAATCAATACTCATAAAATGTCCTTTTATTAAATTCGGAAAATTCGGATGTTACACTCAAGGCTTAGTGAACACACATCACTCATACATTATATCAGATACACATTCAACAAGTAATACATATCACATCACATATGCCACACAGGTGGGGGTGTCCATCTGCCAAAATCAGACGCTACTCTAAATGCCACACAAGTAAAGGTGGCCGTTTGCCAATATGAGTCCTCTGCTTTAAATAATCATCATAGTATCACACATAAACACGTATCCACATAATATATAAGTTAGTGAAACTCATCTGAACCGCAACACGACAGTAACAGAATTCACAGAGTTGTATAGTTAACGAATCTGGCAGCAAGAAACTACAACACATCTTATTAAATTAATACTGAGTATAAGTCACCAATAATATACCCCTACAACTAATTCATTGACATACCTTAAATCAACTTGTGATTATAAGGCACAGTTGAATATATCTATATATATATATATATTAGTGCCCGGTCGAATATGTATATGCATCATTGTTGATGTCCACTCGAATATATAAATGTACCTATGCATGTCCGCTCGAATATATATATATGTATGTATATACATGTCTGCTCGAATATATGAAGGTATGCATGTTGCCCCGCTTGAATATGCATGCATGCACACAGTAGGGGTCATGCCTGCTCCGCACCAAAGTCCAAACCATGAATCCCACTACCAAGGCATGAAATCTCAAATGCTAAGGATTTCTAACATCACTTAAACACACCATACAAGTTTAATTTAATTAATGCTGAGTTTTAAGGCTCCCAATCTTCTTCTTCTTCTTGGTTTAGTTCGACATACCAAAACACAACAACAATTCAAAAACCAACCCATAAAACCCAACTATTTCATGCTAAAATCAATGTTCATGAATGTATAACTAATTAGATGCATCATATTCTATCAACTCGGTTTAAACAATCATAACTTGTGGGTTTTTGACTCACTATAGTTCTCGGCCTCAACTCAACTCAATAAACAAACTCCAAATTCCCAATGTTCAAAGGGTTCTATGAATCTAAATCAAATATGGAGCAATAAAGTTGCATACCTGAAGTTTTTCCTCAGTCAATCTTTCAATAATGATGTAGAATGGCTTCCCTCCTTCTTTCCTTTGTTCCGGCCGATGCACACCACCCCTACTCAAAAGCTCAAACTGAAGAGAGAGTGTTGAGGGTTGTCCCCTAATCTACCTATATATACCCTTCTCTTAGGCCAAGCCCAATACATTCTTTAATCCAACTTAAGCCCACTTGAATACTATAGGTGGTGGTGAGGTAAAGCCCAACTAAGTTACATATGCATGTGCCCTTAGTCGCCAAAGTAGGCCCAACAACCAACAAAAATCCTTTTAAAATAAATAATAATAATAAAATTTACAATTGTAATATCATATTATAAACTATTCGAAAATAGGTATTACAATAATAATTAGTCTGAAAAACTTAAATGTTTAAACTAAAATATTTAATCTGTTTTCCGAGTTCTTTAATTAATTATGTATATATTTATTGGCTAATAAATATATTCCCAATAATTAATTAATACTTGGTGAAACACTCTCAAAATAAATTTTGATTTATAATAACTATTATAAATCTTCTCCCCGGATATGATTGTATTTACTACTTGATTTGCAGGCACTAATAGTTGTGACCCTTGAGTATTTTATGATGTTTGACGTGACATTACTAATTCACTAGTATACTGACTATGCGCATAAATCTAACATGAATTCCATATAAGATTGCATAGATCACTCATATGTTCAAAATCCTTATTAAAGCAATCGAATTCCATTCCATTCGAACTAAAACACTACAATATGATAATTAAAACTACAATACAATAATTAAATAAACTAATCATACCAAAAACTAAAAGTACAATACAATAATTAAGTAAAGTAATCATACCAAAAACTAAAACAACAACGAGATACATTCAGTGTCACTAACGAAAATAAAAGTGTAGCCAGAATTCAGTGTCTTGAGTTCGGCATCTATATCTAGGTATGTAAAATACACATTGATACTGCCAAGCCTGCTCGCAAGGCAATTCAATGACTCGAAATCAGTGTTAGAAATCAAGAAACTCCTCGTGGTTATGTCATACAAGCGCATTAATACGAGTCAGCAAATTTGTTGATTCTTCAATGCATGAACAAAAAGAAATCCTAAATGCTTCGGCTAATAATCTCGAGATCCGTAAGCGTGTACTTCTTGCTACCACAATAATAAAGGAATGGGTACTATTCGATTTCCCCATTATAATAGCAATTTACGGTGATCTAAGTTAGACAAGTCATGATGTGAAATTTTTTGTAGATGGTGATGGAGAAGATGAAGAAAATTTGGAGGATTTATGAGAAAATGTTTGAATGCATGTTAGTATATATATGTGTGTACTATTATATAAACCATTTAACATTCTCTTTCTTACTTAACTTTAAGAGTTTTAAAATTGAACTAAAACAACATCTTGACCTTTAATTCTATTTAAATTAATCTCATCCACTCAAATTTTAACTATTCCACTATCTCGTAGTTTACTTTAACTTTTTATTCATTTAAAATATACTTTCACACAAACACAATTATCCACCCATATCAACACAATTTTCAAAATTATATTATCTCTCTTTATTTCTTAAACATAAATCTTTTTTCTTATTGTAACGTCTTTTAAATTTATTTTTAAAATTAATAAAATAGTTGATACAAATAAACGAAAATTCAAAAAAACCGGATCTGTTGCTAAAGAAAACTTTTTTGTGATATTGAATCGCGTGAATAACATATCATTACATTTTTTTAAACAATATGTTGCAAAATAAAAACTATTTGCCGTCCCAGCATTGCACCGGTATAATGCTAGTATATATAATATACACACACATACTAGCATGGTACCCGTACAATACCGCGACAACGATTAATTTCTACCCCATAACATCCCGTTTTTTAAAATATAGGGGTATGGTATTCAGCGAATAGCTTATACACAGTAACATGTCGTTTCATTTTTTCTCTTTTCTTTCAATCAACTCTTTTCTTTATTTCAAAATAAAATTTTAATAACAAAACAACTCTTTTCTTTAACTTTTTGTGGGTGGCAAGTGTGCATTTATGGAATAGTATGTTTATTGATGAGTGTGTAAAGCAAGAGAGATAAATGAAGGTTATTTGAGAGGTATGTGAGTAATTTAAGAGATTAAGAAAGATAGGAGAGAGTGTGTTAAATTTATTATGATGTAGAGAGAGAGAGAGAGTGTGTGTGTGTATAGTGGGATGATTCAAATGAAAATATATATTTAAAAGAGAATTAGAGACTTAATCTTGACCTTTCATTCGATTTGATCGGATGGTCAACATTGGACCTTTCATTTTATTCATAACTCAACCATGAATTACGACCATGAATTGTGACAGATAAATTGCAACCGTGAGATCTAATAGATCAACATCTTATTGATGGCTATGATTTGTTCTCTCATTCTCATTCTCATCTGTAACGCCCCAAAAACCAAATTTAAAATATTAAGATCAAACACCTATAAGTGTTCGCATCTCAAAGTTTATCATAAAAGCGGAAGCAATTTGTTTGAAAACCTGACGTATCAATAGATACTCACATAAATACTGTCATAAGTTTGGTACCAAAAACTTGATATTTACAAACCAGGCGTTAATTTCAAAAAGTTTAACAGTTGGAAGTCAAACCGGAGCTTTGCCCTTGCCTTTGATAAAACCTGCAAAACATTTTAAGAAAATTAGTATCTGATAAGCTACGAGAGCTTAGTGAGTAATCTAAACATAACATCGTATGAGCACACGTATACAATCACATGAAGATAATACACGCATGTCTGGCAATCAAAGCTAGCCTCTGGTTCTAGACCCAGGTTAGCATCGTAGGTCACAGTACTGTACCGTATCTGAGCACTACTGCACATAGCAGTAAGCTTACTTATTCACATGTATAACATAGCATGTTAGCAATCTGATATGAAACTACACATGTTGCTGATATGAAGTGAAGTCTAGAAGACTCACCTTCTGATCATACTATCATGAATTGATCCACAGATGTTAATGATACAGGTAATATGCCAATCACCTCCTATAAAACAATTCATAAAATCACATAAGGCATTCTGATCTGAAATAGGGCCTACACAGGCCGTGTCCCACTAATGCTACATGACCTAAGCTGGCAACATGGCCAGTGTGGTCTAGTCACCCTACACGAGCCGTGTACCACTCATGCTACACGACCATGTAACCCTACATGGCCCTATGACCGCCTTGCACACTACACGGCCGTGTACCGCTACACGGGCCGTGTACCTCTTATACTACACGACCATGTATCCTTACATGGCCCTATGACCGCCATAACTACTACACGGCCGTGTACCGCTACATGGGCCGTGTACATAACAATCCAGCAGACTGTTCTTGCCAAGAACTGTCGGATTTCACCAAGAAATCCTATAGTTTCACTATAAATCAACTAGAGGTGTTTTCCTACACCTCCTACAACTGATATATATAATCTAAACCATATGAAAAAATCTTAACATGAATTCACCATTGAATTATGTGTTTAATCTTACATATCATAAAAAACAAAGGTTTAAACCTTACCTTATGTTGTATACTTGCTATACTCTTGAAGATGCTACATGTACTACTGATTGCTCACTTGAAAGGGAGAAGTTTGAAGCTGGTAATAGAGTTCTCGTGGGTTTGCAGGAAGCAACAAGAAAAACTTTGACTATTAAGTCAAAGTTGGTGCAATATAAATATATATAGTTTCATCAATTGACAAAACTACCCCCTGGACTTAATCAACTTGAAATCTGGCAGTTTTAGCCCCTCTAGTTTAAAACCCCATCTTATTACGTATATACGTATATCCGTTTATAACTCGGGTAACACCTTGTACTTTTCTTACATAAACTTAATAATAAAATTCTAGGTGTTACATCATCTTAATATCTATTCTCACAATAACGGTTAATGTTTGAGATTACAATTGTATATTCGATTTATGTCAACTGCAGTACTCAGTCGGAAACCATATATTTGATTTATGTAAAATGCATATTTGGTCGTAATCTCATCCATTAATCATCTAAATCTAAAGATTGAGGTTGGTTCCGAAGATTCTGTATACAAAGCTAGTTCCACACTGAACCATACCATATATATATAAACCGTTTGAAAATTTGAATTTATAACTATTTGAAAAGGAAAAAAGATAACCAGGTGTTAACCTCGTTAACGTGGTAACGAGGCAAAACACGACGAGCAGATCACGAGGTTACCGTAATGGAGAAACGAGCTTGAAGTCTCATTTTCGTTTGTTTTGGCTCGTGATGGCTAATAACGAGCACTCATTGTAGGTAAAATACATAAAAGAATTATGGCTACTGAATAGTATGTTACTTTTGTAAAAAAGTTGATGTAGATAATTTACTTATTTATTAGCCAAAATAGGTAACCTGCTTTGTGGTTTAGGGCTAAAGTAAGTAAGGACTTGATTTTTCGAGAGTTTTGCCTATAGACAGAGTTACCACTGTTGGATTACTACCAAACGTTGATGACTTGACTAGAATTCATTTCTGTTGGTGATACTAGATTCTGGTCGGCGTTATGTCGGCCTTCGTTTCCGGATTTAAATAAACATGCAACTACAACCACAATGAAGACGGATATGAGACCGATTAGACTCCACCATCCCCACTAGAAAGAAATTCCAGTCACGTAATCAAGATTTGATGGTGATCCAACAGTGGAAACTCCGACTATATCTAGAACTGTAATCAGAAAATTCAAACATTTACTTAATTTAACAAGTTATCATAAAATACGTTATCTATTTGGATTATATAAAATAAATTAGTTACATCAACTTTAAAAAAGGATTATGCTAACCACAGGTTGTGGTAAAGAATAATAAAGACAATTCTAATTTTTAAAAATAACAATTATAATTTGTGTAATTATAATTAATTTTATATAATTTACATAATTATCTTTTAATTAATTTTTAACTTTTCATACATAAAATAATATTATTATTTTAAAAACTAAAATCAATATTTATTTTATTTTTATTTACGGCCCCTTAAGGTGATGGTTAGTATTTTCCTAAAAAGAAATTAAGATAGATATGATGTTTAGATAAAAATAAACATACTTACGTTATTCGGTTATTCATGGGTCAAGTAAAAGTATATGAATAATCAAACACATTTTTCTCATTTCTTTTTGTGTCCCTAAACTCTTCAGATTTTTATTTTGTACCCTTTTATTTAATAGTGAAAATGGACAGTGGGTGGAACCCACAAGTTGCAGCTTAAAGCCCTCACCTTCACCAGACCCCCAAATAATCCACAAATTTGCTAATCCATCGCTAGATTTCCTCAATCCAAGATGACAACCCAATGTTCGTCAACAAAATTAGCAGTATAATACCTCAAAATCTGTAGACAACATCAGTAATAGTCAAATTCCGGTGAGAATGACTCAATCGGAGCTCGTCGGAGAGGTCAAAGACGGGAGTGTTACCGGAGGTCGAACGATAGTCGTCGGAGTGAAATTTGATGCCGAGAGCAGGGAGTTACTCACATGGGCTTTGGTCAAAGCTGCTCATCCTGGTGATCGAGTTATCGCTCTTCATGTTCTAACCAATAATAGTAAGAAAAATGTTTTTATTATTATTATTATTATTATTATTATTATTATTATTATTATTATTATTATTATTATTATTATTTTGTTTAAAACGATAATGTATTTAATTAGTTCATATGGTTTACGTTTAAATTGGGGGGTTTTTGTTTGTGTGAAGAAACCGTGGATCATGATGGGAATTCTTCACTGCTATCTCTTGTGAAAGCTTTTGACTCCGTTCTCGCAGTTTACGAAGGATTTTGCAACCTCAAACAGGTCAATTCTGAGTTCTTTTGGGTGTAGGTAATCTCATTCAATGGAATAATGATCAAATTAAATTAGGTTTCGTTGATTTGCAGGTGGATCTTAAGTTAAAAATCTGCAGAGGTACTTCAATTCGAAAAATTCTTGTACGAGAAGCAAAATCTTACGGTGCTAATGAGGTTATAGTTGGAACTGCAAAAGCACATCATGCAATTAAATCATCATCTTCTGTAGCAAAATACTGCGCTAAGAAACTTTTGAAGAATTGTTCAATAATTGCTGTTAATAATGGCAAAATTGTGTTTCATCGTGACTCCCCTTCATCACCATCAAATGTCGGTGCAAAAGGTAAAACACCCACCGACCCATATACTGTTTCTGGTTAATTTTTGCCTTTTCATTTATTACTTTCTGGGTATTTTCAAGCACACTCAAACTGGTTTTAATCGGATTTTTTTTTACTTGTGGGTATTTTACAGGGAGTTCAGATCATCATAAAAACCGAATATTGAGCTTGATTCATAGATCATTAAGTTTGAATCCCAAATTACTGAAAAGTGGAAACGAGGAAGATAAATGCAACCAAATTGATTGCAAGAAATTGGAGTTAGCTTTAGTCAAAACTGAACGTAATTCTACTGAAAATAATTTCAAATACAAATGTTCTATTTGTTCACCGGATTCTGTTCTTCCAAGCACTGCTTGTGTCCTTGAAGAACATGGTGATGGTGATGATGAAAATCTCATGGCTTTAGTGCCTGTACAAACACCTGGTTGGCCATTACTTCGTCGAGCAATTTCTTCAAATCGACTTTCTTCAGATCGATCGCCTGCTCGTCAAATCTCTGTGGTTCAATGGGCTATGAGGCTGCCCGTTAGAAACCAATTACTGATTACAAACTCAGATTCAAGTGATGATTCAGTTGATAATAAAAAAGAGAGATCATTAGATGGTGAAAATGGAGCAATTGTTCTTGTTCATGGTGATGAGTATCAATCTGATTCTGGTTCTTCGGTGAATACTGATTCAGTAAATTTACCAGAAGAATTGGAAGGTCTTCATGAGAAATACTCTAGTAGTTGTAGATTGTTTAATTTTCAAGAACTTGTATCAGCAACAATGAACTTCAAGCCTGGTTTGTTCCTTTCAGTGTTCCCATTGTGTTATATTACATTAATATTAATATTATAGTACATGAGTTGTATGGTTCTCTTATGCAATGATTTGGTTGTATATTCAGAGAATCTGATTGGTAAAGGAGGGAACAGTCAGGTGTACAGAGGTTGTCTTCCTGATGGAAAAGAACTCGCTGTTAAAATTTTGAAGACCTCTGAAGATGTACTGAAAGAATTCTTGTTAGAAATTGAAATTATCACTGCTTTACATCATGAAAACATCATTTCACTTTTCGGGTTCTGTTTTGATGACAACAAACTCATTTTAGTTTATGATCTTCTATCAAGAGGAAGTCTTGAGGATAATTTGCACGGTATGCTAGTTTTTGTAATATCCACATGTGAATATTCTGTTTCTGTGTTACATTTTTCACACCATTTTTTTTGTTAAATCAGGGAACAAGAAGGATATAGTATTCGGGTGGAGTGAACGATATAAGGTTGCTGTGGGTGTATCCGAAGCACTCGTTTATCTACACAGTAAATGCGATAAACCCGTGATCCATAGGGATGTTAAGTCATCAAACATCTTATTATCTGATGATTTTGAGCCACAGGTGTTTATAATGTGTTTGGCTGTGTGTTTTGATTTTTGAAAATAAAAATGTGATACTGAATAATCAGAATAAGATAATCTCAGGCCTGTTTGTTTTGCAGAATTCAAAGGAATGGAATTGATTTAAATTCCATCCAGCCCATCTATGGAATGGACTTTCCATTACTTGAGGGAATGTAAACATTCCAAAGAATGAGATTCTATTCAAAAACAAATTTACCAAATGCAATATAGCACTGAATTTGATTTCAATTCTATTCCTTCAAATTCTGCGAAACAAACTGGACCTCAGTTTTTAACAAATTCTGAACTTTAAGGAATACTTTGTTAAAGGGCACATATCATAAGATGGGCTACACCAAACGTGCTTCATATAACCTCCAGTGATGTTGCTTATTTCAGCTCTCTGACTTTGGTCTCGCAAAATGGGCTACACCAACTGGGCTTCATATAACCGCTACTGATGTTGCTGGCACATTCGGGTTTGTATCTTCAACTTCAACTTTCAGTTTTTGCATTAAAAATTCGAGTAGAAGACTGAAATAACCTTGTTTGATGCAGTTATTTGGCTCCTGAGTATTTTACGCATGGAAAGGTAACCGAAAGAATTGATGTCTATGCATTTGGTGTTGTGCTGCTTGAGCTTCTTACGGGAAGGAAACCAATAAGCAATGGATATCCAAAGGGTGAAGAGAGCTTGGTTATGTGGGTATGTCGATTCTAACCCAATTAAAAGAACAGAAACAGAAAAAAGAAAAAAGAAAGAAAAATGTCATTACTATTTTTGGTTTTTTATGTAATAAAAGAGACAACTTTGTGGTGTTTAGGCAAAGCCGATTCTGAGTAGTGGGAAGTTTGCACAATTATTAGATCCAAACTTGGGTGTTGAGTATGATGTTGACCAAATGGAGAGGATGGCTCTTGCTTCTATGCTTTGTATTCGACGTGTACCTCGAGCTCGGCCCCAAATGACCACTGTAAATCTCTTATTCTTCTCAAAAATTTGCAACCTTACCTATAGTTTAAGGGCAAATGTCATGAAATAGCAACATACTTGGGTCAATGATCTGTTTTAGTGATTATACTTTCTTTTGTCTTGTTATGGTAATTATACATGATGTTGATGTGCTAATTTGGTAATTTAAGTATAACGTGACCTGTGGTTGGTCACAAATGATCTATTTTACTCATGCCATGTCATGCATTCCAACCAACCGGTCATTTTGTACTTAAAATACCATATTATCACATGAACAATCCTTACCTGATAGTTTACCGGGCAAAGGCACTGGTTCCCCCATAGGGGAGGTCCAAGGTTCTAGTCCCATGGGGGTTTCAATAAGGGATGGTTGTAGTAATGAAACGGCTACGGTAACGGTTAAGCCACGTACATTTGAGCAAATGCTCGATCCCCTGGAGGAGCTCTAACCAGGAAAAAGATCTTTTTGAAAGAAATTAGCACGTGAACACATATAGTTACCAAACGGGATAGCAAAAGTATAACTTATAAAAAAACTAACAAAATACAATATATATATATAGGAGGTTAATTTGAGAACCTATCTTATTGCGAGTACCGTGAGAACCAATCTTTGTCTTTCATTTGGTAAGTGGAATTCATGGATGGAGAGCGTGGGGGATAGAGTGTGGCAAGGTGCATAAGATGAATTCATGGGTGGGTGATGACATTGAAGGAGGGGGAATTGGACGGCTTAGATTGTTTCTCGCAGTACTCGTAATAAAAATGGCTCTCAAATGAACTTTTCCCTGTATATATATAGTAGTTATATGATATTTTCCTAAAGCTGAATGTCAAAGGAGCACATTTTTGACTTCTGACATTACGACCCATTGATTTGGTACAAGTGAAACTGAATGCATACTTGAGTGACCTATCAATTAGTTTCAATAATATAATTTACTAGAAAAACTATGTTAAATAGTATAAGTTTTTTAATAAAACGATTTATGAGGTTGTATGTATTAAAACTATTCTTAAGGGCGACTTTGGACCCATTGAGTCGGTTTCCTTTTTAGATAATTTCGTTCTTTCTTCTAAATTCATGATTTTGAGATAGAACGTGCTCAAATCAACTCTTGTATAAGTAAACGGATCATATCTGATTTTCATGATCCAGATTCTAAAACTGCTTCAAGGTGATGTGGAGGTCACAAACTGGGCTCGGTTAGAACTCGATTCAACAGGGGGTTCGGATGCAAGACTACATATTATAAGCAACATACCAGAAGAAACAGAAGGGTTGGAAGAAGGGTTTTCTGAATCAAAACTAAGATCACATCTTAACCTTGCATTGCTTGATATCGAAGATTCATCTCTTTCCATGAGCAGCATTGAGGAAAGCATCTCGATTGAGGATTACCTTAGAGGAAGATGGAGCCGATCACCGAGTTTTGACTAATTTGTGAATAAATAAACTTTGTTTTTTTTTTTGGGTGGGAAGTAATTAGGGTGTTGAGCCACTGGATTGTGGATGTTGGATGGATGAGAGGTTGTTTGGTGGTTTGTTAGACCTCCTCCTTGTTACATCTCAGTTAAAATCAAGAACTGAACCTCAATCACAGTGAGCTTTTTCTTTTTCTTCTTTATTTTATTATGGATGATCAGGTGTGACCAAACATGCTTCTTAGCTAATAAAATCATATTCTGTTTGAATATTTTGCTTTTAATTCATCAACTAGTTAGCATAATCGGTTTCTTGATACACACACAAGTATCGTACCCGCGTAATGCCGCAGCAGCGAATAGCTTCTGTTTTGCAACACGTCGTTTTTAAGAATGTAATCATATGTTATTCGTGCGATTCAATGTCACAAAAAAGTTTTCTTTAGCAACATGTCCAATTTTTTAAATTTTTTTATTTGTATCAACTATTTTATTAATTTTAAAAATAAATTCTAAAAGACATTAAAATAAGAAAAAAACTTTATAATTATGAAAATTCTGTTGATATGGTTGGATAATTATGTTTTTGTGGGAGAATATTTTAAATGAATAAAAAGTTAAAGTAAATTAGGAGAGAGGGTGAAATGGTTAAAAATTGAGTGAATTAGATTAATTTAAATAGAATGAAAGGTCAACATGTTTTGATTGAATTTTAAAAACTTTTAAAGTTAAAAGAGGTGAGAGAATGTTAAATGGTTTATATAGTAGTGTATATATATAGTGAATAGATCATTTGAAAATCGTTTTTATTACGAGTACCGCGAGAATCAATCCGTGTCATCTAATTCTTTCTCCTTCAATGTCTCACCCACCTATGAATTCATCTCATGTACCTTGCCACACTCAATCCCACCACGCTCTTCATCCATGAATTCCACTTACCAAATGAACAACTACGATTGGTTCTCACAGTACTCATGATAAGATCGGTTCTCAAATGAACATTACCTTATATATATATGGCATGGTTCATTTTTTTGTACGAGAACTACGAGAATCAAGTATAGCCATTGATAAAAAAGATTGAGGGTCCAGATTAAAGAGTTGTTAATGAATAACCTTAAACTTATCAAACTTATCTTTAATTAATTAAGGGTAATTTGGACATTTTCATATTACACCACTTTTTTAGATTAATATATCCATCAAATGGAAATGTGTTAAATCACATTAATCACGAAAATTATACAAATTAACGAGAAAATTATGTTATTTAATTTGAGAACGATCTAGCCATATTTTTTCGATTTTTTTGTGTTTGTTGTGTTTTTTTAGTACAATGTCGACATGTGCACATGTGCAAATATATGCACGTGTGCATATGCACAGATTCACCTAGACACCTACTTTTTTTCAGCACAGATGTAGATATGCATGTGTGCACATGTCGAGAGTTCTGTTAAAAAATCACAGCAAACACAAAAAAAATTCCGAAAAGATATAGCAAGATTGGTTTCAAATTAAAGAACACAATTTTCTCGTTAATTTGGTATAATTTTCATAATTTAACACCTTATTGTTTGATGGATATATTAGTTTTAAAAAAGTAGGGGTAATGTAAAAATGTCCATACTATTCTTTCCTCTCTAAAATAAATAAAAAAGACGAAAAAATAAATTATTGGCCAGATTTAACTCTCACGGTTCTTGTACGAAAAATAATATCATTTAAACCGCTCCATATATATATATATATATATATATATATTGAATGGGTTTTGTAGGTTATTTTTTAGTGTTTCTTTTTAAAGAATTCTAAATGTTTGTAATTACATGTTTTATGATATATTATATTTAACTATTTTATTTTTAATAAAATTTAAGCTTTCATAATAAAATAAATTATTATAATAACAAAAAAAGGGCAGTGTTTTCAAAACAGACCGGACCGGCCGGTTAGACCAGGAACCAAACATGCCTACGATCTACAACAGTCCGGAAAACCGTCCTTAAAAAAACCGGCCGGTTATCAAAGAACCGGCAAACCAAAAATTTGTTTGAAATTCTACTGTTTTTCGATCGTAAGGCTCCTTTAAATGAAATAAAAAAGATTTGAATGTTCGATAACAATAATTCTCATATTTCAAGAACTATTTTATTTTTTATTTGTTTTATAAGAGTATATTTTTAGAAGTCAATATATTTTTTTGTTTTAAATAATTATGACATCATCCGGTTTTTCTTTTTGGTTCAACCGATCGGAGTGGTCTAACCAATAAACCAGTATTGTGGCGGTTCAATGCTCTGTCCGATTTTCAAAACATTGGTAAAGGGAGGAGTAGGAGGATGAATTACAAATTTTAGTAAAGGATTATAAGAGGTACTTCTAATACAATCACACTTACTTTATTTTGAATATATATAAAATATATATTACAATTTGTGATTAAAACCCAGTAAAAACGTAAAGAAAACTCGGATAAATTTTCATATAACATCTCACATGCTTATATACATACCTCATTTCAAATTCTCGGCTAAAATTAGAAAAAAATAAGTTATCTTAATACATATTAAGCTGGATCCGTAATTAAAGAAAAAAAATCTTATTTTTTTGTGTAATTATATTTTTTTATTGGACAAATTGCATAAAAGTACAACGAATTGTCTTAGTTGTCATTGCATACAACCAACTTTAAAATTATAAAAATAATAAAATTAAATTTCATAATTCTCTCATTGTATGCAAACAACTTTTTTATGTCTCTGTTGCTTAGTTACCATTGTATATAATAAACTTTGTCATAAACTTTCATAGTATACAACAAGTTGTATATGATGTGAAGATTATAAAAGTTGGTTGTATTATTTTTTAAAAAAATAAAGTTGACTGTATATAATAGTAACTAAAATAAAATTTATTGTGTTTTAATACAATTTATCCTTTTTTTTTTAAATTTTATTAAAGATAGTTATAGTTAGAAGAAGGATTGCGTTCCGTTTATAAAAAAAAATGGAAAAAAAAGACGTTTCGTCACATTATTTATTATTTATGTAATAAAATAGAATAGCCAAAAGGGTCGAATGTGTAGGTAGGTGCATGATTGCACATGTCTACTTTTGGCGCAAATGCTTGGCTTCGTTATGCCGTTTGACCATTTAATTTACAATAGAAAATAGAAAAATAATACGATAAATAAAATATTTATTTAGTTAACAAAAAACTTAATTATTAAAATCAACCGTATTTTTTATTTGTTGTTCACTTAAAGTTCATTTTATTTTTAACTATCTTATAAATTACAATAAATAGAGAGCATACATATAATATGATTTTGTTTTATCTGCACCTTTTCCTTTTAAATACTTACATTATATTTATCATTTACACTTCAAATATTATATATAAGAAAATGATTTTTTTTTCACATAAAATTTTAATCCCCCCTCTACAAAATCGTAGTTCTGCTTCTACCCTTCCCCCTTCCCAAATTTTGCTAGGTTTAGTCATTCTCTTAACCACTTCATCCCTTATGACTTTGTCGCCGTTCGCCACGACACCTCCGACTACGACTTCAAGCTTGAGCACATCCCTACCACCCCACATTCCTGCCTACATCCGGTTCTCCCGATTTCACATCTTAGTTTTTCAATGAAGCACTCACGAATGGAAATAGAAGGGTTATTGAAGTGAGTCAATTTCACATATTCATAGATTCACTGTCAAGTGTTGGCTATTACACGGATTCACTGTCGTGTGATGGCTATCGATGGAGTTAATGTCGCCTTGAGTCGCTTTTCACATATGTAAAGAAGGCAGACCAAATAGGCAAATGGGCTTATGGGGAAAAACCAAACCAAAATATTTAATATCGAACTAAAAACCAAAAACCGAATTGAACCAAAATTGATTTAATAACCGAATGGTTTTGGTTTTCTATAACCGAACTGAGTACACCTCTATTTCCCACTATTTACATTTAGAAAATTTTTTGGTTTCTAGGTTATCATGTATCCGTGTTTATACTTTATAATAGCATCTCCGGTCAGCACACTAATTACTGATGAGTAATCTTTATGTCAACATCATTAACTTGTCAGTAACAACTCGTTGTGATAACATATATCATTATCATCACTAATCGTCATATTAACACCAATTTATCTCATTCTATTTGTTACAGTTTAAGGAAAAAACAACCATTAATGAGCCTCTTGGCATGTTACTAACTTCATGAGGATACTAATAACATGACTACCACCATCCACTAGCAATGTAGGTCACGAGCCTTGCATCTGTGATGGTGCCAATTTACTGGGTAACGAGCTCATTACCTTACCACTATAGTCGCTAAATACTTAGATGAATTATTTCTTAGCCAATTGGTTATCAACCTTTATTTACGGTAATTACTTCAAGACCAAATGGTTATCAACCTTTACTTAGAGATGTAGCTTCGAATCCAAGGAAGTTCAATGTCTTTTTTATAATTCTTTTCTTTGATTTTCATTTTAATGGTTTCTTCCCTATTCGTCTTAGAAAAAAATAGTTATCTTATTTCTCAATTCTTTTTTTTTCTCATTAAAAAGAAGGGCAAATTGCGCGAAAATACAATAAACTATGTCAATATTGTCACTGTATGCAACCAACTTTATTTTGTATCTAAAAATATAAACAACTTACAATTTTGATTCATTGTATACAATTAACCTATGATATCAGGTTACCAGCCGGTTTCTTCCTTATTTTTTATTTTTAAATTAATGTAATTAAAAAATAATTATTGTTCTTCAGTTTGTGAAAGAAAATAAGAAGATGGCAGTTGAAGGTTCTTTCAGATTCAAACAAAAAACATATCCTTATGAGTGGTTCTTTCATGTTCAAACAAATAACCCAAATAACAAGCCACGATATATATCAAATTGAAGATGAACTTTAGATCCGAAAGAGACGGCGATGGTTGTTCGAAGACGACACAAGAAGCCTTGATTAGGGTTTGAAGGGGATGGCGGAGGTTATTCTAGATTTGAACAGGATGGCGGCAGTTGCTCCAGATCTGAAGGGGACGGCGGCGGTTGTTCGAAGGCGACACAAGAAGCTTTCGATTAGGTTTCGAAGGGGATGGCGGCGGTTATTCCAGATCTAAAGGGGACGACAGCGGTTGTTTCAGCTCTAAAGGAGACGGCGGCGGCAGTTCATCTTCTCCTTAAATCTAATTAGGTTTTGAATCTAATTTCATCCCCAATCTATCGAAGCTTTCGATTTTGGTTCATAGTGTGTTTGATTTCATATGGTTTTATGTGTTTATCTTCATCTAGCTCATATTCATCTTCATGTGTTCCAGATTTATGGTTTTATGTTCATCTAGTTCAAATTCATCTTCATGTGTTCCAGATTTGATTTTGGTTCATATTCATCTAATTTCATCCCCAATCAACTTTCTGGTTTATGAATGAATTCCTCATCAAACAATTCTTCTTCTTCATCTTCAAATGGATCTGACAGTGTTAAAGTTGGGATTTTTATTTTTGGTTCTTGTGTTTGGGTTTTTGTTGTAGACCCGGCCGATTTTTTAGTTGAGTTTTTATTAAGTTCTGAAAAATCATATGAAGCTTTGAAGATGACTCAAGAACACCAAGAATATTTGAATATCCTAATTAAAAAAATTCAAAAATAAAAGAAGTTGGTTGTATACAATGACTCAAAAATAAAACTTGTTTGTATTTTTAGGTATAAAATGAAGTTGGTTGTATACAATGACAATTAAGATAAAGTTAATTGTATTTTCATACATTTTGCCCTAAAAAGAAATATATTAATTATTTGTGATTTTCTTTTTTTTATTTCGTGTTAGAAAACAATAGTTTGTTATTTTTCAATCTTTTACTATCTTATTAAACCAAGGAAAAGTATTTCTATTATTTATAAAATTTTAAAAATAATTAAACAAGTTATTGCAAATACATATGATATTTTTAATTATTTTTCTTCCCTTACTCTTTTACTTGCATCAATATTCTTGTACTTGATATCAGATAAACTGTTGCAATTACGTTTATATATTTTCAAGTGTGCAAGAACATTTTTAAAGTATGATCTTAATTAGAAACTATATATTAAGTCTTCGCTATATATGGTTCATTTGGAAGAATAGAAACTATATATTATTTATTTTATTGATTTTTATACTTGTCTTGATTTTACGAGTAGAGTACAAGTTAAAATACAAAATATATAACCTGTCAAACGCAATAATGGCAACAAAATCTAAAGTCTTTAACTTCCAACTTCCAACAACTCCCCAGCTTAAAAATTGTCAAAGTGCAGCCACGCGGTTCGCCATCCCAAATTTAATCATTCATTAATTACTTCAAACCGTTTTTATGACTTCATCTTCTACTTGTATGTCAATTCTAATCCCTCTTCTCAATCTCTGTTTTTGTTTATTATTATTATTATTTTTGAAAAATGGTTGTTTCAGTGGCTCTTCTTTTTTCCCTCTTTCTTGTTTCGCAGCCATGGAATACCGTCACCGGCGATATTCTTGCTCCGCTTCTCTCCCCGATCTTTGGTTTGTTTACCTGTTTACAGCCTTAATTTGTTCTTGCTTAATTTTCAGGACATCTGTTCATTATATGTGGAACTAATTAGTAATCTCAAATTGGATATTTTTTAACCCTAAAACCACAAATGCTTAGTTACCAAATTGGAAACATATATTTGAAGTGCCTGTACTTTTATGAGTGATATATTCAAGATGGTGTCCATGTTTTGACTTGCAAAAATTTCTCCTGTTTTTTGGTTGTAAATCGTGCAGAAGATGTGTGCAACAATGTGAAATGTGGTGAGGGCATTTGCAAGCCATTAAATAACAGTAGTATCCCATATGAATGTGAATGCTCACCTGGTTGGAAGCAATTAGCTACTTCTGTTGACAATCAGTTGAAATTTCTGCCATGTGTCATCCCCAATTGTAAGTTAAAACTTGTTGAATTGTACTCATTTATAAAAGTGTGTTATATTCAAGACTTTGAAAACATGGGAGGGTAGGAATCAAAGATTGTTTTTTTACCATTTTGATTAGAGAAGTTTCTTCTTTACATAATAATATTAATGGAAAACCAAAAAAAAAACTATAAAAGTCTAAAAGAATAGAAGGAAAGATCTTTCAAGATTTATTGCTTGCAGCTACAAATTTTAGTGTTTAACTGTATTGTGAAAAAAATGAGTATCTGTTTTGCTATCTTTCATACCCTCGTATGCTTAGGGTCCGTTTGACTAACGGGCTAACTTGGATGGACCTATACAAGTAAACAAGTAATTTTATGTACTATGATGATATTCTGCGAGTTTGCATTTTTTTCATTCTATATATGAGTGCTTTCGGTGGAAGAGTGATTAGTATGTATAATATTATCTTACTTTGATTTTGTAGTATTGTTAATAGGCTTGATTAGAGGGGAGTGACATATGGACAATTGGTTCTGAAATACCATATCATATCATTTATCTTTAATTTACTAACCTTATATATAGAATATGGTTATCAAGATTTCAAGTAATCCTAAAAGCATATTTTGCTTCCATTTGTCTTGAATTCTATACACTTTCCAAAATGATGTTTTATTAGAATACATACGCTTCCCCTAATTTTGTCATGATATAAGGGTATGTTAAATTTTTGACTAATACTCATACTTATATCTAAACTATTGTTGAGTCAAATGTTGTACTTTATGCTAGACAGATGAAATTTATACATATACATATATAATTTAACACACATAAAAAGCCTCTATGAAATCTCTTTTTGGTGAGAGATTGTATTCCAAGGAGTAGTGTCCTAATGTGATCTTTCTTTGTTAGAACATGAATTAAGCAATAACTTGTTATATATACTACTATTTCAGCTATCAAGTTTTATGATAGCATTCTAGTTTATGGCAGAATTTTTAGTAAACTACCCACATGCTGAATACCGTGTTTACGAATTATGATTATATTGCTTTCCGTCCATGGACATGGACTTCTTCTGTTTTTTTTGGTACTCAAGAAATTTAACAAGTAATGAAGCACACGTATAAATTTATGTGGCTGGTAATTTAGTTACTATCATAAATATACTCTAGAAATATTTTTCAGGTATTTTTACTCCAATGTTAAAGATTTCAACCGTTTTATAGATGCTAGTGGTTATATCTGTTGCAGGCACACTCAATTATTCATGTGCAAAAGAGCCATCTCCTGTGCAAGAGAAAGAGAAGAAAGGGAATGAATCAATCTTTGATGGTACATAAACTTCAAACATTGTCAACTTAGTTTGTTCTTTTTTTTCTATTTCTTTCTTCTCATGGACTACATATGTGTACATGGTGCTTGATGATTGCTTTTTAGTGTGTCAATGGACTGACTGTGGCGGAGGAAAATGCGAGTCTACGTCTCTCTTCACCCACACATGTGAATGTAGTGAGGGTTATCATAACCTTCTCAACTTAACCTTTTCTCCATGCTTTAAGGAATGTAAGTCCACAAACTTTGCTTTATGCCAAATGTTCATTTAAACACATGGTGTTACTCATCTCTGAGAGAAACTTTAGTTGTAATGTTATTTAATAATTTTTAACTTATAAGAAAAGTACCTAATAAAGAATAGGTTGGCCAAAATCTTGAAATTCAAAACTGCACTAAAATAACTAAATTTAGACCAGTAAGATATCTGTGTGATTAAAGGAAATACCCACTAGCACCCTACTAACAATGAAAAAGAAATCATGTTTAAAACCAAAAAAAAAAGATGGAATTGATTCTGATTGGAGTATTGGTCTTCAATGTTAGGTTCCCTCGGATTAGACTGTAAGGATCTTGGCATTGGTTTTATGAACAAATCAACTTCTTCTCCGCCTGCGATTTCATCTACAGACCAGTCAAACCATGGTAAGACTCTATCCTTGGCAAAGAGATTGATTGTTTTGATTTGGCAAATATCTAAAATTTCAAGGAAGGTGTTAACTTTTCCGCGGGTGATTGTCTAATTTTTATTTGGTTTACAATATTCTTTTACAAGCATCCAACGCATTTTGGTTTTAGAGACCAAGCTAGTGTTTTTTATGGAAAATACTTTCTACGTGCACACTTGCTCTTGGTAATTACTCTCTTTGTTCCAAAATTATTGTTTACTATACTATTTTAGTTCGTCCCAAATAAGAAGATTGTTATTATTCGACAGTTTACATATAAGCAATTACATTATTGCATCTCTTACAAGTCAATAATCTACCAGTTAAACCTAGCATTAATTGCATACACCTTACAATGTCTGTTTTTTATTACGGATAATAATTTTGGGATGGAGGAAGTAGTTAGTTCTCTATACGAAGTAAAGGTTTTAACGAAGAATATGGCAATGGTCATTTTTAAGCCTTGTTGGCAAAAGAAGCAAATTAAAACATATTCTTTTCAAGGCAGGATCTCTGGACAGAGCATTTTAGTTGACTCAAGCCCATGTAAAGTCAAATCACATTTTAACAAGTTGTATAGTAAATGCAAGGCAGATTGTGTATTGCTTGGTATATATGGATTTGTTTACGAGCTTAGTTTAATGTTTTGCGACTTGTTTGTTTTTCAGCTTCTTTTAGAGTGGAAGGCAGCTTCAAGTGGTCGATATTCGCTTTAGCCTTATTGGCCTTTTGATGTCTTACTACTATTGGCTGGTTATATGATACCCAAATGGCTAGAGCTTCTTAGTTGGGTGATGTAGAGGTGTTTTTGATGCAGGGGTCTCATCTATGAATGACTTACGAAAAAACTGTTGTGTACATTGCTCCTAATTTTATTGTGGCTTATATTTCCATCTTTAGTATGTCTAATGTGTGAAAAAGATTGAGCCAAAAAAGAAAAGAAAAGGAGTGAAAGGGGCTATTGTGCAAATATGTTAAAGCATTTTATTGTGGAACAGGCTGTAGAAGTTCTATTTTTTACGTAAATAAACATGTAATGTAACGAGTGATATCCTTGGTTTGAAAATTTTACCGCAGTTGGTGATAGATTTTTACACAACTTTTTGATCGTATATAAGAAAAGTGATTGTTTGAATTATTATGTTCTTAAATTCATGGATAAAAATAATAGATGGTTGTTTAGTAGAGGAATAAAAGTAAAAAGTCTTGATTGTTATGTATAGCAAAAGGTTGTGTACAAATTCTTCCAAATAAGGATAATCTAAGTCTGGCAATTTCAGGATTGTCATGAAACCCGACTCGAACTCAACACGGAAAAAGTGACAAGAACCCGAAACGGGTGAACACGAAAATAAAATGGGTTAGATTAGGGTCAAATCGACAACCCGAAACTGACATGTTTAAGGGTAAAAGTTTCTTTAATACTTAAAATTTGAATTTTGAAAAAAATTGTTAATTCAAATAAGGGTGTCTAGAGCAATAAACTCATCAAACAAAAGTACAAAAAAAAATTTCAAATAAAAATAAAAAATTTATAGTTAAAACAATATTGCATCATCTTGGTACTTTAACATTTGATTATTTGATATGTGGTATTTTAGTATTTTGAATTTGATTCATAATTCTATTTAATGATTAAAATTTTAAATTATTTAGTTGTTTAATGAAATTTTTTATTGGTACTTGATTGAATATTAATGCATCACATTTTTTATTACGTTCATATTTAAATCAAATAAAAAAGTAAAATAAAAATTCAATTAAACCGAAACAAATACCAAATTTAACGAAACGAACATTGAATATTGAAGCTACAATATACATGAAAATCTTTTTCGAAATTCTTCTCAAAAGTTGGAAACAAACATAGAATTTGAAAAATTAATAAAGAAAATCTTAGTCAAAACTAGAAAACCGTATTTGAAAATCAAAAAAAAAAATACTCGATCACATTTGAATGAAATGGGTCGACACGAAAATAAATAGGTCAAAATTGATATGATATGAAACTAACCCGAACCCGAACAATACAAGTCCGATAACATATAAGGATCATCTGATCGAGATGGAGATGGAGATGCATCATGCATGTACGCACGATTTGATGAAAATTGTATAAAAAACTTGTATCGTCCACCAAGTAACCGACTAAAAAATGGATTAGATAGATGTAAACTTGTCGAACTTCAAGTAACCGACAATATATAATATAATATAACTTAACAATATAATAAAGGGTTTAAATAAAATTAATTAAAGTTGGTAGGTGCATCTTTAAATCTATCAAAATCTATTTTCTATTTGTCTTTATTAATTCCAAGCTAAGCTAAATAAAATTTACCTGCAGCAATCAATCGTTAAGGTAGTAATATATGACATGGCATATTTTTTTTACCTAGTCACTTACGACAGAAAAGTTTGAAGAATTAACTAGATACAAAACTAAAAATGGTTCTCAAATGAACTTTTTAATACATATATATAAGTGTGTGTAGGGGAGAGTTCAAACGAGAACTGTTTTTCGTACGAGAACTGCGAAACCAATCTTGGTCATTCAAGTGGTTAATGGAATTCATAGATGCAGAGCGTGAGAGGATTGGGTGTGGCAGGGTGCATATAAGGAATTCATGGGTGGACGGAGAATTGGACGGCTAAGATTGGTTCTCGCAGTTTTCGTTTGAACCGTCACCTATATATATATATATATATATATAGTGAAAAGTTCATTTGAGAACCGTTTTTATTGCGAGAACCACGATAACCAATCTTAGCCGCCCAATTCCTCCTCCTTCAATTGGATTGCCCACCCATGAATTCCTTACATGCACCCTGTCACACTCAATCTCCCTATGCTCTTCATCCATGAATTTCATTATCCAAAATGAATGACTAAGATTGGTTCTCGCGGTTTGTCGCAATAAAAACGGTTCTCAAATATATATATATATATATATATATATATATATATAAGGCAAAAGTTCAAAAGAGAACTGTTTTTCGTACGAGAACCAATCTTAGCCGTCCAATTCCCCCTCCTTCAATTGGATTGCCCACCCATGAATTCCTTACATGCACCCTGTCACACTCAATCCCCCCCCACGCTCTTCATCCATGAACTCCATTATCCAAAATGAACGGCCAAGATTGGTTCTCGTACAAAAAACAGTTCTCGTTTGAACCCTCCTCTATATAATAATACACACACACACACACACACACACATATATATATATATATATAGAGAGAGAGAGAGAGGAAGATTTATTTGAGAACAGTTTTTATTGCGAGAACCAATCTTAGTTGTTCATTTTGGATAATGAAATTTATGGATGAAGAGTTATTGTGAGAATGGATATTTAGGTGAGAATGAGAGAATGAATCATAGTCATCAATTAAATGTTTATGTATTAGATCAAACGTTCGTAATTCACCAATTGTAATTTATGGTATTTGGTCTTTTACGAGTTTAAAAGAAAATGAAAGGAAAATGAAGTGTTTTTTTGTTTCCTTTCAAAATATTCTCAACTTTGGGAGGAAAATTAGAAAAAAAATAAGGGTAATTTTTTTTTTAAAATCTTTTTTTTCTCTCCTAACAAACTTAGGAACACAACTTAAATTAATTTTTCTTCTTAAATCTTTTCTTTTCTCTACTAATTTTAACTCAAAAACAACATAAAGGTCGACCATGACTTGACCTTATTTTAGCTTACGAAAGATGGCCACAAAAACATGATTGTATATCCGAATTTGTATTTGATATTCTTTAACAAGAATAATATAATTTAAAATTTAGATAAAAATAATTAACCCCGCCGCAAAGCGCGGGTTACATAGTACCTTTTTTAAATTCAAATATTAACTAAATATAAAATTAAAGTAGGTGCTTTGAATATACAAAATGAAGTACGAAATTTAATAATAAAAACCACAAAATATATAAAGTTTAAACAAAAGAAGGGTGTTATTTAAGTAATCACTTAATTTATCATATACTTCGATAAATTCTTAACATGTATCATATTTATTCAAAAATTCATTTAAAAATTGTTTTTACGGTGAGTATTACGAGTATCATTTGTAACCTTATTAATGTTAATTAATAGATGTATTTTGATCTTTTATATAATTTTTCAACCTTGATTTTCTTGAAATACCGCTCATTAATACATTGTTAATATGTCATCAATGAGTCATTCATGTATCATTAATAAGCTATCATTTTTATTGTTCATTGATTTATTTTTATCAAGAGTTGAAACTAGTTCTCACAGTACTCATAATAAAAACGATTATTAGATGAAGCATTCTCTGCGTATGTATATTTAAAATAAAAAATAGTGATAATATTATTAGATACCTAAACATTAGGTATGAAATAACTAGGAAAGTATAATAGGACAAATGAGTGAAGGTGGATCCTTGAAAACTAATAATTTGATTCTCTGAATTAAACATGTAGTAAATTTGTACGTACATTCCGCAATACAAATTGTACATTTAAAATTAACTCTCCCCTGCCTTGCCTTGCCTTTCCTTTCCAGCCCCTTCTTTCCCACAATTCCACATTCTCAGTCGCTTTCCACTTTTAAACACCCACACACACACACACTACACAGCTTTCGGTTTTCAACTTTTCCTTCGCCTTAGTCTCCACAAACGATAAAACCGTAATCCAACTTTCAAAAAACCCTCGCTATTTCCAGGTATTCATCTCTATCTCTCCTTATTTTTCTTGATTTATGATCATGATTCTGTATGCGTAACTGTTATCTGCTTGTTTAGGCGATTGTTTGTCGGTAGATTAAATGTGCTTTTATGTATTTGTCAATCCAAACTTTATTCCCTGAATCATCATCTTATGTTCGGTCGTCGATTGACTGTTTGTTGTTTTTGAGATTTGAGGCGTGAGCAGTTAACTGTTCTTCGTTTCTCTTTATTTATCTTCGTTCAGTGGTTTATGAACTGAAGTTTTAGTTTAGGCTTTTTTTTGTTTCTGTGTTCATCTTCAATCGATTGTAAAGTTTTTGTCAATTAGTAAATTTGAATATCCTGTAGTTGAGTTTTTTCGCCCAAAATGCACTCTGTTGTTATGAAATGGTAGTATAGTTTACAAGAAGAATCTATGGAATAAGTATCTGTAGCAGATTAATTTGCAAGCTAAACTCCCCTGTTGATGAGTATTTTAATGTTGATTTGCTAAAATAGATAAACGTTAATGAATTTAATGTTTCTCATTGACTTTCAGATTTTGACTTTTTTTGTGTTGACCAACAAGAGCAATGCAGCTGTATCATCACCCATATTCATTAGAAAGCCAAAAGGTTAGGCTAGCTTTGGAAGAAAGGAACATTGATTACACTTCATACCATGTTAACCCTGTTACTGGCAAGAACATGGATCCTTCTTTCTTTAGGATGAATCCAACGGCCAAACTTCCGGTTTTCCAAAATGGTTCTCATGTTCTCTTCAATACTATAGAGATCATTCAGTAAGTTTTCCCTCTGTTAAGTCTATACCTTTACTACAATATATGAAGAGAATAATTTGTATGATATGTTACATAGTATCCACCTAAGTTGTTCTATTTATGGTCTTGTCTTGTTGTTGGGCATGAAACTAGATTGGGTGATTTAAACCTGTTTATGTGTGAAGAAAAACAGCTCCATTTGTATAGGTTGAATCACTCAATTGCCTTGAAATCAATAACATCTACAAGTTATAATGCTAACAACGCATAAGCAAGTAATTTTAACTGTGAAAATGTTCAGAAAGTGCAATGTTTGAGCTTTTTTAGTATGGCAAATAACAGGTACATCGAGAGAATCGCGCTTGTGTCCTCAGGCAGTGGCATTATAACACAAAGTAGCAAGAAAGTTGTGGAATGGATGAACAGGATACAAGAATGGAACCCAAAGTTTTTTACCCTTTCCCACATCCCTGAAAAATATTACATTGTTGTATCCAAATTCATACGACGAGTAATAATTGCCCGAATGTCCAAGAATCCTGACCTTGCCCCTGCATACCACACCAAACTTAAAGAAGCGTATGTAACCGAGGAGAATTTACATGACCCTCAAGTGCTACAAACAAGTGAACAACATCTCGTCAAACTTCTCGATGAAATAGAAACACAGCTTGAAGAGACTTTGTACTTAGCCGGTGATGAATTCACATTAGCTGATGTTATGTTGGTTCCAATATTGGCTCGGTTAGTCCTTTTGGGTCTGGAGAACGAGTATATAAGTGGTCGAACAAAGCTAGCAGAGTACTGGACATTGGTGCAACAAAGGCCAAGTTACAAGAACGTGATAGGGAAATATTTTGGTGGGTGGAAAAGACGTAAAACGTTGCTGAAAACATGGTGTATTGTTCGTATGAGATGCATGCTTAAACAGTATTGATGGAGGTAGTAACTAAATGTATGTATTGAACCTGTTCTTTTTTGGGGGCCAATTGTATTATAATAATTTTAATTGATGTCTAGTAGAGGATTCCAGGGTTTTGTAAATGTACCATAACTTGGCTTCAACTTCTAATAATACTGTAATGCAATTCACGTAATATAAAATACACTATCTTAGGTGTTGTCATACTCGCATAACACCAAAATCATTAAAATACTCACATGACTAAAATACCTTTTATTTAAGTGTTATGTCAGTGTAAGATAGGTGTTGTTGACTATACATATCATTTTCTATATAAAATTGTATATTTTCAGTCATGAATTAAAATTATAAAGGAGACTGTTAACAAACATTATAGTTCCTAGAAGCTCCGAACCAATTTCATTTCTTTATTAAAATTTTAACTATTATGAGTTTAGCTTAAATACAAAAGGGTAAATTGTCAATTTAAATTGATTTTCTTCTTCCATTCAAAACAACTACCCCGGCTACCACCAATCGAAATCACATATGCTTGCCGCAATTGATCGCTTTCAACTACCACTGTTAAAAGGCATCACTATCGCCAGTTGCAAAATATTGTTGAAAAGTTGCACATATGCATTTATTAGAATATTTTTGGGTTACACATGTGCAATATTTCACCAGACGGTCACAAATATTAGGTTGAACATTGTAAACTTTTAGTAGAAAAACTTCTAAATTTATTTAGAAAAATATAGTAGATGTGTGTCAAATTCAAGAGAAAAAAACCTCATTAGTTGATACATAGCTCTCGAGAGTATCGCCGCTTTCGCTACTTCGACACTGCTAGTACAAGTACCATGTTGTCGTTCAAGTGTTAGTACAAACGAAGCCGACCTCAATTTTAGCTTCTCCTCGCACCTTCGTGATGTATGATCTAGCCCCACTCGCATACCTCACTCCAGTACTTGAACACCGAAGTGTTCATGTACAATGTCTCACTATACCCGTCAAGAAAGACCAAGTGACCCGCATTGGCTAGCACTTTTATCTTAGAAGGTCAAATCATACTTACCAGACTCGTAGTCCGCAAATGAGCAAGATGGTAAACTACCCTTGGCCACTAAGTTTAAGCATGCTTATAACCGTAAGCATATAAATAACCGCAAATAAACCATAGTATGCATAACAAGCGTATAAACATACATATAACAAGTAACTGCAACCTAAACACTTATCATGCAAGACCAATTAATTTATAACCATTTTACGTTTCAAAATTAGATGTTGTCTTTGTACTCAGTTTTGAAAATTATATTGAACTTACCTAAAGTTTGAGAGTATGAACCGAGCAAACCGTCAAAATTGTATCGAAGAACCTAAAAGAATAAAGGAACACTATAAGTTTGAGATGTTGTCTTTGTACTCAGTTTCGCGCCAAGCTGGTCCTCGACAACTTGGCTAAGCCATTTGGCCTCGCCAACCAAGCTGCACCATCCCCTAGAAGTCATCATTTGACTACGGTTAGGGAAGAGTTGGCGAGCTCACATCGGCCATGCCAGACGGAGATGGAGAGAAGGGATTTGGTGAGACCCTTCTTCCCTACACCATTTCCTTCGTGAACTCGTCGATGAACATACGCCAAAAACTAGCAGCCAGGTTTCAATTTCTCAACCAAACTTCATGATTCAAGTTTCATTATTGTTAGTTTTTATCCTAGATTAAACCCCAAGTTTCAATATCAATCACCTAATCAATTTCATGGTTTTGTTTCAAGAACATCAAACCATATATGGCTTATTGTTCGATCAAGAAAAGAACACCAACCATTAATCTTGTAATCATACTACAAATCAAGTAAAGTACATAATTATGGATTAAAGGTACTTACTAGATGATGATCACTTCAAACACCACTTGATTAGATGATTCTTGTTGCCTTTCCTCTTGGTCGATCGTAGAAGCACCCATTCACACACTTTTCATTTTGACAACTGCTGTAAGTTGTTAAATGAGTCTACCAATTAGGTTAATCCCACTTAATAGCCCTTAATTACCTATCTACTCCCACAAATTTCACCTTTTAACACTTAAGTCCTCAAAATTTAATTCCTTAGAAAGATGTTCGTTACATTTCATCACCGTCGTTGAATCTTCAACATCCTCAAATTGATTTTATTAGATTTGACTTCGTCATCTTCGATTTAGGGCAGACTTGTTCAGGTATCGATCGTGAGCTTCAAATTGATTTCACCATGTTTCGACATCTTTGATTTAAGGCACCCTTGTTTAGGCATCGATGGTGATGACAGTGGTTGTGGAAAGGTGGTGATAAGGTGGTGTCGTGGTGACGATGGTGGTGGTTATGGGGTGGCGATTGTGGCAAGTTTTGTCCAAATTCCAAGTCTGACTAAACAAACTATCTAATAAATTCAGTTCAAATTTTAATTTTTTCAGAATTTTAATTTTTAGGAAATTAAATTTAATTACTAAGTATTTCAACAAACCAAACATCCAGTAGAGACATGTGAATTTCTTCATCAATTTCTTTTGATTTCAAATACAGATTTTGAAAACAAAATTTTAAAATAATTTGTTGATGAACAAAATGCTTTCATCTAAAAAGTGATTAATATATTAGATTCATCAAAAAGAAATTGATGAAGAACTAGTTTTAGTCAATAAAGATGATGAACTAACGATTATCAGTTGATATATATACCGAAAAATGATCAAATAATCATCCCTTTTACCCTTTTTACTTTAATTTTCTTTTTACTTGATCTCTACCCTATATATATATATATATATATATATATATATATATATATAGTGAAAAGTTTATTTGAGAACCGTTCTTATTGCGAGAACCGCGAGAACCAATCTTAGCCGTCCAATTCTCACTCCTTCAATTGGATTGTCCACTTATGAATTTCTTACATGCACCCTGCCATATTCAATCCCCCACGCTCTTCATTCATGAATTCCATTATCCAAAATAAACGGCTAAGATTGGTTCTCGCAATAAAAATGATTCTCAAATTAACCCTCCCCTATATATATATATATATATATATATATATAATTAATGGGAAGTGTTATAATCTTCCTAGATTATATAATATTATAAATTGAAGTTGTATGAAAACTATAGATATAATATTTTATATTCCCTTTTATTCAAGATTTATTTAACAAAATTATGTAAGATACATAAAAAACACACAAATAAATACAAGTAATTTTCTATATTGCAAGTTTAATACACATGTTTTTAATCTAGTGTGTTTAGTAAGTTTTTATTACAAAAATTAGTTGATGAATGTCAAGAAATAAGTATATATGTTATGGTGAATAAGATGCATTTTATTTATGAGTAATTGTTTTTCACATATTTTAACTGATCAAATTTTATTGAAATCCTATAAAATCACGATTCTATTAAATTTGTAGATGTATTATTCTTTTTGCAAATTACCTTTTCGTAACAAGTTGTTTTCATCCGACTAGCCTTAGAGCATTTGAATTATTATCCTATTACGTTGTTAGTATTACATACTAAATTAATACTAATGACCTACAATGATAATACGTATCACTGTCATCACCGAAATAACAAACGATTGTATATATAAATATCACCACCACAGATAGACCGTAACAATCAAACAACGAACATTCAACAATGGATACAACAAGATTATAATTAATTAGCTCGTGAGGGGCAAAAAAAAAGGCTGGTGATGTGGTGTAGCATGAGTTGATTACAAATGGTATTTGATTACATTATATATAAATTGAAATACGTACACTAATTAATTAAGGTATGGCGAAATAACCTTTGGCTAGACCTCGATCGATCTCGTATGAATGACATTACATGCTTGTAATAAAAAAGGCTTTGATCATATAAATTTAATTATAGAATGAATGAATGAATGCTTTTGACTTTTGTACGTACGCACATAACCTTTGACTAGACATCTCGTATTATACCAACGTCCACTCTAGTTTTTTATTTCTTTTACATGCAGCGTCATATATATATATATTCTTTGGAGAATTATTATATATATATAGTCAAACCTTGACACCTATAATAAAAATCATTAATTTCAACTTATAACAGGCCGCCTAGGTAAAGTGTCCATCGCTAACTTTGAAGATGGGACTATGGGAGGGAGGAAGAATAAGATAGACTCTATGTATTGACCAAAGGGTACAAGAAAGATGAGTCTATCTTGCTAGCTAGGGTTAATTACGATCCCAATTAAATTTATATATATATTGGGAAATGATCTACATACTTCCACCCTTAAACATATAACTTAAAGTTCAATTCTCAATCACTCATTTAAAAAGATAAAATAGGAATTACAAAAACAAAAAAAATCCAAACTCACGCCTATGAGACTTCTCATAATTTTCTTTTATTTTTATTTTTTATTTACCCTTAATCTTTAAACAAACATAACTATTTCAATTTTGAGAATTTGAGCATAAAAATTATACCAATCTACTCATTTTTTAACCTCTTTCAAACAAAACAACTCTTCTTATATTTCTGAAAATTTTATTTCAAAAATGCAAATCATATGAAAATGATACCAAAATGTTATCATTTTGAATCATGTGAATTTTTATCATTTTCAGCTGTAATCATGTGTAATATCATTTTCGGTTGACAAGTTATCATTTTCGACTGAAAAGTTATCATTTTCGCCTGGGTGAAATTTATCATTTTCGGATGGCTGGAAGTTATCATTTCGGTGTTTGGAAGATCATATTAAGCTAAACCTTATCATTTTCAGGAATGGAAGTGAAAAATAAATGAAGGGTCTAAATTTATAGGATGGAGGATTTCCATAATACTCTTCATTCTATAATTAAATCTTATAATTGTTTACTTAATTACAATAATAACATTATAGATCTTGACCATTAATTTAAAAAATCTAATGACTCAGATTTGACCTTTGGGTTCTATGTTTAAGCATAGAACCTTTATTGATCCATTTCTCTCTCTCTCTCTCTATATATATATATATATATATATGGAAACGTTCATTTGAGAACCGTTTTTATTACGAGAACCGCGATAACCAATCTTAGCCGTTCATTTTGGATAGTGGAATTCATGGATGAAGAGCGTGAGTGGATTGAGTGTGGCAAAGTGTATGTAAGGAATTCATGGGTGGGCAATCCAATTGAAGGATGAGGAATTGAATTGGATGGCTAAGATTAGTTCTCGTGGTTTTCGCAATAAAAACGGTTCTTAAATGATCAAATAGGAATGTTCGCACCGTGCAAACGGCTCCATGTCATGGAGCAACACCGCACGACGTGCGGCCTTGAAAAATGGCGGTTGCACTCCACGCCGTGGACTAGCCCCACAACGTGAGACCTTCAATTTTCACAAGATGCAGTGATTTTTTTTACAAGATGTAGTGTTTATTAGTCGAGATGCAATGATTTTAAGTTGGATGCAGTAATTTTATAGACATGATACAATGTTTATTAGCCGATATGCAATGATTTTAACTTGGATGCAGTGATTTTATAGATTAGATGTAGTGTTTCTACCGTTACGCATTTTAAAACTGTTTCTATTGGATCCTTACAATATATATGTGGAAAAATACAAATGAGAATTGTTTTTCGTACGAGAACTGCTTATAACATTATTAATGACTCATTAATAGGGGTATTTTGGTCATTTATATATTTTTTCAAACCGTGAATTACATTCGGATGAGCCGTCAATAATGTGCGAGGCTTGATTAGCCTAAAATACTCCTCATTAATGAGCTAATCATTAGTCATTAATGAGTCAGTCATTAGGCACCAAAATTATTAACTATTGATTTATTTTAATCAATGATCAAGATTGGTTATCGCAGTTGTTTGGATTGAAGGAATCCTTGGGATTTTGTGGGAATTGGAATTCAATTTCTACAAAATCCTATGTTTGGTGCATATTAAAAATGGAATCTTTGGGAATTAAAATCCCTTGAAGGAAGGAAAGTAAATTCCATCAAGAAGTTGGGGGATTTTAAAAGCACTAGATAAGGGAATGTGGTTTGAGCCTGCCTTCGTTTGTTTGTAGCCAGTGTTCGGTCTTCACCTTCATTGCCGTCGTCTGTTCTTCACCTTCATCGCCTCCGTCTGTTCTTCGCCGGAGTTCGTCATCGTCATCTGTTCTTCGCCTTCATCGCCATCGCTCTGTTCTTCGCCTTCGTCTGTTCATCGCCTCCGTCTGTTCTTCGCAGGCGTTCGTCATCGTCATATGTTCTTCGCCTTCATCGCAATCGTTCTGTTCTTCGCCTTCGTCTGTTCTTCGTTTGGCAGTCACATACCGGTAAGTCCTTTGTCAGTCGCCTCTTTCATCAGTCACCTCCGTTCTTTGTCAGTCGCCTCTTTCAATTCCGTTGTTAACAGTAGGGCGGTGGTGGAGGTGGTTATGGATGGTGGTGGTAGATCTGATTAGTTATGGTGTGGAAGTGAATTCCAATTCCATAAGTATAGGTAACCAAACACAATGAGCCAAGGATTTAGATTCCAAATCCTTCAAATTCCAATTCCTTCTTACATTCCAATTCCAATTCCATCAGAAAACAATCCGTGAACCAAACGCCACCATAGTTTATTTGAAAACTGTTTTTTATTACGAGTATCAAGGGTACCATTTGAAACCACCATTAATGCTCATTAATAATGGTATTTTGGTCTTTTAAATATTTTCCAACCGTGAATTGCATCTGAGTGGACCGTCATTAAATAGCAATACTTGATTTTTCCAAAATACCTATTGTTAATGCATCGTTAATGAACCGTCATTTTTAATGACCATTGATTTATTTTAATTAAGGATCAAGATTGTTCTCGCGGTAATCAAGGATCAAGATTGTCATTTTTATTGACTTTCACGCGTCGAGATATTGCTATGATGTTCAATAGATCTATTTTTACATGCATGTTCCATGTGAATAAAATCCTTTTGCACTTAAACGTATTTTGCTTTATCTTCAAGGTATTATAGGTCGAGTATGGTCTTCATATTGGTCCGTCTCATGTTTATCGTTTGGTTTCCAATTCTGTTGTTAATTGGGTTGGTTAATTGCCTCTAATTAACACGTTGATCTATTCGTTGCCAGTATTGTATCATTCGTTGTCTCGTGCTACAGTCATGTTTTATGATTAAATCAGTGTTACATACTTAGCTTTTAATCCAATTTGATCAAAGAACCAAACATGTCGAGAAAAGTACACAATTTGTCTCCATAAGTGTTGCAATTTGTCATGTACATGTCTTAATTTCATGTATCATCACCTCATTAATTTGCGCATAGCATGGGTGTGCTAAATTTGTAGACTTTATACTATTATTTATATTGTTGGTGTGCTAATCAAATGGTCATATATTAATTGTATTTGCTTAAACTGTTGATAATATATGTAATGTAAATCTTAACGTACGGGTGTTTAATTCACATATCAAACAGATACATTAATTAACATAAATATTAATTTGATAACATTCTTTTTCCAGTATAATGTATGTTTCAGATAATATTTGATGCTATATATATAGATTAATAGAGTAAAGATATATAAATAGATAGTGGCATGCATTAATTATCTTAAGAATTTTAAGTCACCTGTTCATATTTTATGGGAATACTTACAGAGTTGATGTGTTTTAAATGTCAGTATATAATAGTTACAAATTATAATTGTTGCTAAAATGTTGCAAAGACATATATAAATATAGTTTACAATAAATACTCATAAATTACCATCATATCAATGGAGAAAATCCAACAAAAAGGCAAAATATGCCATCAATGGAGAAAAGCTTGACTAGACCCCTCACAAACTTTTATGACTTGTAAATGTAAATATGGATAAACAGGAACCCCTTGTAAATTCCTACTTCTCCTAACCCTTTCAATTTTAGACATTTAGTCAAGGTCAAACATCGATTGTCAAAAAAGTCTTCTACTTTTAAATATAAAACAGATCGAGATATATTGTTTTTTGTTCATATAACCGGGAACATCGAACTTTTAACTCAGATGTACGTGTTTAAAGCTATATATTAGCGTAGCCATTACTGGAGCGAGCTAGCATCTCCCTCGCCATCTCTAACTAAAACATTTTTCTTTTTTCTTAAAGCAATGGAAGTTTATACTCACAACTAAAACCAGTGGCTAGCTCGTACGTTTACAACCAACAAGAGACATGCAGCTCCAAGATGGAACTTACAAAATTAAAGAAGCCAATTAATTAAGCTCTGCATACAAAAATGGAGCTCAAGTTATGTAGCTAAACCCGATGCGGGTAATTTTTCCAAAGAACTTCTTTCTTTTTGCTTCTAAAAGTTAACACTTGTAAGAAAATCCTGACATCTCCGGTACGTGAACAATTAGTGTTGTATTAATCAAACTAGACTAAATGAGTTGTTTAAACGATATTAAATATTAATATAAACGTATTAAATAATAATAAAACGCAAATTAAATCAGAATTTAAAAATTGGCGATGTACGGCATTAACACTCTAACCAGAAGTAGAAACATCGATGCGAGTGGGATGCAGACTTGATGAAAGAAACGTGGTATCATGATATGAAGAGATATGATTGTATTTCTTTTATAAGTCATCAATTATTATTGTTACAATTAAGGATAATAAAGTTAAACGTTATTGGTTATAATTAAAAAGAATTTAAAATGATTATAAAATATTTTAGAATAATAAAACTAAGAATTTAGTTAATTATGATATTTTGAAAATATTATAAAGGGTAAATATGATATTTGTAAATTAAGGTGGACAAATACGATTTTATATGATTTAATAAGGGCATATATGAAATTATCTCTAATAATTTTGACTCTAAAAAGTCAAAATTGAGTTTTTGATTTTAAATGAATGAAGGTCAAAATTAAATATTTTTTTAAATGAATAGTTAATATCGTCTAATAAACTTTATTAAATTAGTTTTTTATTTATTATATATATATAATTTATTATTATTATTATTAGAAGATAATATCACATGAAATAATCGGTCTCGTAAATATTTATACGAGATTGCATAATCACTTGCTTCGTAATGAGATAACATTATTTTTAAGCTCCTAATTCAATTTTTTTTATCCAAAAGTGTAAACAATTCTATAATTAATCTAAAAAACCTTAGGATTTTAATCTCAAACCTTCATAAATAATGTTAATGAAGAATGTTCAATATTCTATAATTAATTTATAATCTTAAGAGATTAATTTTAGTCTTTGGATTAACGACATCAATGGTTCAGATTAAATTTTAAAAATTTGGATTGGGTGACTTTTTTGTAATTTTTCGTAATTCACATGTGATGCTTTTACAAATCACATGTGATTGAATATTAAAATTTTAATATATGTTTTTTAAATAGACTTTATTGAATTCAACTCTAATGTTAATATACATACATAATCATATATCAAGCTAAAGGCAGGATTTTTTTTCATATTCCAAACAAAATATATAAGTTAATATTGTTTTATAAAAAAAAGGCAAAAAAAAAAGTTACAGTGTACTAAACATACGTATAAAGTGTTTGATTTTTTTTCATTCCATGTACTTTTTATAGGATCATATTTTGATGGTAATAGTAGAAATAGTAAAATTTTAATAAAAAAAAGCCAAAAAAGGATTTTTGAAGTTTTAAACGTAAGTTCTTAATTATAACGATCTGGATAAAATATATAAATTCTTTTTTATTTCATAAAATCTTATAGTAAATATATATATATATATATATATATATATTAATAGAAAATGGATTATGGTGCAATCACGTTATTTTAAATTAATTTCATTAATCATAACCATTTATTTTTTAAAATGGGTTCTACATAGCTTATCGTTGACGTCAAAATTCTTAATCCCCTTTCCTTTGGATGTGGATCCTTACTTCAAACAAATTATCCCCAATCTTAGTTGGATGTACTCATTCATAAGCTTAATTTTCAACGAAAGCCCTAATTTCACAAAAAAGATGTGATTGTAATATGTGAGCACTTTTGTTTCTTGATCTTCTGATTTTCATCTTTAATATTCTTTGTTTTGTTATTCTCTTTTCATGCGGCTGAATTCACTAATTATACCACTTTTTTTTAGATTTGCATATTTTCATCTTTTTTTTTTCCTCAAATTGAGGTTTTTTTTATTCTCTTCCTATGAAAAGGATTCTAATTTTATAAATCAAATATTCTAATTGAAAATGGAATTATTCAATTGTTCTTTCAATTTATGCATTTTTTCGATTTTTTAATTAATGATTTTTCTCCAAAATGTGTTTATTTGTATTAGTTTATTAACTATAGGTTATTTTATTTGGTTTTCGGGTTATTCGATTATTTTATTTTTGTAAAATAACCGATAACTGAACCGAATAAGAAATAAGGTTATTCGGTTCAGTTAAGAGAGGATCTTAATTGAGTATAACCAAATACGACGTAGTTAGTTCTTGCCACGGGGATATCTGCTTCCCACTCCGAGCTCTTTTATAAATGTGTAGTAGATTAAATTTAAATGCCTCTCTTAATTTTGATGTTTTCTCCCCTCCTGATCTCTTTCCTTCCTGTTAAAGTGTTAAACCCACATGTTTAGTATTGTTCAACATCGGACATGTGTAACTTTGTAATATGTTTAATAAGGGTTCTGAATTACGTCACTCATAACCAATTGGTTTTGATTTGGAACTTAAAAAACTTACATGGTATCAGAACAAGGTCCACCCATAGTTAGCCAAACAGCCACACATACTCCACATAATCCATAAGTATCTACGTGTTATGCACAAAAACTTCACACTTAAGGAGGCGTCCCATGTCAGACAAGTATGACTTTGTAATATATTAAGTATCCCCCATAGCCTTTGGTTGTTTTTCATATAGAGTGGGTCAATACTGTGTTGATTGTGTTTGTGTCTCACAATCAAAACTACCTTTTTTATTTTGGGGTTTGCAAGTATCGCGCAGGAGCAAGCTGCAAATAGTTAGGCGAGGTAAGGAGGGGTTGTGGTAATGTAAGGCGAGATAGGGCGGGGTTGTGATAAAATTTAAAATTTGGTTAAATATGTACTTTCATATTTTATATAAGGTAAATATGATATTTTATTTTAAACGACTAGATAAAAATGTGTAGATTTACGAGTAGGTTAGTAGTGTTTACGTGTGTTTGTTGTAAAAAAAAGGCGTGTTTGCCTTAGAAAAAACTAATTGCTAATTAATAATCAGATGAAAACATGTTTAATTAAGTGTGCAAGAAGTTTTAGAGAGGGAGGGATGGAGAGGAAATTAAATTAAATGGACCAAAGGATAATGGAAGGAGTCTAGGGTTAGGAAATGAAGTGGTATGCTGCAAAGCACAGGAACTAGTAAGATTAAATGAATTGATAAGTACAAAAGATAATATGCAGCTCATGTGTTGGGCACTTCAAAGCCCCATAAACAAACACTCTTGCTCACCCTTTTGGAAAGTCTCTTGTCTTCCAGCCATTATTAGAAATCCATCTAATTCTACTAATTAACTTTTGTATGAAGCAGGCTTCATTAAATACATACCTCCATTGTTATTTAATTAGAGCTTCAATTCCTAATCGAAAGCAGTTTGAGAGAGAGAGAGAGAATATGGGGAGAGGAAAGATAGAGATAAAGAGGATAGAAAACACAAGTAACAGGCAAGTCACCTACTCAAAAAGAAAAAATGGAATCATCAAGAAAGCAAAGGAAATTACAGTTCTTTGTGATGCAAATGTGTCTCTTGTTATCTATGGCTCTTCTGGCAAGATGTATGAGTACTGCAGCCCCAAAACCAAGTATGCATATATCTCTTGAATTTCACTATTTAATTTTAGGGTTTTCTATCTTTAATTTGATGGAGTTTAATTAATTTGTTTTACTGGCTTAATTAAGTTTCTATAAGAATTTTTTTTGTGGGTTCATGCTAAATTAATTATTTTTATTTTTTCTTGGCCGGATACTTTAAAATGAAAGCTTGATCGACATGCTTGATCGATATCAACGACTTTCTGGAAATAAGTTGTGGGATGCTAAACATGAGGTATATTATATAGCTCTCTCTCTCTCTCTCTCTCTCTCTCTCTCTTATGTCTGTGAGTGTGTGTGTGTGTGTGTTTAATTGTACCCTTTTGCCTCTTGTATTTGTTTGCAAGATCTGGATCTGGTTGTTTGGGGTTGTGAAGTGGATTTGAAAAGGGTTTTTCAATTTGTATGCTAAAAAGATGTCAAGTAACTTGAAATATGAATTCTACGGCCAGATCTACATATAGGAAGGATATATCCACCACTTTCTCTCACTAATATATGTATGAAATGTTACATCCATGAACAGATCTGGAAGTAACTCGTTGGTTTTCACTCTTCTCTTCTCTCTCTACCCATTACTTGCAAAAACCTAGCTACCCTAGGTAGGAGATCTGATCAATTAGGCTTTATATATATATATATATATATATATATATATATATATATATATAGGAAGTGAAGTGAAACATTTAAGACAAGACTTCGTTTTATGTACATGTATACATATACATGCATGCTTTTGATTAATCACTGATCATTTCTTGAATGATATATATATGATGATTGATGTGTTCGATGATTTGTTGATTTTACGGGAAAATCCCCTCCCCTCAATAGAATCTGCAGAATGAAATTGATAGAATCAAGAAAGAGAATGAAAGCATGCAAATTGAGCTCAGGTACCCTTCTTTACCCCCTCTCTCTCTCTACTCTCTCTCTCTCTCTAGAAAGCATTTCTGTTGGTGATAATTAAATGGAATATATATATATATATATATATATATGTGTGTGTATATGTATATATGTGTGTGTGTTTGTATGTAATTTAATTTGTTTCATCTTCATCATCAGGCACTTGAAAGGGGAAGATATAACATCTTTGAATTACGAAGAACTGATTGCTTATGAAGATGCTCTTGAAAATGGACTTACCAACATTCGTGAGAAAAAGGCAAGCTTAATCATTCCTGGAAACATATATATTCTTTAATCATGATCATGATTCCATATATGTGTTCATACACATAAATTTTGCGAGAGAGAAATACATATATATATGGTGAGTAGGATTAGAGAGTTTATATGTGCTCTGATGTTTTAAAAAAATAAAAAAATATATATATACACACACACACAAAGATTGCGATACATAGGAAGAGTTATTGTGAGAATGAGATAGGGGTGAGATCGGTTCAAAGACCGGACTGAAACCCGAAATCTATAGAAAACTAGGACCGAAGACCGGACCGACCGGTCCTGGTTCGGCTCGGTTTTGTCGGTTTTTTTGGTCTATTGGTTGTTTTATACACTATATTAAACAAAACCGGACCGGACCGAAAACCGATCTGTAAAAAACAAGGACCAGACCTGTCCTGGCTGATTCGTTAGTTTTTTCAGTCTACAGGGTCGCATGCTCACCCCTGCTAGAAACAAATCCTAGAAATCAATTAGATGTATATTATAAATGTTCAATGACTTGTTTTTTGGAATTTCCAACAGGATGAAATCCCCAAAATCATGAGGAAGCATGTAAGTTTCCATCTGTAACTAATACTTTAATTTAAAGATATGATCATAACTACATAATAATGATTATGTTGAACTTGTGTCTATTATGTGTGTGATTTAGGAGCAAGTTCTGGAGGAGGAGAATAAGCACCTCATGTATTTGGTGGTAAGTTTATCATGCATCTAAGAACTCGACTTTTAATTGTGTGTTACTATATATTTAGAGATAAATGAGGCTCTGGTTATTGTATATATAGGCCAGTATTTTCTATATGTGAGTAACCCTAAATATATGGCTTGGTTCTGAATAAAGTTGGGCTGAGATATCTTATACTAAACACTAATTAATTAATCTCGTTTATCTCTATTATAGAAACTTGTATGTTCTTATAATTTGTAATACTAGCGTGAATTTTTTGCAGCAACAAAGTGAAATGGCAGCGATGGGAGATTACCAGGCTCATGAGCCCTTTTCCTTTCGTGTCCAGCCAATGCAGCCTAACTTGCATGAGAGGATATGATGATGTAATGCATGCATTGTATTTGCTTGTATGTGGAGTCTTTAACTTCAATGATGGATTGATCGAGCTTGGAACTCCTAAAATTAAGGTTTGCTGTTTGCAATTAATACATTAAGTACGGTGATTTAGTAGTTCGTACGTACGTACGTGTTCTAAATAAGGATTTGCTCATCATATCATGCGCGCATGCATGGGACTAGCTAGCTATATATATGTTTCTTGAACTAATGAATTTGTGTGTTAATTAATTAAGATCCATATATATATATATATATCATGAGATGATGATCATTAATTAATTAATGATGATGGCTAACGTACGTACAGATCGATCGAATTTAACTTTGGTTATTGAAGTACTGTGGCCGGCATTGATATCCTGCAGTACTTAGCAATTAATTATTAATTAAAACAAATTGATAACTTAATTTATTTGTAATTATGAAATTGTTGAAAAAGCTACTTGGAAAAAGATTAGTCAAAGTTATGTTCGATATATATATAGATCTCATATATATATATATACATGACCTACTACGTATCAAAGATTCAAAGGTAGTAAAATATATTATATATATCAATTTGACGGCGAATGAGATTATTTTATTTTGAATATTGTAAGGTAAAGGTTATATATATTTACAGCCGGTTGATTTCAAACACTTTTCATCCTCGATATATCACAGCTTAACTGAAATGATTACTCGGATAACAAGGTAAATTAACTGCTTGTATATATAGGTCAAATTCTAATGAATATATATTAATTAAGATTGGTACGACGTACGTACGTAGTTATATATATATATATATATATATATATATATATATATATGTGTGTGTGTGTGTGTGTTAGTTGGTGGTTAAAAGTCAGTTTATTACAGATTGGGTAGTCTCTGTCGATCGGTTAACACCCAATTAGGGTCATGTACTGTTTGGTTCTAGTAGCACGTGTTCGATGTGTGTATGTGTGTGTGTCTGTAACTTTATAAAGACGTACTGGGTAACATGGAAGGAAGATCAATATATAGAAGTGTGGGCAGTGTTTGTTTATCAATTATTTCGGTGTCGTCTTCTCCATCGAAGATCAACACAAGAATTGAATCTATATGTTTTTCTATGATTTATTGCTTCCGCTGCCAATTAACGCCATATATATATATACACACACATAGGGTGAGGATCCAATAAAAACATTCCTTAAAATAGGAACATCAGGAACACTGCATCTAGTTTATAAAATCATTGCATCTAACTTAAAATCATTACATCATATAATTAAAAAAACACGAAGTTCTCTTAAAACTAGTCCATTATGTGTAAATTAATCGGTGGATTCTCATTTAAAAACTAATACATCTTGTCTTAAAACACCGCATCTCATATTTACACACAATAGTAAAAATAAAAATAATATAATACACGTGTGTGTATATATATATATATATATGGTAGAGATCAAATAAAAAGAAAATTAAAGTAAAAAGGGTAAAAGGGATGATTATTTGATTATTTTTCGGTATATATATCAACTGATAATCGTTAGTTCATCATCTTTATTGATTAAAACTAGTTTTTCATCAATATCTTTTTGATGAATCCAACATGAAAGCATTTTGTTCATAAACAAATTATTCCAAAATTTTGTTTTCAAAATCTGTATTTGAAATCAAAAACAAATTGATGAAAAACTAGTTTTAATCAATAAAGATGATGAACTAACGATTATCAGTTGATATATATACCGAAAAATGATCAAATATAATCCATTTTACTCGTTTTACTTTAATTTTCTTTTTAGTTGATCTCATCCCTATATATATATTAGAAAAGCCTAATAAGGTTGACTTTTAGATATAGTATTTACAGCATAAATTGCGTTCGCAATTTGCGAACAATATATATTGTTCCGGCCTATTCGATCCATTTACTATACACATATATAAGGAATGATTCATTTAAAAACCGTTTTTATTGCGAGTATCGTGAAAACCAATCTTGACCCTTGATTAAAATAAATCAATATCCAATAAAAATGACGGCTCATTAATGGTGCGTTAATGGCTCATTAATGAGGGGTATTTCGGAAAAAACAAGGCTCGATCTTTAATGACAACTCACCAAAACGCAATTCACGGTTGAAAAATTATATAAAAGACCAAAAATTTGTCTATTAATATGAATTAATGGCGGTTATAAATGTACTCACGCTACTTGCAATAAAAACTGTTCTCAAATAATATTTTCACTATATATATAGGCAAATGATCAAATGTGAGCGTTCGCATGCTAGGAACGGGTTCACGTCGTGCACCAACACCCCACGACGTGAGGCCTTTTTCTATATTGCGGCTAAATAACACTGCTCCACGCCGTGGAGCAGTGTACCCCACGATGTGAAGCATTAAAAATTACAGCTGATCCATATTAACTATATGTGTGTTGTGTGTGTATTTAGATATATACATATACATACATATTAGGGATGGAGATGATCAAGATGCAAAAATTTTAGACAAGATACAGTATTTTTTTGATAAAATATTGTTATTTTAGATTAGATGCAAATGTTTTATAGTAGATGTAGTGGTTTTTTAAATGAGAAATAATTGAATATCTTAACCAATATGTAATAGTTGAAGAGGACTTTATATTTATTAGCCAAGATACAGTGATTTTAAATTGTATGCAGTAATTTTATAAAAAAGATGCATTGTTCTTAGCGTTCATATTTTAAGATTGTTCATATTATCCTCACCTTATATATCTATAGTACTATATAAACTATTTAACATTTTCTCTCCTCTTAAATTTTAAGACTTCTTAAAATTCAATCAATATAAAATCTTGACTCTTCATTTAATTTAAATTAATCTCATCCACTCAATCTTTAACTATTTTATTCTCTCCTAATTTACTTTAACTTTTTATTCAAAATATATTCTCTCATACTAAAACAATTATCCAACCATATCAACATAATTTTTAAAATCTTATTAACTCTTCTCTTTATATCATCAATATAAATCTTTTTTCTTCTTTTATTATCTTTTAGAATTTATTTTTAAAATCAATAAAATAGTTAGATGTAAATAAAAGAAATTTTGAAAAAAAAATGGATATGTTGTTGTAGAAAACTTTTTCGTGACATTGAATCGCGCGAATAACATATCATTAAATTCTTGAAAGCGACATATTGTAAACCAAAAACTATTTACCACCGCAGTATTGCACGGGTATCACTACAAGAAAAAGGGCTTTTTGGGACGAATTTATTTGGAACAGCCGAAAAATAGTGCCAAATACATGTATTTGGCACGATTTGGAACAGCCAAAACCGTGCCAAATAGTATTTGGCACGTTTTTTTTTAGTATTTGGCACATTTTTCTCCTCTCCCAAATACCTCTTTTTCTTATGATGCTAGCATATATATATATATATATATATATATATATATATATATATATATATATGAATGGGGTTTAGATAAAAAAGGATAAGAGTTAACCTATGATTGACATATGACATAACTAGTAAAAGGGTAAAATATGTACTTTTTAACTCTTCAATCTCCAACGTTATTCTCTTTGCACAATACCATATCTGTAGAACACTCTTTCTCTTTCATTTAATTTAAGATGTCAATCCTAAATAGAGAAAGTGAAGCCGCCATCATCTCCCCATCGTGAAGCCACCATTTTCGTCGCCCAAAGTGATCGTTGCCGCCCTTTCTTGTAACAACATGATGAAACAAATCCTGACTCTTCCTTTTAATCGCTGGCGGAGCAACCCTAGACCCCTACCTCCCTCTCCTATGAAAGCGTTCACCACCGCCGCCCTCTAATGTGTAACCCTAAAACGTAGATAACCGTCGCCGCCCCTAAGGTGTAACTCTAAAACCATGTTCACTGCTGCCGCCCCTTCTGTCGCAATACGAATCCATCATCAACGTCCAGTAGCTATGGCGTAAACCAGGTCTCCATCTTCTCCGAATCTCCATCAGATCTGACTTCAAAATCTATTATTTGTTTCTGATTTAAATGAGGATGGGTTAAAGTTTTTAGATCATTTTCGTCGAAGGTTTGAGTTTAATGTTGATTTTTGTGGTTGGAAGGCTCGACTTCTCAAAGTTAGAAGGTTCATTCATCAATTTTTTTCTTCATCGGACTTGATTTCTATTTGTTACAGAGTTTCATTCATCAAATTTTGGATCTTCAATTTTGATGAGAAGTTAGTGACTAGTAAAGTTTTCTAGTTTTTTAATTAGATGTTTGTTTTATCAAATATAATTTCATCTTTTTAGTGTTAGTTCATCTTTCCTGGATTTAATTAGAAGTTTAGTTGTTTGTGAATCAATGTGCAGATTGATAATCTTTATTTGTTTTAGGTCTTTTATCGAATTTTGCTGATTTTATGTGTTGGAGTTCATGTGCATCAATTTTTTTTATGTTCATCAATTCTGAAATCACGAATTTTTGGTGTGCAGCTTGTAGATGAATTTGAAAAAGTAACGACGTGAGTCGGGGTTTTTGAAAAAGATGATTATGCCCTTAATTAATGGCCTAATTTATTAATTAATATATATAAAAAAACTATTTGTAATAATATGCACGTCTTCACTAAATAGTTAGGCATTAATCAAAACCAAATTAATTAAGAATTAAGAATGTAGGATAATCAACAACTTCAGAATAGTACCTAGAATTAATCCAATCAATCCCAATAGTATATGTATACGATAGGATAAACATTACCCATATGTAAACGTGATTAATCGATCATAAATATAAAAGAAATTAAATGACGGTGAAAGAGAGACAAGTTTTCTTGCAGTGATTAATAAGATTTTGCAGCACCATCAATTAAATCATAAAACATAAAAGAAAAAAAACAAATAATTGCAACTTTAACTGTACACTATCGCGAAGGAATTTAGGTCAGGTTATCAAGTATTGGTTATATTTCACCTAGAGTCAAAAACTTGATTGGAAAATTTAAGTCCTTAGTTTAAAAGTCATCACACAAAGTATGATACGCCGATTGTTTTTAAAATGTATGATACTATTTAATAACATTAACCATAGTTTTTGAAGGTGCTTATGGCTCCGATTAGTTTAATTCCTTATATGTTATTTTATTATCACTTTTATCTTTCAGTGAAATGTTCAATATAGTCCATATTTAATTCATAGTCATGAGGGATTAATTTTAGCCCTTAGATCAACCGTATCCAGATTGTATTTTAAAATTTTGGGTGAAGTGGCATTTTCATAATTCACATGTGATGTTTTTAAAAATCACATGTGATTGTATACCGAATCACATGTGATTGTATACTGAATTTTAAAACTATATTTTTTATATAGACTGTATTGAACACAACTCTTATCTTTCATGTGTTTAAAACTTAATCACCACATAGATGATAACATGATAAAAAAAACACAAATGAAACTAGATCAATAATGGCTTTTTTTCACTCACAAAATTTTGATCTATTTAACTATTTTTTTTCTTTCAATTGTTTTAAATAAATATTTTTGTTGTGTATACCTAATTCTTATGCACAAATTATATCAAATTTAAAAAATCAACTAGAATCCTACACAAATTAACTAGTAATAAATTATAAAATTGTTTCATGAATTGATGATAAATCAAAAAATTATTATATTAAACAATAATAAATAATGACAGTTGAGTTAATTATAAACATACAAAAAATTGTTTCATAAATAAGTCATTTGACAAAAAATAAAGTACCTTTTCATTGTTATTTGAAGAAAAAAGAAAAAAAAACTGAAGTAAAGAAGCAATTTACGGTTTCATCTATAATTCAACCGATTCTAAAATCCCAAAAACGTTATCTTAAACCCCAGCGAGCCGCCATGAGCGCCACCCTGTTCCTCCTCACACCACCACCGCTTCGCAGTTTCCCAACTATATCTCCAATTTCCTCGCTACAACCCATCCGCACTCTCCGCGTCTCCCCCTTACTCCTTAAACCGTCTCTAAAACTACCCAGAAGAGACTTCAGGTTGTTCTCTGATGACGGAGACGCCGGCGGAGACCCTGATGGTGGCGGAGATGGAGATGCCGACCCTGGGGCTGAAGCAGACAACGACGATATGGACGAAGAAGAAGTAGATGAGGGTGACAATAAGAGAGATTACGACGTTGAGTATGAGGACGCAATTGTCGCCGCCTCGCGCGGCGGCGTTGGTGATGATGGCATTGCGATGGTGCATAGTAAGAGCTTCGTGTCAACTCAAGGGTGGAATTCGGAGGTGGTTGTTGATTATAGAATTAACGAAGATGAATTTCATAAAATCAGTTTGATGGATTGTGATTTTTTCATCCGAAAGCCACCTGATCCTGATAATGATGTCTACGATTTCCGAGAGGTATAACTGCATTAACGAACTACTCATACATCTGCATCTGTGTTAGATTTCAATTATCAAAATATCTGCCTGTTGTTGATTATTGAGTAGGAAAATTATCTTTATTTGTTTTGTAATCTCTGTTCATCTCCAGAAGCGAAGAATGTGAATGCATACACTCCCTCATTTTCCAAAATTTGACCTAGTGTTTATTTAATCCATTTGAAATTGTACTAGCAGAGGTGATCCCAGTTTGGTTTGGGGCTTCTTATTTTGGGCATATAGCCGAAGCGAAAGATTTGAGTCCGGTCTCGGGTTAACTTGGCTTCTGCTCATAGTTTGGTTTGGTTCTGTTGAATTTGGCTAAGATTTTGGGCTTTTTTGCCTAACAAACTTCTATTTCCTTATCTTGTGTTCATTATATGGGGATTTAGACCAATCAAAAGCAATTTCGAACCTTGTTTTAGATTTGTAAAAGTGGATAATGTGGGCGTTTCCTAGCTATCAAATAACCTACCAAATGCTTAAATTATGAAAATTAATTATATGGGAAAAGGATGTGTGCGACTAGAAGCACCTATGATAGGTGTTTCCACACTCGCAAACACTTAAATGAGTAATAGATGAAATGATTAACATACCCCTCATTTTGAAGTGTTTGTTAGTGTGAAATCTAATTAAATACATATAAATTTGGTTTGGTTTTTGGGGCAAACCTAAACCGAACTAAAATTTTTGGTTAAACCAGAAACTGACCTTTGGTTTGGTAATTTTGTGGCTGTTATTAGGCTTAATTTGATTAAATGTTATGTTTCTACTCACCTTTAATTGGAGGGTATTGGTATTGACTTGCTTTTTAATTATATTATGTGTTTATAGAGAACATTATTTAAGCATTTTTGTTTGGTGTTGCAGATGTATGTGACAGAACCAGATACTGATATCTATGCGATTCCAAGAGTTCTTGCGCCTATGCCTGAAAAGGTTCATTTTCATTACTATTTGTTTGTATAAACAATTCATTTTTAATATTCAGAATTACAAGCGTTGTTCTGTTACTGTTTTTCTAAATAATCCAGTGAATAATAATATGCTTTTGTTCGGTTGCAGTACATTAGATGTGCAAAGAGTGATTGGGGTACTTATAATGTCACGGAACCACCTATTGACGCACTTAGGGATCCCATGTACAAATCAGAGTGGGAGGTTATGAAGGTGAGGAGCCCGTGCTTTATTTTATTTTAAAATTTGTAATTTCTATTTATATAGTTTAAAATTTGGATGAAATCATGAAAATGATAGAAGGTAACATACCATGTTAATCTTTACTAATTTTGTTTTGCGTAGTTAATTATGTAAACTATAAAGTAATATGCTCGGGTATAGAGGTGGCGAAATGGTTGGGTACGGATAATGGGTTAAAACGGGCAATCATTTTGTGGGCCAGAACAAGATTTTGGATCAATCTGCAGACCAATTCTAGTCCATTTTGTTTAATTATTAATGTGCAAAAGCTGATGATAGAAATGCTATTACTACAGAAATAATCTTACTTCCTATAATAAAGTGATTTAGGAGGCTTTTATGTGTTTGAGAACATGTCATGACTTTCAACCAACGTGACTCATTTATCTTAACACATATGACTCGTTTCAGATAAAGAAAATTACCCATATCGACTATTTATAGGTAAATGATTAGAAATTACTACCCATATGCTGGACATTATGTTTCTTTAACTAATGCAATAAGAGATCTGTTGTTGATGATTTGATATTAATATATTATTAATTTGTTTGATGGGGTTTCTAAGATGTATGGACGGTTAGCTAACGCCCCTCTCATTTTTCTTAGTTATGGGAGGATCATCCAACAGTTGGGTTGGTTGGGATGACTTGCATACATCTTTTTGGTCAATTTTTTATTTTTATTAAGAAAATAATTTCTGCTGTAAATATGATCATAGAAACTATCAAACTAGTGGGCAACTTTCAACCTGCTTTTTAGTTTATTTTTTCTATTAGACATTTAGACTCATTTGGAAAAAAAGAATAACACAAAGCAGACCGAGTTTTTCAACCTTCGCTCCGTATGTTGTTTGGAGAATTATGTTGAAGAACTATATTCTTGTTCTAGCTATCTGAGACTAATATTTAAACATGGCCGAATAAGAATAATGTAAGTTTTTTAAGGACCGTATAAAACTAGAAATTTTTTCCCCTAGATGCACTATTTGTACCTGTATTTTAAATAATTAATCCACAAATTACACATCTATTTCACTTTCATCTGCAACATAATAATTTTATTTTCTTGATGAAGGTGTTTCTAACGAAGCACTACAGGAATCGACGTTTGGATGATCCTGATTTTGTGCTTGACTTCGAAGAGATTTATGTTATTGATTCCAAAACAAAATCAATAACTCGGGCTAAAGTTTTGGTAAGCCAAATAATATACATGAATTCTGTTATTATTATTATCATTATTATTTATCGCGTTAATCCAGTTTTGGTTTCTTTTATCATATTGATCTATTAGCTTGTATATATTAAAAATACACTTGGAATGACTTTTGACCCGTTCAAGCCATTTGACCTGCGCTTTTAACTATATCTTTTGATTTTACTACCCCTTCAACCTGCCTGTGTACGTGATTCATGTTTAACCGAATTATCACTATGATGTATTACAGGTGACCGTTCCCGAAGGAAGAAATAGGGATAGAAAGAACGACTTTCTTGTTATTCGTGATAATGCAACTTCATTCAAGATAGTTCCCTCGGTAACAATATTCCTTAATCTTTTTGTTCGTTTTCATATGTGGTCTTGTCTAACAACCTTAATATGTGCTGCAGGAAGAGAGAGATGATCCGACGACTGTAGTACATAGGGAAGAGTGGGACAAGGATAGAAAGGACATGGAAAGACATCTAAGCAAGCTGCGGGATTTTAACGTTTCAAACTGGTTCTAGTTTATGTTACTCGAGAGACAGACAGGCGAAAAATTTTGTATAACATGGGGCTTGCGTTTTACAGGCTATGATTTGTCCATCTTGTTGGTGGTGATTTTCATGAATATTACCTTGTGCTCCTTAAGTTTAGAAACACTCATGAGTCATATGACTGACTGCATCAAAAAAGTGACCATCAGTACACTTGAAGAAATCCAAAACCAGTTACTTGTCATAGATTTTCTTTTCTTGTATCAAACAAACACCAATATATCTTACTCCTTGATCGCTAATTCTTTATTTGAAACCCGCGAGAGCGACGGACTGACATTTCACCAACAAACGAAAAGATCAAACAGGTTAGGTTTCTCTAAACCATTTAAAAATCTGGCAAAAGGACCAAGTTAACCCTTACCCGAGTCTATCTTGACTTTTATTCTCATGTTTGACCAGTTACTCTGGACTTCCGGGTGGTCCATGTACTTTGAGTGTTTATAATTTCTGTATATATTAGTTAATTAAGCACTTTGTCTAATAACACACTAAATCGTATGTTAATTGAAGAACAACTCGAGAAGAATCTTTATTGAATTAGTGTTTTCTTATTACTGATTACAAGAAGGAATATTACAACTAAAAAGGAATACGGATGCTCAGTTCTTAACTAATCTCAAGAACTATATAATATCGTATCTATATATGCTAGCTGCAAAAAGACTTGTATCGATTTTTCTTTCACATTTGAGATAACAGTCTGGCCATCTTTTCACGAGGTTGACACTTTGCCACCAAAGGTGTAGCTCTTGGCATAGTCAGTCCCTTTCCTTCGCTCATGTCAATCATCTCGTCCCCGATTCTTTCCCACTCAAAGCATTGAATAAGCGTACCCAACGCCAACCCGACCATTCGAATGGCCAAGTTTTCTGCTGGACACCTCCTCCTTCCGGCCCCAAATGGCATTAGCTTATACCCATCTCTTGAGCCTTCTAACCCTATAAATCTCTCGGGTTTAAACTTCTTTGGTTCTTCCCAATTCTTGGGGTCGTTTTGCATCGCCCATAAGTTCATTAATAACATCGTGCCACTTGGGATATGGAACCCTCCAACTATACAATCCTTCGAAGACTCATGAAACACGAGGGGACCTGGTGGGTACATTCGCATAGTCTCGTTTATTATGCATCGTAGATAAGGAAGATTTGGTATGTCAGATTCATTAAGTAGACGATCTTCGCCTACGTAACTATATATCTCGGCTTGTGCTTTCTTTAGAGTTTCAGGATTATTTAACAAAAGTGATAACATCCATTCCATTGTTCCACTTGATGTATCGGTCCCTGCTGACAATAGTACCTAACATACACAAAAAAGTTTACAACTTATAAAAGTGATTATAATAAAAATAGAAAAAACCATAATAATTAATTAATAACAATATTAAAAATAAAATAATATACCTGTATTAACCCTTTGATAATTTCATCTTTATAATATTCATGTTCCGTTTCTTGCAACTTCAACAAAACTTCGATCAAGTTCTTGTGTTCCTTCTCTCGGCCGCCACCGTCCGCCCCCTCCGCCATCTTTGTTTTGTGCTCTTCTAGCAAACCTTGCATAAACTTATTTCTTTTATCCCCCAACGCCACCATTCTCTTCTCCAACCGTCGTCCTCCCACCCACTTCCACCAGGGCAAATAATCCGACACATTCGTGGTCTCCATCAACAGAAAAGACTCCTTAACAATCTCCTTAAACTGGCGTCCCTCCTCCACATCCACCACCGAATCATCAAAATACCTCTTCCCGGCGATCATCATCATCATCACGTTCAACATTAGTTCAAAAAACATAGACTTCATCTCCACCACTCCATCACTCACCGCTCTTCGGTACACCTTTTTAGCCAACAACAGCACCTCCTCTGCACGAACGGAGTTAAGGGTTTGTAAACGGTGAGCAGAGAAAAGCTCAAGGGAGGCAATACGGCGGAGATTACGCCAGTGATCGCCGTAGCTTGACCAAGAAAGGGTGGTGTAGTTATACCCAAGGTGCTTTCCTGCAAGCAAAAGAGGACGGTTGGCAAAGACGACGTCGTTTGTGGTGAGACATTCCTCCACGGCCGCCGGGGAGGAAACCAGTAAAGCCCGGCGGGATCCGAAGCGGAGCATGAGAATTGGGGCATGGCGGTGTGAGAGTTTGGCTAAGGCTCGGTAAAGAGGGCTCTTAAGTAAGTAAAGATGACCGAATATGGGTAAGCATGGGAATGGCGTTGGTGGTAGATTTCTCTTCTTCCGGAGGATAATTTTGGTAATCCATATTGCGGAAAATATGATGAAGAGCATAACATAAAACGTCTTCATTTTGTTTGCTTATTTTCTTTTTAAAGAAAAATTTAATTTCTTTTGATTTGGTTCAAGGGATCGATAACAATGTATGTATTAATTTATAGTGAAGCGATTCGGCCGTTGAATTGGTTTTACGTGTTGACTTATTTACCAAATAAATCTTAATTAATTAAACAGCATTTTTTAAGTCTTCCTGCCATTAATTATGTATAGCTCTTAATTAATTAATTACGCTATATATAATATTCTTACTTTAAATCTATGTCAAGTATTTCATAAAACTAATGCCTTTTTTAATTAATACTTTTATTTTTTCATACTATTTTAAATATATTTTATTATCACGCGTAAATAATATGTACGTAGTCGATTATTGCCTTTTTATAAAGCCTTTATATTTTTTTTATATGAATAAGTAAAAAATATCTGATGAGAAGGTTTTAAATTATTATTCGAAGAAAAAGATATGATATATAAATGTTATTTTATACTATTATATTGTTTAGTACTTTTATTACTAGAGGAGTTAAACAATATATATATATATATATATATATATATATATATATATATATATATATATATATATATATATATAAAATAAGAAAACAAAAAAGATTGTAACAGACAGGAGGGATTGTACATGAATGAATAGAAGGGAAAAAACTAAAAAAGTATTATAGGACTTAAAAACCTAGCTTTATCACCGTGTGTGTTTTCGAGTTATAAACCTTATGAAAATGAAATAACTATTCATATTTTCTTCGCATGGAAAGAGAGGAAAAAAATGAAATTGAATTATTCCCTCCTAAAATAATTAATGTGTTATATCTTATACTTTACACGTTCATCACTAGATCGAATAGTTTTTTAATGCGTAAGTTGTCAAAAACACTATGGACTCTAAACTTTATGAAAGGCTTCTTCCACGGGTTTGGCAACTCGATTTCTCTCTCTAGATCACTCTATCTTTCTCTCTCTAATTAACTACTAATTAAAAAATAGCAAAGACAAAAAAAGTGACAAAATTTAATTAAGAGAGGTATAAGACATGATAGAAATATGGGGAAAATAATGAAAGGATAAGTGATATAATCATAATGTGGACGTCGGAAAAAATGGATGGAGAGATACATATAAATATGTACATGGTGTTATTTGTTAAAACAGAATGATTAATCACCGAATGATTATGTGGTCTGAATAATTTCAAAGGCTCTGAATGAATCTGCCTCTGAATGTGACATGTTGTTTGATAAAGGTTCTGAATGATTCAAAATGCACTTTAAGGTAGAATGATTCAGCAGCCTTATGCTGAATCATTCGGCACATTCTTCATTTAGAGGCAACAATCAAACACGCTGAATATTGAATGATTCAGCATTCAGCGCTAAATGGTTCCATTAATCAGCAAACAAACAGCCCCTTAATCTTCCCATTTTTGGTGAAAAGATTTGTTAGAAATTTGATTAAACCATTTCTTCAAATCATTTCTTTGAAAGAACTCTAGATGATCAAATACCCTCTTTTATCTTTATCTTCCCAAATAATTTTATTTTCTTTCTTAAAAAACTCAAAATTCTTAATAAAACATGTTATTTATCACTAGGATCGTATCGGCCAGCGCAATGCTATAGTGGCGAATAGTTTCTATTTTACGACATGTCGCTTTCACGAATGTAATGATATGTTATTCGTATGATTCCATGTTACGAAAAAGTTTTCTACATCAATATGTCCGTTTTTTTAATTTTATTAATTTTATAAATAAATTCTAAAAGACATTAAAAAAGAAAAAAGATTTATATTTATGAAATAAGGAGAGAGTAATTAATACGATTTTGTAAATGATGTGGATGTGCGTGGATAACTGTGTTTGTGCGAGAAAGTGTGTTAGTGTGGGAGAGTATATTTTGAATGAATAAAAAATTAAGCAAATTAGGAGAGAAAATGAAATGGTTAAAGATTAAATAGATGAGATTAATTTATATAGAACAAAATGTCAAGATTTTGTCTTGATTAAGTTTTAAGAATTTTTAAAATTAAGAAGAGGAGAAAATATAAAATTATTTATATGATAGTGTAGATATAGATATATTGTATTTTTTATTACAAAATGAAAATTTTATTTAACGTGTTACTAAATATCAATTTTAGATTTGTAGCTAGGTTCATTTCGATTTTATTACCGAAATCTTCTAAAGATGCAATTGTTTAAAAAGTCAATAATGGTTTAATCATCAAATTTTTAGTTCAATTTTAATTTAATAGTCTAAGTTTTATTTTAAACGATTTTACTATAAAATTTGAATTTGTTATAATTTAATTCTTAATGTTATACTTTTTTTTGTTTAAACCTTAAAGTTCTTTTTCAAATGAATTAAGCCTTATATTTTTGTAAAAAAATAATTTAACCCTCTAAGTTTTGTTAAGGTTTTTAACATAACTAACATGCATAATCAAGTATAAAGGGTAAAATCAAAAATCATATAAAAATTATAAGACTAATCAGTTTTTTAAGAAAACATCAATGTTTAAACCATTTGGGAAAAACTTTAACGTTTTAAATTATAACAACTTTAAAACTTTATGATAAAATCGTTTAGAAAAAAACTTTGATGATCAAACCGAAACTAAATGAAAACTTTAATGATTAAACTATTATTGAAATTTGTTGAAATATGAAACCTGGAGTATTAGTTTCTATGTGTTCAATAAATAAAATATAAAATGCAAGAAAAAAACACAAAACGTGTAAATTTGTAACACTTTATAAAAGAAAGAAAAGGTGTGGTTGTGTGAACCCTTCTATAATAAAATTAAAAAATTATTGATTTTATATAATGTCTAAAAGGTTGTTTAAAAAGTAGGCCTTATCAATATAATAATAATAATAATAATAATAATAATAATAATAATAAGTTATACTTCATTTCAATTAAGCTAAAATTAAGTTATTAATAATAATTTCTTGTACCCGTGCTTCGCAGCGAGTAACATTACTATTTAGGCCGATACCTTAAATTTTGTTAATTAAATGAGCCTAAACTCTACAAAATATATATTAAAAGAAAAAAAGATTATTATGTCATTATTCTATTTTTAATATCTTTTTCACCAATCATCCTCTTTTATGTCCTCAAATAGCTTACGAATGAGTTGTTTTCTCAAATATTATTTTTTAGTGATTTAGTTTATTAACACCTAAATATCTTAACAAAAACATTTATTCAAATCATTAAGTACATGCATCTATCTATTTCGAGGTTATTTGTACGTGTAAACACATATATCAATTGGATTATATTAAGAATTCAAATTTGATTTTAAAGAGGTTCTATAAAAAAATTTGATGACAATGTTATGCATGAATTTATAATTTCTAATAGATTTACCCATTTTATAAGAGATTTTATATCCATATGTATATTTTATATTTGTTTTACTATATATGCTAATACTATTTAAAAATATAAACATCTATAATTTACTTTAACCATCCTCTTATTTATACACAAAATGTTATGCAAGTTATGATAAGAGAATTAATAATATAAAAAAGATAAAGGCAAAAATAATAAAATAAGTAAACTAAAACATAATACTTAATAATAATCGTAAAAGTTAAAAAATAGAAATATTAAAATATTATTCATATTATGTAATTAAGTAATTGTGCAATAAGTAGTCTATAACTATATATAAAAGTTTTACATTCTTTCTATTTATACCTATTAAATCAATCTCTATCAACTAATCAAAATATCTAATTTTATAATTCTCTAATTTTACAAAATAATTTTAAAAAGATCACGGAGTGCACAAAATTTTTGAGAGCGTTTTATTAAACATGTGAGTGACTTTTAAGAAAATATCAGGAGATTTTAGAAAAATTGTATATTAAAGTAATTAATTATAGGTTGTTTATAAACTATGTTTAGTAAGTTGTGATATATTTTATTTAGAGAAAAAATAATTATATATTTGCGACCGTCTCATTTTTATCTACGTTTTTATATAAATTTTATTGAAACTTTTTTAATATTAGTATATTCTTACTTTTTTTTATCTATTAATAGTAGTGGGTAGTTAATTTATTATTTAGCTGAGTGTGTTTTTTTAAGATTATAATGATGAGCCGAGTGACCAACTTAAGTATGATATTCAAAGTGTTTAGTTATATGTCTTATTCACACAATCCAATCTTTCTTCCTATCCTTTTAACTAGGAAATACATATATTTATAAGTTGTTGCCTTTTATCTCATAATATAAATACTAAATAATGTGTGAATGATGGAGAAGGTGAAAGAGTGTGAGAGACTGTGTGTGTGATAGAGAAGAATGTTTATTTCATTAGTTTACAGATAGCTAATTATTAAAAAAAACCGCATACCGAATAGTCTAAGTACTAAAGATTGTTTTCTTGACCAAATACAGTTTTTCTAGAAAAGTTGGACATTTTCTTACGAAAATTAAACCATAATTTCCATTATACATTAATTAATTCTATATATATCATATACACATTCTCAATCTCATATTCATATATAATAATAATATAAAGATATAATAAACTTAAACTTGATAGAAAAATGTGTGTAATGTTTGAATATGAAGCTTAGGATGAGATAATGAGCGGAAGCGAAAGGAACAGGAGTAAAACGACCAAGACCAATGCATTGCCTCACAAGTCTTTTTGGAAAGAAACTTAATTAAATATTACCTTGTAAAACATGTGTCATTTCCAATGAAATTTCGTCTTTTAGTACTAGTTACTAGTTATATTTTCTTATCATAAGTTTACCAAGCAACATTGTATTTTACTTTATCCAAATTCATACAAAAATGCTTATAGCCGATCACTAGGGTTGTTTATGGATGGTTATTAGATAAACGGTTAATTAACTGATTAATTCGGTTTGATGATATAATGAACCTAAACCGAAAATGTCGGTTGACCGCTAATCAGTTTTAACGGTTCGGTTATGTAGTTAATCAATAATCTATTTTTAATAACATGCAATCTAATAATAAATGCATGATATGTAAATTAATTTTGCAAAATCACGTGTAGATTAACATTTCATATGCAGGTATAAAAACTTTTCATATTACACAATTGTAACACCGCTATTTCGAGAACCAAATTTTTCTTTTTAAAATACTAAATTATCATTTTCATTCAAAATACGCAGCGGAATATAAAACAAGTGGCTAATATTTTACATTTAAAAATTGCCACATACTAGGTTTGGTGTTACAGTTACTAAACCGGCCGACCATTATCTGCTACAAGATAACATAATATCAGAGCTAAACAAAAATACAGTGTTCCTCCTAAAACATGCAACTACCCGTAGGCACCCGAGCTCACAGCCTAAGGAACACCTGCACATGTGGAGAGTAGTATCTGTTAGCTATAATAGCTAGTGAGTACACGATAGCATGCAATCAATATAAACATACCACATATCATCAATCATGCTCAAATAGTTCTATCCTAGCATCTCGCGATGAGCTGGCGTAGTCAGGAGGTAGCATATCTCGCAGGGGGATCAACCCGGCTCAATGCACCAAACTGGGGTACCAGACACATCAACCGCTCCGGTGGGGGAGCTGTTAAGCGTCCACCGTTGCGTTTTGGAATCCGCAGATTCCTCTGTTGTACAGCCTCAGCTATACCCGAAGAGGTTAGCTTTGTCCTTAAGTAGCATCACTTGTTCCGGGGCAAACCATGCCCAATAGGTTGGACAGCTTTGTCCGGGCAAACCTTGCCCAATCACAAACACATAATCTGATTCAACCGAATTATCAATCAATCAATAATCATGTCCACATAACATACACCTAAACAGATGCATATTAATTATACCAATCCAATATCTAGCATTATCATGCCATTCATTCTTTACCTCATTACGCGCACGCAATAATGTATATATCTATCATCATAACATACACCTAATCAAGTGCATGCTATTATGTATCAATAAGTTAAGCTTAGCATCATCATGCTATACAATCTACACTTAAACAAGTGCGTATCATATCCTGATAATCATTTATCATACATACTACAAGGTATACAACCTTTTATCAACATATTCAATCGCTTTATTGATGGTGTACAATTCAATTCATTGTTAATATATGTTATAGATATATTAATTGTTATGTTATCAGGTACTCACCTGTCGAGTTAGAATACTTTACTATTCGATACTGAAGCTTCTGGATCAACTGGAATACCTAAACAAGGTTTACAGCTATTCAAACCTTGTAAAACAGATTCTGCCAAGGGCAGGGCACGCCCCGGGTACGCCCCGTGACTTCAGGGTACCCCCGGGCTCGCTAGGGTTAGGCACACCCCGTACCCTTGGGAGGTACGGCCGTGCCTCCTAGGTACGCCCTAAGGTATGGTCTGTTCTTGAGAAGCCCGTGCCTTTCAATACACAGCAGCAGGTTCGTGCAGAACCTGCTGTTTTCCTAACCAAAATTACCAAAACTCATTCAGAGCATTACCAATTGGTTTCTAATGTTCATATATGAAATAACTCATCAAAAACAACTCAAAGACACCATTTTTATGCATCTAAACATCCAAAATCAGAATTTGGGACCAAATCACCACTTTGACCCATTTAACACTTTAATTCTAAAAATCAATTAAAAGCTTCACTATAATTACAGATTCTGATTTCTATTAACTTAGAAACCACTTAAAAACAGATTGGTAATCTTAGAAACACAGATTGGGATCAAAATCATTGAAACCCAATTTAGAACTCAACTTGATGAAACTTAGAAAATCAAGAATAGAAACTCACTTGAATAGATGGAGATGATTAGGAATCAAGAACAAATGATAGCTTTAATCTCCACTTGAATTTACAGCAACAAGAACTTGATTAATCACTTGAATTTTCCTTCTCGAATGTAAACCCACAAAGAACACAAGTCAAGAAAGCAAGAAGTGTTGTTTGTGTGTTGAAATGGTGAAGAGGTGGCAAACGTGGGTGCCTACTTGTGGGTTGATAATATCCACAAGTAGGTATCTTGTTCCCCTTTTCAACTTACAACTTTACGCACGAGTACCCGTTTTAACCAACGGGGATATTTTTGGAAACCTCATTCTAAACCATTTGATAATTTATTATTCTTATCTATTTATCATAATATTTTAATATTATCATTTCTTTATTATTTTCTTCAATTTATCCCATTAATCCATTATACACATTTAATTCCTCTTATCCAATAGGTAATTAGAATTTTAATGTATCAGATTCGAACACGACTAGGCCCATTTGAGGTTGTTACAACAATGTTCCAAGCCATTATCTATACTATATTATAAAGCATTTAGGTATTTTACTTAATCTCTTAATTTTTAAGTCTTTTGAAATTACTAAATTACCCCTCATATAAACTAAATGGAAACTATTATATAAAGTAACTATTAAATAGAGTTAATAAGAATCTTATATTTTATTTTAATAACTAAACCTTCAATATTTAAAAAATTCAAATAAATTAACTTAATTATTAAAAAATACTTTCATAATCAAACCTTTTATATTAAATATTATATCATGTAATAAATATTTTAACATAATTATCTAAAAAATGTGTACAAGCAGAACTCATAAATCTGAATAATCTATAATAAGAATTTATAAACATATATTTTAAAATTTTTTAAATAGCTCATGTAATTAATAGTTTCAAATTAGTTTACTATTTTCTTAATCTCTTAATTTTAAATAGTTTCAAATTACTAATTTACACTTAGTATTTTTATGCAATTAAACTTATTTTATAACTAAAGACTTTTTTTCCTATTTAATTGGTCTCAAAGTTTATTTAAAAATAATAAAAGAGTTGATTAAGAACAGAAAAATAAAGAAAATAGACATGTTACCAATGTAAAATTATTCGTTGTCACCGTATTACGTAAATTCCCAAAATGAACAAGTTATCGAGTAAAAATTATTTGATGCCGCCGCATTGCGCGGGCACCATGCTAGTATATATATATATATATATATGTGCAAAAGTTTGAACCCTCCCCTATATATATATATATATATATATATATATATATATATAAATTGGATAAATATAGGTCATATGTTTAAACATGGATCCTAAAGACCAAATTCGGACCATTGGAATTTTTAAATCAATAGTCAAGATGTAATAATGACATTATTGTAATTAATTAAACAATTATAAGATGTAATTATAGAAAGAAAGTTATTATGGGAATCCCCCAACCCAAAAATCACGCCCCTTCCTTTTTTCCCTCCAAGTCTCATCCAGCCAAAATGATAACTTTTTTAGCCGAAAATGATAACATTTTCCAGTTGAAAATTATAATTTTTGCAGATGAAAATGATAATAATATACGGTATTCAAAATGATAACATTTATCCAAATAAAAATAGATTACTTACAGCGGAAAATGATATAAATACACATGTTTGTACATGAAAATGATTACAATTTCCAGTTGAAAATGATAATTTTTTCTAGATGAAATGATAACAATATACAACATTGAAAATGATAAAAATACTCATTCCCAACCGAAAATGATATAAATACACATGTTTTTAGCCGAATATGATATAAATACATATGTAGTATCGGGGCTTGAATCACAAAGGACATACAAGTGGTATCAGAGCCAAATAGAGTGAAGATTTGGCTTAGAAACATCATTGTAGTTGAAAATTTTGAAGATCTAGGCACTTACTGTTCAAACCGAGAGCTGTACGCCTCAGGTTCTAGGATTTTTTGTGAAATCTTGTGTTTTGTGTGAGTTTTTGCTCGATCTATAGTCATTTTAGGTCATAGATCCGTTACGAAGCGGTTTTAATCCAAACGGATTACTTTTAGTGGTTTCAGATTTGAGTTTTGAAGTGTTCTTGGTGTTCTTGAAGAAAATCAGTTGATTTGCACTGATTTGGAGTTGTTTTGGTTAGGAAAAGGTTTTGAAAGTGTTTAGGTGTTAGGCGGGAATGTTGGTGAAATAAATTTTTGATTCCAGCACTTTGGTTGAAGATCAAATCTGGATTCGTTGAGCAGATGGACAACCGAGTTCATCTGTTGAAGATTCAAAGGAACCGAATTTTCGACACTTGGAACATATCCTGAAAAACCAGCTGAACTTTAGTCAACATCGGATATCGGTCATTAAAAGGAAAAGCTTAACAGAATTTGGTTATCTTAACTTTCTTCTAAGTGTCAACCGTAATTTGTTTCTAACCGAGATCAAATCTTTCAAGATAAAACTAAACTTGGTCACTACATCAACCAAATTTGGTCAAGTTTTTTAACTCATTTTTGAACACCAGAAGTCGGTTAAATTCTGTTCTGATTTGGAAATCAGATATCGGTCATCAAGTTTCCACCAATATCTATCAATACTTAACCAACTTTTGAACACCCGAAATCAGTCAAAATTATTTTTGAAAATCTTAATAATGATTTCGGATTTTCTAACCCGACCTCGGTCAAAATACTTTTCAAAAGACTCATTATTATGTGACCTGAATTCGGTCATATCTTCAAATTTTTCACAATTTTTTCCTTCTTTGGTGTTTTTAATCAAATCTATTACCACTTTAATGATCATTTTGTGATTTAAGCCAACAAAATGAATATGAATTGGTCAGCAAATAACCCTTGCCTGTAAAAGACAGAAGATTTTTTGAAGACAATGTTGAATGACATGTTTCTCTTATACGATGACTTAGTGGACGAACATAACGAACAACTATCAGAATTTTGTGCGAAAAACCTAGAGTCATCAAAGAAGATTCATTTTAAACCTTCAAAACTACAAGGGTTTGAAAAAAGAAAAGAACAGAGCAGACTCTCTACAAGCAGAGATTAAATTGCTCAAGAAAAAGTTATCCAAAGTGTCAGAGGAATAGCAACTTCTAAAGAACAAGTGTCAAAATATGAAGTTGAGATTGGGAGATTTCAAGCTGATTCTGACAAAAAGAAGACGAGAGTAAGTGATCTGAACACAGAAAATGCCAAACTAATGGCAATTGTGTCTGAAAAGCTCAAATGTGCACAAGGACATTTAATAATGATATAAAGATCATAAAAACCCTTTCACATGCAAGAGCCGAGTTGCAATAAAAAGTCAAACGACTATAGCAACAAACTCTCGCTTCTTATCAACCACTCATGTCGAGATTAGATCAAGAAAAAAACAATTCTAAGCTCCAAAATACATTGGACAATAAAAGAGAGAAATTTAGTAAAGAAAGAACAGAGAGAACGGCTAAAATTAATAAACTCTCTTCTACTGCATCTGAATCAAAATCTTTTAATTTAGATTCTCATTGTAGTAGCCAATCTGATTCTTTCTCTCTCCCTCTCTCTAACCCATAGAAGAAGCAACCTTACAAAGCTAAAAAGAATAATTCTAATTGTTGTTTCTCTGTTATCACAGATGATTCAAAGCTTAAACATAAGCAAGCGTCGATTTCAAAGAAGAATTCTGCCAACAACAAATCATCATGTAATCATTCAAATGCAAGGATGAACAAGACATCTTGTGATAATTTGAATGCAAAGATGAAGAAATTATCCTAGACTCAAAAGATAAGGACTCCTGCACAAGCTCTAAGAGTCTCAGAGTTCAGAGTAAAGAACGTTATTAATGATGATTTCTCATCTAATTTTATTCCAAAACAAGGAATTCCAAAGATCAAACCTGAAAAGAAAAACATTTTTGCTCCAAACAACAAACACAAATCTTTTTTTAAAACAAATGGTAATTTTGTGTTAGAAATTGATGTAAAGTACCCTTTTGTTGTTTGCTGAACACTTAATTAAACTTTCAAAAGAAAAGATTTGTAAAACTTCAAAAATAAAACATGAATTTGTTGTTAAAAATAGAATTCCTTAATGGCATTCAAGACCTTTGAATAAACAAGTTCATAAAGCCGTGATTGTAAGTCCAATCATATGGATGCCTAAAACTACAAAGGATAAATAAAGAGATATTGTGGGAGCATACTGAAAATCACCCAGACGGCGGTGATAATCTTTGTGCTCAATGAGCTAAAAAGGAAGTATATCTCATCTCTATCAAATACGCTCCCTGCATTACACACTCTATTATTGCTTGTGTGAACTTAATAGGAGCAATATTTTTTTCTCTATCCTAATTGATATAAACAAGTTTTACGCATCAGTTTAGGGGGAGTTTTTATGTTTATGTTTCAAAATTTTAGAAAAACCCAAAAACATTTGAAAAATCAAAAACACAAAAAATATTTATTTTTTTACAAGAAGGTATGCATTCTTTGATTCACTCTCATACATTTCTTGCTTCTTGTTAATTTTTTGAAAGATCATCTTTTATTTATTGTGTTTCACCTCATAAATCATTCTGATATCCTTCTCAGAAACCGTTCATTCATGTGTCACTATCATATTCGTCAAATGTACAAATGATCAAAAAGGCACTATGAGTGAGGGAGTATAGGCATTTTATACTCCTATGGTCAGTCTAGAACCAGAAGGACCTGTCCTAGGAGCTCACCATATACTAGAAAGAGATAGTAAGCGTTACTTACTAGGTCATTTAGGTGAGCAGAATCAGTTATCTTGGAATACAGCTTGGTGTACAGAGAGGTTAAATGAAAAAGAGAGGGATGAAATAGGAGATGGGGTGCATATGATCAACAAATTTCATTGAGTTTTTACGATAACATCTTTCTTCATAATTAATTTTTGATTTTTAATATTCTTTGATTAATCAAATCTTTCTTGACCATCATTTCCAACATATACTTTCTCTACAATCATTCATGTTGGTTAAAATAAAATAAATAAGTGTCCTAATATCATTCTAGAAAGAGAGATTGAGGGAGAAGTTGAAAAATAAACAGAGACCTGTGGGTGAGATAGGATCAAAAGAAAAACTAGATCCTTACTGGACCATATAAATCAAGGAAGCAACATATACTACTGATTCTCATTCGTTGAAATTCGGTATTGAAAAAGACATCATCAACCCAATGATGCAATGCACTAACCCTACCCAGCTACTCAATTACCTCTTAAAAGATAATTATTTCAACTTCACACGGAGAATTAACACATCTCTATGGACATATTATTTGGAGATTGTTGATATTGAAACAAGTAGGACAAGGTGCTCCGGTCCCCGAGTTTTTTCGTGCACTAATAGAGTCTAGAGCTTAATTGCAAAATATATTTCATTTCTTAGGACACATTATGGGAATATCACAAGTATCAAGTCTTCGGGACTAATACCGGAACATCTTGGAGTGATATCTTATGTGATATTCACAATGATTAAATGGAAATCCTACCAGAATTAACGCTATGCCAGTTCTGAACGTAGGTCACATAGTTTTTACTATTGTGTTAATGAGAATCTACGTGACGTGATCGGAGTTCCTTTCCCCATTATCTTCAATACTACATTATGTTCAACTGACCTTCATGATGCGGCTTAAAGTTTTTACAGGTAAAAGAAATTTATTTTGCATGATGTTCATGACAAATCATGATCATCATGAGGGGAGAAAAGTTTACACATAATTTCACATGAAGGGGAGACAAAAGGTCCATGAATATAGAGCAAGAGAAGAATATTCACTCAGTTGAAGTTGTGTTGATCAAGTAAGATAAGTGTCATGTATTGAGGGGGAGCCAAAGAAAACCGATCATATATGACAAGGTAAGGGGAGTTAGAAGAAAAGAGCAAAGAAAAGAATTTTCGTGTATAATTGATAGAAATTGAGATAAAAGATCAAGAACTACATTCTAGAGGAACAAAAAATTCCTAAAATCAAAGATTATATGAAGTTCAAAAAGTTCAAGATCAGAAAAAGAATATGCTGAAAACCACTATATGCTAAACTGCTCATAAAACTAAAGGTTTTTCATCCTTGGGTTACTGGTGCAAGACAAGAGACTGAACAATATTTTACAAAAGAGAATATTATTGATTGTTTAATCAAACAAAGGAGAAGATAATACAAGAATGTCACTGTGTGCTTCACGAACAAGTTCTCATCAAGACTTTGAAGACATCAATATGAGAAGACATTCTGAAGACATCAAGATCAAGTAAAAGGCTAAAGATTCAAAAAGAAATCGTTCAACTCTTACTCCTATAAAGCTTGAAAAGAATGTAGACAGAAAAAGAATATCTGCATAATCTAAAAGGGAAGATTGTTAGATTAATCAAATGCTAAAAAGACACAAAAACTTCTATTTCTATACAAAGAGTGAGATTGTTAGGGATATGAACATTATGTGTGAAGCTTGTATTAAATACAAGCTAAGGGACCAAAAATATAATATACTCTTGGAGTATATATAGGGATATGACACCATGTATTAGGTATGGATTACCAAGCTTAATAGAAATAACTATGTGTTTTTTAGTGTGAAAATCGAGATTCTCTCTACATTCTCCATAGTTTTTATTGCAATTCGTTAGGGCTTGAATCACAAGGGACATACAAGTGTCATATCCCTATATATATACTTCTAAGAGTATATTACATTTTCGGTATCATAGCTTGTAATTAATACAAGCTTCACACATAATGTAAACTTACATTTCTATACAATATTTAAACTTAACATAAATACATATGTTTTCTAACCGAAAATGATATAAATACCCTCATTCCAGCCAAAAATGATATAAATACACATGGTTATAGCCGAAAATGATAAAAATTCACATGATTCAAAATGATAACATTTTAGTATCATTTTCATATAGTTTTCATTTTTAAAATAAATTTTTTAGAAATATAAAAAAAGTGGTTTTGTATGAAAGAGGATTAAAATAAAATGATACCAAAATGTTATCACTTTGAATTATGTGAGTTTTTATCATTTTCGGCAATAAATATGTGTATTTATATCATTTTTTGCTGAAAATGAGTCTATTTTTATTATTTTCATATAGATAATGTTATAATTTTGAATGTTGTATATTGTTATCATTTTCATCTGAAAACATGTGTATTTATATCATTTTCGACTAGAAGAAGTCTATTTTTATCTGAAAAATTATTGTTATTATTTTCATTTGGAAAATGTTATTATTATGAACGATGTATATTGTTAAATTATCATCTACAACCGGAAAATGTCATCAATTTCAACTAAATTTTTTTATCATTTTCGGCCGGAAAAGTTATCTTTTTTGGCCGGACTAGATTCAAGGGAAAAAAAGGAAGGAGCGAGATTTTTATGGTTCGCCGGTTTCTCGGTTTCGAATATTTTGGACACCCCTACCAATTAGGCCGTATCTGGTATACTACGAGTATCACAGGATTGTGGCCTCAAGTCCCGCTATGAAAAAAAAAAGATTTAAATTTATAATTAGGTTTAAAGAGTATATGTGTTTAGCTATTAAAAAAAACCTTTACCCAAATTCATATTCTTTAGTAAACTAATTACTGTAGGATTTTAGATTAATTGCTATTTTAATTTAACGACTAAAATTCTATATGTTTAACTATAAATATCTATAATCTATATACAACTTTTGGCTTTTCTACTTGCTAGATTGTTTCTTCATACAAATGTATTTATGTATTTATATTTTTAATCTTTGCGTGCACGACAATGGATGAAGAGTCTATTACACTTTTGATCCTTTTAATCCTTTTAGAATCTGAATTGTTTCGTATTTAGTCTTTTAAATTAAAAGGTTGTAAAATACGTTTTTAAATGAGTTTTTGCACATATTAGTCTTTTGATTGTTAACTTTAACGATGGTGTTGTTAAACTTTTTAAATTATCTTTTCCACCCTTTACAAACCAAATCCTTTATAGTTTATACACTTAAATTAAACTTTATTTTACTCTTACATTTTAATCCAAACACCCTATTTTACTTTGGAACACGACTTAAATTAGGATGATATTCATAGAATGGTTACTCTTTCTCTATGTTATGGAGTCTCCACCCTATTCTAATCCAAACAGCCCCTTCTCATATCATCTTATATAGTGACAAATCCATAACACCACCATCGCAAGACAACCACCACCACTGCGGGACCGCTGCCACCACAAGACCACCACCGCGAGACCACTGCCAACATAATCTCTTCACCAACACCATCCACCACTACGAGACTTCCACAACCTGAAATCAAGCATACATAGATTTCTCTCTCACACACACGAAATCAAGTACACAAGCCTCTCATACACACATAACACGCCGGATTTGATTGATCTCTCACACGCAAATGCAAACACACCATAGATATGAGAAAAAGAATAGATTTTAGAAAAAGGCAACAAATCTGGAGTTGGTTAGTTTTTAGGTTTCAAAACCATTTTGAAATATAGATTTGGGGTGTTCATATGACAGATTTTGATGAATCTAGAGTTTGAGCTTTCATATGATTTTGTGTATGGTTGCGGTGGCCGGAATAATAGCCGGTGGTCCGTAAGTGTAGAGTGGTGGTGGTGATCAAGTGAGAGAGATAGAGAGAGTGAGAATTTTGGTGTGAATAGTTATGGATAGTGAGAGAGAGAGAGAGAGAGATAAAGAATTTCGTTTAAAATATTATCTAATTTTTTCTTGAGGGGCGTTGTAATATTATAAAGGGATAAAATCGTCATTTAAAAAATACCGTTAAAGTTAATGATTAAAGGACAAATTGTGTGCAAAATTTTAAAAAGAACTAAATTTAAATTTTTTGTTTAAAGAAATAAACATGAAATAACCTTAATTTTAAAATGAGTAACAATGTAATTCACTCTTCTAAGAATAATAAACAAATCATGACACTCTTCTAAGAATAATAAACAAATTATGAGTTTAAAAGAAATTACTGTTGTCTATTGATTTTGGCTCTTTATTCAAATACATTTGATGTTATAAGCTATTTGGTTATAAGAAAAATGTTCAATATAGTTCATAATTAATTCATAGTCTTAAGAAATTAATTTTAGTCTTGGATCAATGACATTGATAGTCCAGATTAAATTTTAAAAATTTAGGCAAAGTGATATTTTCGTAATTTTTCGTAATTCACATGTGATACTTTTATAAATCACTGTGATTTTATATCTTTATATCGAATTACCTGTGCTTGAATATTAAAATTTTAGAACTATGTTTTTTAAATAGACTTTATTAAACACAATTCTTGGTTATAAATATGGTAAAATAACTAATTAACATGCCAAAGCTTAAAATGATTCACTATTAATGATTAATGCAAAAAAAAGTAATAACATTTAATTAGCTTTCATAATTTCGTCTAAGTAACCATAAATTGACCATATGTACATATCCAAATTCTTGTTCAAATTAAAAATTAGAAAAGATTTGTAGAAAAAATAGGTGTTAATTTCTAAGAAAGAAACAAAGATTAAAAGAGAAGTAAGTCAAGTCAAGCGGATTTTGTTGACAGCAAATTAGAATTGAAGGGGCATCAGGCATGCATGCAATACCTAAATAGAGCACTTACCATTAGGCCATCCGTATTCTTTCTTTTTAACCTTAATATCACATCAGTGTCACGTCAGCTTTTTTTACTTTTTCTTTTCCAACCCAAATCAACCCCAAACCCAAGTATAATCATTCCCTTTTTAACCCAAACAACCCAAATATTTTTCTCTCTCCTCACACTCACAAAAAAACAAAAAAAAAAAAAAAAAGAAAAAGCCTGCAACTTCTTCGGCTACCATCGGGTTGGCAGACCCGAGACCAAAAAAAATTGAACAACCCGATACCCCCGTAAGGGTGTTCCCGAAGCATACTTCTCAACCCAAAGGAACCCGAGAGGCATTGGGTGAAGTCATACGGAAGGACTTATCATGAGAAAATGAAAAGATCCAATTTCCAACACATATTTAATATATATACACACTAAGAATATTGAATTAACTAAAGTAGAAGAACAATTAAGTCTCCAATTTAAAAATAAAATAGAATAGCAATTTACTTTTTCAAAAGTATCTATATAGGTAACTTACTTTTTTACTATCTAAATAGGTAACGTACCTTCTGATAACTTGTTGAAATATGTAATCACGTTAGATATAACAGGTAAACATCTTATTTCATGGTTTTTTTGTGGAATGTAACTTGTTTGTGGGTTAATATATGTGTCATAATATCAATAAAATATAGATTATGTATCAAATAAAATGCTGTCAATACACAACTAAATAAACAACAATGCTATTTAAATGTTGCAATTGAGAATGCTGTCCAAAAAAGCAACAAAATGCCGTCAAACATGCATGAAATGCTGCATAAGTGTTGCCAATGTGCTACAAACCCCTTTTAAGTTTTAACCAATTTAATATAAATTTTTGTTTGAAGTGATAAAAGATTTCAAAGTAAATTACCTATTTAGGAAATAAAAAGGTAAATTATCTACATAAACAATAAATTATTTTTAAAAAGTAGGTTGTTATTCTATGAACTTAACCAAAATAAAACTACTTGGTTTTACCAAAACTAGTAAACACTCGATCTTATTAAATAAAATAAATCAAAACTATTTTATACTTTTATAAAAATTATTATGGTTATCCGTATTTTTAAAAAGTAGGTTGTTCTATGACCCGTATGTTTACAAAAATTATTATGGTAAACTAGGTTTTACCGAAACTAGTTTAATTTATACACGAGGTGAAAGTGAATAATTTGACTGACTTAATTTAATTTTCTGAGGAATTGAAGAAGTAAAATTAAATTTAATTAAATATGCAACCGTCAAGCAAGACTCTTTGGTACATCAATTCGACCGACGACGATTACTTAATTAATTCCCAAATGCCAGTCAACTTCAACTTCAATAATCCTCTCAATACGTACCCCACCTACTTTTTCAACTCATCGATCCACATATACTAATTAGCAAATTCACTTACAAGCTTTTCAATCATCGTGACATCAAAAACATAATATGAAAGAATATGATTGTATATTTTGTACAATCTATTCATTATTATACTGGTTTAAAAAAATTAAAATGATTATTAAAAAAATCAAAGCAAGAGAAAACTGATACCACTACTTCAATAGCCAAATGTACAATACACCATAGCGTCTCATAGGTAAGGTTATGTTTTTCATTGTGATGTTCCCTTAGGCCACCCGTATGGGTGACCTGAGACACTTTCGGGCTTTATCGGTTTTATTGGATGACTTGGGGAATACCCGTGCGCCCCATTTTCGGGTAGGTGGTTGGTTTCCTTAACGTGATCTCACCCGAGCCTTTTTTTTTGCAGTGTAAGAGAAAGTAATTAAAGGGATGAAAAAGATTGGATTAGTTGGTTAGACTATACATAAGTTTGGGGTAAGAGAGAGAAAGTGGAAAAAATTACAAATTAATACCCACTCACCCTTTCTCATTGAACCTCCAAACTTCCATTAAAAAAAGCTACTAACATTCAAATAGTCATAATAAATTCATGTTTAAGAATTTTAGCAAAAAAAATATCATTAGATTCAGTTTTTTATCAATTCCAAATCAGGATTGAAATATTTTTCTAATTTTTTTTACGAAAATGCAAATTTTTTGACAAAAATGCAAATTGTTTGACGAAAATTAAAAATGTTGCCGAAAATGAAAAAAAAACAGATAACAAAAATGCAAATTGTTTGACGAAAATGTAAAATGCAAAATACAACCGACATAAAAAAAGATAACAAAAATGCAAATAATATTAAGTCATTAACATGCAAATAACCTAATGATTTGCCTTTTGTTTATCAGTTTGCATTTTCAGAAGGTGGAGCTACAAAGAGGATTTGTGGCTACTAAAACAGAATTTCATATTTGCCCTTAATTATGCAGTTACATGTAACACCATTTTTCCAGTTTTAACTTAAAAACACAATCTTACAAATGAGCACCTCAAAAACTATCAGAGTTTCACAAAAATACATTTTCTAAACATACACGTGCTAATATTTACAAAAGCAGTGTTCAAAAGTTTGCTTCTCAATAATCAGGAACTATCCGGATCACCATGTTGGGGCCTTACCCTTGTTGGAACCTATATCACCTGCAACATAAAACACTGTAATATAAGCTAACACTTAGTGAGCATACTAGCTGAACATAAATAAACCTAAACAGAAGTAAAGTCTCCCCCTGATGTCTTGCATCCAAGCTATAGCACCTGCAAACCTTTCATAAACGGTTACTTTTCTAGTATACAGCGTAGCTGTACACCCTGTCACTGATCTGGTACATAATTATGTATCCTGGTACTTATCTTGTGCATAACTATACCACCTGCATAACTATACACCAATATTGTACATTATATACATATCAAACTATCTTACATAACATAGATATCATACTGTTCACTGATGGATACACATATGCTAATCCTACTAAGGGAATAGTATACTCACCTGGTAACTGTGCAATATGCTAAACAAGTCATGAGTACTATCGAGTATCCAGACACCTCCCTGTACCAGAGAATAAGCTAAACATTATAAACTGCTCAACTATGCTGAAAATGGGCCTATACGGGTCGTGTACCCTGTACACTACACGACCTCTCTTGGCCACATGGCCTGTGCTGACACATCACCCTACACGGGCCGTGTACCCTTTATGATACACGACCATGTAACCCTACATGGCCTGTCACCGTCTTTGACCTCTACACGGGCCGTGTAACCCTACACGGCCGTGTACCTTACACACTACACGATCATGTTTATCTACATGGTCTGACACTGTCTCAAAAAGCATGTACACGGGCCGTGTACATGACCAACATGCAACTTTCTGTCAAGAACACATCTGCTGTTCTTGATTCAAATCTCATTTTATACATTTCCAGAACTTACAATTCATGTTCTAACAATCTGAAACTACTAAATATCAACTAAAAACACCATTACTAACAACAATCAATGATTTCACCTTTGGAATCACCTTTCTTAACTCAAAACACTTAACACCATAACAAGAACACATACCTTACTTCTAAGATTCATTATCTGTTCAAGGTCCAAAACATAAGAGAAAAGGACTGCTAACAAAGAGTCTGAAGAAAAATGACTAAGTTGACTAACACTAGTCAACTAACTAATATATATATATATATATATATATATATATATATATATATATATACTTTTCAACAAATGCAAAACAACCCCGGGACTTATCATGTTTCAAACTAACAATCTTTAATAACACTTGGTCTCAAATATTTTTGAACTTTGGGGCGTTATATTACCTCATATTATTTTTATATAATTTACAAAATTGCCACATTCAAATCTCAACCATTAACTTAGATGATCAAATGGTCCAGATTTGTTCTTTATGTTCTATGATAAAAACTAGATTCTATATTGATCATATATATATATATATATATACGGAGAAGTTCGATCGAGAACAGTTTTTCTTACGAGAACTACGAAAACTATTTGTAATACCATTAATGACTTATTTAATAAGGGTATTTTGGTCATTTATATATTTTCCCAACCGTGAATTGTATACGGCTGTGACATCATTAATTTTTAAGGCTTGAAGAAAAATGACTAAGTTGACTAACACTAGTCAACTAACTAACATATATATATATATATATATATATATATATATATACTTTTCAACAATTGCAAAACAACCCCTGGACTTATCATGTTTCAAACTAACAATCTTTAATAACAATTGGTCTCAAATATTTTTGAACTTTGGGGCGTTATATTACCTCATATTATTTTTATATAATTTACAAAATTGCCACATTCAAATCTCAACCATTAACTTAGATGATCAAATGATTCAGATTTGTTCTTTATGTTCTATGATAAAAACTGGATTCTATATTGATCATATATATATATATACGGAGAAGTTCGATCGAGAACAGTTTTTCTTACGAGAACTACGAAAACTATTTGTAACACCATTAATGACTTATTAACAAGGGTATTTTGGTCATTTATATATTTTCCCAACCGTGAATTGTATACGGCTGTGCCATCATTAATTTTTGAGGCTTGATTTTCCAAAAAATTCTCTCACTAATGTGTCATTAATGAGCCACTAAAATTTCTTAAGCATTGATTAATTTTAAGCAAGGGCTAAAATTGGTTCTCGTAGTCCATCGTATAAAAAACAGTTCTCATTATATATATATATATATATATATATATATTTAGACGTGTTTCTAAAAATATATATCATTCAACAACTTCTAAATATTTGTGTAAAATTTTGTTTTTAAATCACAAAAGCTATACAAGTTATTAGAGTTCTTTCTATATAATATCTACTAGACTAAATGCTCGTGTGATACATGGGTTGGTTTAAACAATAATAATATTAAATATTAATAATAACGTATTAAATAATAATAAAATGCGAATTAAATGAGAATTTAAAAAATGACGACGTACAACATAAACACTCTAACCGGCGGTGGAAACATCGACGCGAGTGGGAGGGCAGACTTGATGGTAGAAACATGGTATCATGATACGAAGAGACGTGATTGCATTTCTTATATAAGTCATCGATTATAATTGTTACAATTGATGGTAATAAAGTTAAAACATTATTGGTTATAATTAAAAAGGAATTTAAAATGATTATAAAATATTTTAGAATGATAAAACTAAGAATTTGGTTAGATATGATATTTTGAAATATTATAAAGAGTAAATATGATATTTGTAAATTAAGGTGGGAAAATACGATTTTATATGATTTAATAAGGGCATATATGAAATTATCTTTAATAATTTTGACTCTAAAAAGTCAAAAATGATTTTTGATTTTAAGTGAATGAATAGTCAAGATTAGATATTATTTTAAATAATGGTTCAGATCGTCTAATAAGTTTTATTTAATTAGTCTTTTATTTATATAGAAGATATATTCTAAAATAACAAAAATGATTATTCTATGGGTAAATGTACACCTAAAAGAAATTAAACTTTTAGAAAAATGATATATCCTCCTACTATTTTTTTATATTTCATCTTCCTACTTATCACATAAATTCGTATAACTAGGGATGTAAAAGAACAAGCTACTCACAAGCTGTCCAAACGCGAATTGTAAAATCTCGAAATGAACCGAGCCTTAATGAGCTCGAGCTTAGACTGAAGCTCATTTATTAAATGAGCCCAAGCTTGAGCCTCAAAGAAATGGATTCGTTTATGGCTCATGAACCTAAACGAGCTTTATATATTATATTATTTATATTATATATATAGGGGAGGGTCAAACGAGAACTGTTTTTCGTACGAGAACTGCGAGAACCAATTTTGGCCGTTCATTTTGGATATTGGAATTCATGGATGAAGAGCGTGGGAGGATTGAGTGTGGCAGGGTGCATGTAAGGAATTCATAGGCGTGCAATCCAATTGAATGAGGGGGAATTGGACGGCTAAGATTGGTTCTCGCGGTTCTCGTATGAAAAACATTTCTCGTTTTGAACTTTTGCCTATTTTATATATATATATATATATATATATATATATATAGGGTAGAGATCAAGTAAAAAGAAAATTAAAGTAAAAAGTGTAAAATGGATGATTATTTGATCATTTTTCGATATATATATCAACTGATAATCGTTAGTTCATCATCTTTATTGATTAAAACTAGTTCTTCATCAATTTCTTTTTGATTTCAAATACAAATTTTGAAAACAAAATAATAATTTGTTGATGAACAAAATGCTTTCATCTAAAAAATGATGAATATGTTGGATTCATCAAAAAGAAATTAATGAAGAACTAGTTTTAATCAATAAAGATGATGAACTAACGATTATCAGTTGATATATATATCGAAAAATTATCAAATAATCATCCCTTTTATCCTTTTTACTTTAATTTTCTTTTTACTTTATCTCTACCATATATATATATATATATATATATATATATATATATATATAATTTTAAGAAAGATTTAGAAGGTAAACAAAAATTGAAAGCCTACTACGGACCCATTTTATTAATAGGCCCTCTATTGGGCAACCTCTCATGAATATTGAGCCAACAAACTCACTTAAGCCCATTATTACTCCCTTCAAATTAAGTCGTTGTCCTCTCCTTGGTCCGCGATTTATCTCCCCGAAGCCGTGAACAAGAATGACATCAACCCTTACCAACTCAATTTACAACTAAAGGTTTCAGCGAACAAGAACGACTAACGAATTCTCAAACGGCAAACAAGAAAGGCTCACCCTCTGTAATGTCGTGATTTTAAAAGTTCATAACTTATATCTTTTGTTCTATTTCGAGTTACATAATCTTGATCATTGCTTTGATCAAGTTGAACTCTAGATTGGAGATTGAACAAGGAGGATGCCATTATGTTTAAACAAACAAAAGTGTGTGTATATGAAAGATGAGCCGAGAATATACATATATATATTCACACACGAAGAATGATCTCATTTTCTTGCCTCCCACTTACATCAAGTATATATAGGCAATTATGGTGTGTGCTTGAGTGGGATAACCGACCGAGTCGGTTTTGTGGAGGTTACAGTCGGTTTTCTATAACCGATGTGTGACACAAACATAACCAACAAATAATTAAATATCCTAAGTACAATAATGAAATAATAAAACTTATACCAAAGACCAATAATAACATAAAATGATAAAGAAAAATGATAATGGTATTTAGAAAGCCTAACATTGCACCCCTTAAATATCATGTCATTTTTCATCTTTAGGTCTTCCTTGAATCTTCAAGTCAAGATGACATAGTCATCCTCTCCTTTGCTACTTGCACCTAGGGCTGTTAATTCGGGTCGGGTTCGAGTTAACAGGTCGTGTCATTTTCGTGTCGACGTATTTTCGTATCATTTTCGTGTCGACCTATTTTTTACCCAATTTAATTTCGTGTCAGTTTCGGTTCATGTCACTCTATTTCATGTTAGGTTCGGGTTGTGTTTCGAGTTGACCCACTTTTTCGCAAAATTAACGCATCCAACTTTCGTTAAACTCGTTAAAAATATTTGTACCCGAATAATCTGATCGGGTTGTGATCAATCAGTATTCCATTTTTGGTTATTAATTTGGTTTTAGTAGGATAACCCAAAATTTGATCCGTTCGGGTTTTCGGTTTGAAACTTTCGTATTTAGTTCCGGAGAACAAAGAACCTAAATAACTTATGGAATTCCTTTCTACTGCCAAATGCGATTAACAATCTGAAAACTTAGCTTTATGCCAAATGTGACTAATAGTGTGCTTAAAAATCGAGAATAGGGAAGCAAAATCACTTATGGTACCCCTTTTTTAATTGTCCACTGAATTTTCTTGCAATAACGATTGATATATAGCTTGACATTGTGCTATAGTATTATTCTTTTTAATGACTAAATTTGTGACACACTCCATATGAAAATTAGAAGTGTTGACAGTGGTGGCGAGTATTATTTGAGACAAATTTGGTGGAATAGAAAGGATAATTTTTTAAAAAAAGTTTAATTGAAGGAAAGAAATAAATTTGAATATGTGATTAGTGCGTTTATGGTAATTGAAATTTCACGAGTATATAAAAAAATGTGGCAAAAATTAGCTCCATTATTTTATCAAGAAAAATAACATTTTTAGACATATGGCCCAATCTAATGGGATTTAAAAAACAAAATATATTCATTAGTAATATTATTGTTGTTAATTTGTTACAAGAGATTTTTTTCTTTTAGAGTTTTTTCGGAAGTGCAAGTTTCTTGAATTAAGCCTTCATAATTTTATCTTGACCTCTTCTATGAGAGCAAGTGGACTATCTAGTAGACCAGCAAAGTGATGATTTAAATTTTATATTATATCATATAAATTAAGAAAATATTTTAGTCAATCATCGTGATTCGTGGCTTAGATTCCAACAAAAAATCAATATTTATTTTGTTCAAAATAATCTAAAATCGCATAAATAGGTAAAAGTAAAAAATCATGACATGATTGTACTTTATAACTGTAATTCTACTTTAACCACAATTATTTTTAATATTAAACATAAAAATGACCCATTATCATTAGTATTTGTAATCATGCTTTTCATTTATAGCGGTAAAAAAAAGTATTAGATGGTACTTTTAACTCCATGTTCTAGGTAAAAATGAAAATAAAATCTCAAAAATAGCGGTAAAAATTTTGTGGCAAAATTTTAGTGAAGGTGTGGAATATATGTGGACTTGTTAAATTCCATGAGTTTAAATAAAGAAAATGTTCTAAAAGGGTAAAAGTGTTATTTTACAAAATAAAGATAATATGAATTATATTTTCTTAAATGGTGTTTTTTATCTCATAGTAATTTTGGAACGGATGAAATAATAATTATATTAGTAAATGTGTTAAATGGGTCAATTTCAGATTTATCGGGTTGATCTGAACCTGACCCAAAAAAGTTCGTGTCATTTTCGTGTCGACCCATTATTAACCCACCTTTTTTCGTGTCGGGTTCGTGTTGACCCACATCGGGTTAGGTTCGTGTCGGGTTTCGGGTCGTGTCAAGGATTGCCAGCCACACTTGCACCATGGTCTTCCTTCAGGTAGTACTAAACTATACGGGTGTTCCTAGTCACTATCTTGAGTTTGATTTTCTCGAGCCGTTGCAATGCCTTGATCTTTTTTATCATCGCTCCTGGTTGCACCACTTCTTGAGCCCGCATTGCTAGGATCAATCATGGGCTTTGATTGGTCTAAGATCTTGTTACCTTCTTCTACATGATTTTCATCACTCGATGGTTTACCAAACTTCTTCAATGTGATTTGATAGTAGTCTTAAGGAATCATAAGTACTTTTCATACATTTCACAAAAGGCTTGTGCATAGCAACCCAGATATATGAAGCTCATAGGCATTTCATCCCATTCATTGTCTTTTGAGATCGTGTCATATCCTCCCGATCTTATGATCAACTTGTAAAAGTCGAATAGACAAATATTTAAACTGGCCATCTTCGGTGGTAGTGAAATTTCTTTACCCTTTATAATCTTGTGTAACCAACCAATCGCTTGTTCAAACTTCCTTTTGAGCAAATACTTGTTTTTAAAACAAATTCGATCCATATTTGCTAACACCATGAAAGAAATGAAATCATGTAGAGTTTCAATAATGATAGGAACTTGAACTCCATTAATTTCGATGTCATCCTCCTTTGAATTTGCTTCCACTTCATTTGAGGAGTGATTGGTTTCTTGATTAACCCTTGAAATTGACACATCCGGATCATCTTCTTGTTCATTCGCTTCAAAACACATAGCAAGATCATACACTTTATATCTCTGATCTCTACTTCAAAGCCTTGTAGGATCAATTGGCTAAGACTCAACACATTCATATTAATTGTGGGTGAGTATGAGACGTAGGGAACCGAGAAAGTTCTCTCATTTGTTGGCAACTCGATCTCATCGATAAGTCTTGAGGTCTGGGTGATTTTTAAAGGGTAACTTAACCAAATTAAATCTAAATGCAATTTTTAAGTTAAGACTTGGATATATATAAATAGGAATATTCTTTAGGAGTGGTGGAAAGTTAATGAGGATCTAATCATGGGTATATGCATAATTTTAGGTATAACTTTTGTTTTGTTTTTAATCAAACTTTTTGACATTCGTAGATGATATTTAATTTTTCGAGAATGGTGTTAGTTATTTAAATTTTAGCCTGGATAGAGTTATGATTTGCTTGAGGACAAACAAAGTTCAAGTGTGGGGTATTTTGATATCGCGTTTATAATATATAAATATTGTTCGATATCGGGTTGGTTTTAGCCGGAAATTATGAAATTAATTGTAAAAAGATGCGTTTATCATTTCTTTTATATTTTGCAGGCTAAAACGCGAAAATAATAAAATAATTGAAAAATAAGCCCAAGAAAAGAAACAAAATAAGGGGAGCCCAAGAAAAGAGAAAGAGAAAGAAGGAAGTCAGGCCCAAGGCCTAAACCCATGAAAAAGCCCAAAAGAAAAGAAAAAGACTCTACCAGGCGAGAAAAAGAAGATCACGGTGCGACGCAAGATTTTCAGATAAAGTCAAATTGCTTGCCACGTGGGATCGCAGCGCGACACTTTACTTGGTCGCGGCGCGATGTGTGAAGATTACGTCATATTTGAAATTCAAAGGAATCCAGATCGTGATTAAAGTCCTCGTCGCGACGCGACGCGATCCCCCTGTTTTCAGTTTCCTATATAAACACATCTCCAGATCCATTTTGGGGTTAACCACCTATCATGTTACACCCATACTCTGCTAAAATACGTCTAGAGGCTGTTCCAGGAGCATTGAAGCATAATTTGAAGGATCAAAGGTTGATTTAAAGATTAAAGTGGCTAGGAATTTTTGCTTTTACGATTTTATCATTCTTCCATTGTTTCTAATGTTTATTTATGATTTCCAGAAGCTTGATATGACTGTGATTGGCTAGTTTTCTTGTTTTCCTCCCTAGAGGAGATGATACTCTGTAAAGATGTTTGATTTTCATTGATTAGAACATGTTTTCATCTCATAATTTGTCTTATAAGCTTACCAACGATCCATATGTGTTAAAGATCTGTTCTTTTGATTGTTTATATTCTGAGTTTATAAAAATTAGAGGACCAATATATTTTTATAGCTTTTATCATGATTAATTAGGATCAATAGTTAATCTTGACTAGTGATTGATCATATCCTAGGCTTAGATAATCAAGAATGGAACTTTAATGTGTATGATTGGCATGTAATGACCTTTATTTGTCAATTTAACAATTTAATAACCAAAACAATTGTTAAAGGTTGAGTCTTGTTTGACACAAACTTAAATATGTCTAATTATGCACTTAAACGATTTCTTGACCATAGAATTAAATAAATGCATGATTATAGGGTTAGACTTTGGACCAAGAGTTTATCCATTATAGAAATCGGTATGAGATGAAACAAATGTTCATTTCACTATCAATTGGAAATTAAATGTTTTGGAAAAGATGAAATCAAATCTAGGGAGGGAAAGTCTTTTAGTTGATAGTTTACATCCATAAAATCATTGCTTTTGTTCTCCTTGATTGCTTTTGAGTGTTTTAGTAGTATTAGGAATCATTTAAATTCATAAAGTTTTAATCTTGATCATAAATTTCCCTTAATTTAGTTTAATTGCTTTTAATTAGTAATTAATTGTCTTTATTTGGTTTAATAGTTTAAATTAGTTAATTCTAGATTAATTTAATAAATTCAGTTTAGCTTCCGTTCCCCAAAAGTTCGACATCCGACTTACTAACTATAATACGAAGCGATTAGGTTCACTTGCCTATTCGTGCAGTTTTTGGTAAATAATTCGGTAAAATATAAATTTAAAACTAGTACGTAAAACGCACATCAGTTGTAATGGGGTAGATTCTCGATCCTCACTTCTTTGGGAGTGTGTCATATGGTTGCCTTTATCCTTCATAACATGAACATCAATCCTCCTGGTTAGACAATCTCATGTGAAGTGCCCTTTGTTGTAGAATCAATAGCAAGTTGGCCTTCTACTCCTCTTGTGGCTGATTTCACCATTCAGACTCCAATCCTTTAGTAGATTTGCCAATTTATGCTCCTCTTAAAACCATTTATCTTATTGTTTCATAGTCCTTGTGTCAAAGTCTTGATGCATGTTGAAACCTCGTGTTCCTTCCCAAATGACCAGGACTTTGTCTTTGATACCATGTTTGATTTCGAGTTACATAATCTTGATCATTGCTTTGATCAAGTTGAACTATAGATTATAGATTGAACAAGGAGGATGCCATTATGTTTAAACAAACAAAAGTGTGTGTGTATATGAAAGATGAGCCGAGAATATATATATATATATATATGTATATATATATATGAAGAATGATCACACTTTCTTGCATCCCACTTACATCAAGTATATATAGGAAATCATGGGAGGTGCTTGAGTGGGATAACCGGCCGAGTCAGTTTTGTAGGGGTTATAATCGGTTTTCTATAACCGATGTGTGACATAAACATAACCAACAAATAATTTAATATCCTAAGTACAATAATGAAATAATAAAACTTATACTTAGGACCAATAATAACATAACATGATAAAGAAAAATGATATGATATTTAGAAAGGCTAATTGTTTTATACATCGCATCTGAACTAATTAATAACCTCATTAAATGCTAAACCGTTAAGCAAAACATCATCATAAAGAAACCACTACGTTACTAAGTAGTCAAACCATCGTAACAAAAGTTTTACAATCATTTCAAGAAGTCAAACACAACTTGGTTATTAATAAATAAAAACATCTACTAAGCATCTCTACCCCGTTGTGCCCACATGATGTGCGTGTAGCGTACCGGTTATAAATTTAAAAATCCGAGTTATTTAGCATGACTACAACACAAATAGGCAAGAGAACCTAATCATATAATAGTATAGTAGATAAGTACGGATGTCAAACACTAGAGGAACGAATATCACTTTGAATATAACTCTACTAATTAATTATTAAACTAGCTAAAGTAGTAAAAAGGAAATTTGGAACTGCGCTTTAAAACCAACTACCAACTAACTTAAACACTCAAACTAATAGAAATCACCAAAAACAACTCAAAGAAAGCATGAAACTTTATCAAATTAAACTATAGAACGAAGATTTCCTTCTTTAGATTCGATTTCACCTTTTCAATACGATCCATTTCCAAAATGAACACGCCCTGTTATGTTTTCTCAATATCCTTGAAGTAATTCTTTGACCTCGTCATGTGGTTGCTTACACCATTATCCAAATACCAAATGCTTTCATCTGTTGTAGCGTACCTTCCAGGTTGAAATTGTCCTTCATTTAACAGTACTTCTTCGTGTTCAGTTTTGTGTATCCCCATTAATAAAGATGGTTCTTATGTCTTCTTGGATAAAGTTTGATTGTTCCTGCGCTGTCTGTTGTTGATTGCAGTCCTTTCTGTAATGTCCAAATTTCCTGCATTTGTGACGTTGTATCTTGCTCATGTTACTTACTTGCTTATTCCACTTTGTGTTAGTTCTTGCCTTGTGAGTTAAGCCTTCCTCTTCCGAGTCTTGTTTATTTTTGTTGTTATGCCAGTTTCCTCGTGAAGAGTTAAATCTACCACGTCCTCGATTACCGAAACGTCTCCCTCTTCTTGAGTGTTCATTTTGTGAAAATAATCACTTTTCCTGGCTTTCTCTACGACCTCCTTTCTTGAGTTTTATTCTTTCCTCATAGGCTTTTAATTTTCCGATGATCTCATCTATAGAAACCTTGTCTAGATCACAATTCTGTTCTATGGATGCCACAATTTTGATGAATTGATCTAGCATGGAATCCAAAAGTTTTTGTACCAGTAACGATTGATCCAAAGTCTTTCCTAATTCTCTTGCCTTCGTAGCATAGCCGTTTAGTTTAGCAGAAAATGCATCCAACATATTGTCCTCCTTCATTTGGAGTGCCTGTAATTCAATCATCAAAGATTGTAAACGTGCTTTCTGTACTTTATCTGCTCTAACATGTCTTTTCTTTAACCCATCCCAAATTTTAATTCCTTCGATGTCCTACATCCCACAACTTGTAGTATTACATCTTCGGTAAGTGCTTGATATAAATAGGTGATTGTTGCCTTATCCTTTTTCTCATCCGGTTGCGTATCAGCTGTTGGTTCTATCAACTCCCATAATCCATTTGCTTCAAGTATAATTTTAATTTGAATTGTCCAAACCGTGTAATTTCCCGGTTTCAAAATAGGGCATTGATATTGAGAGATAGGTGCAACGGTTTTCTGTGTTATTAAGGCGTTGTTAAGGTTTTCAGCGGATGGTGGTTGTCGAGGCCAACAAACAAATAACCCTTTTTAACTCTAGCACATTTTATAGTGTATAGTGGCAAAGGGGTCGAATCCACGAAGACTGATTCAATTTATATTTTTACGCAATCTAAAAGTTTAGGTGATTTTGCAACAACAATAAAATAAAATAAAAAGGGGGGTTTTGAGATCTTGATTAATTAAAACTAGAACTTGACAAATAAATAAAAGTTGCAATTAAGCAAGATGGTTTGAATCAATGGGAAGTGAATTGGTCAACATTGGTTTCATCACATGAACTATTAGCTAGCTTATCATCAAGGAGTATGGTGCAATACTTGTTCTTGAATTTAATTTGGCTATAGCAATTTAAAAGTTTAAATAACCTAGATTCTTCTTAGTTAACATGGAGGTTGGAACAGTTCCTAACACATCTTTTTAATCAAAGTTATGAACCAAACAAGCATCTAATTCACAAAAATTGATTAACATTACAATCTAAGAATCACCAAATCTAAGAGGAGTCAAAATTTACACTACCATGTTAGAGAATATCATTCCATGGTTTGAGAGATGCCATAAACATTCATAAAACCATTTGTTACTTGTTGTTTTGAAGATCTATTACGTAATCAAGAAAACAACTAACATAAACCACTCAAATACTTGTACTCATGATATACAAACATAAGAATGGAATAAAGATTTAACTAGGAACAACATTCATAAATATCAAGAACAAGTCATAAACCCTTCAAAGTTTGCTAACAATCCATGGAGTTACCAATGTCAACCAAAATTAGGGCTTAGCCACACATAACTAGAGTGAAATAGAAGAGATTAAATGTACCAAACATCAAGATTTATGAATTAGAAGGAAGAAATCTTGAAAAAGCCCTAAAAGTCGCCTCCCTTGAGCTCCAAGTCGTGACCCCTGTTTTTTCTGCACTTCCCCCCCCCCCCGTGTTCCAGCCCTAAATTCCCTTTAAAATGGCATATTCAGCTTAAAAAGTCCATTTTGCCCTCGCAGGCCCACTACGCGGGCTGCGTTACGGGCTGGAATTTTTCCTAGGCTTTTTCTGCATTTCTTTGGTCCAAATGGCCAGCCCACATGCCTTAAGTCCATATCTCCATGGTCCATTATGCTTCCAATTAATATCCAACAAATATCCGCTCCGCCGTGGTATTCTAAAAATCTGAAATTAAACACGAAGACTCGAGAGCACCCGAAATAGGCCAGAATAAATAAAACATGCAAATATGGAATAAGAAACAAATGCAAAACAACTAAAATGCTAAAAAAAACTACTAAAAGAAATAAATAAAATGAACCTATCAGCGGACATGGTTTCTTTACGTATTATCTTCATTTTCTATTTTGTTGGAGTTTTATTTCAAACAACTTGTATTAAAAAATCCTATTGATTTTATAAGACCTTTTTTCAAAAAAAACTTTAATATTTAATTTAACCCAAAAAAAAATCCAGTCCTCTTAAAAAATCTAAACACAAATAAAATTAAATTAAAATCTTTTTTTTATAAAAAAGATTTTAATATTTGAAGAAAAAAATTAACTTAAAAACTTTTCCTCTTTTTTGTTTGCTAGTCAAATATATAAAAGTTAAATAAGAACACTTCTTCATGTTGGTTTTCTTCTCCCCGTACGCACAGTTGTCTCCCCCAAATTGAAAAGACCTAATTCTTTTCCTTTGTTCTAAAAAATATGTTGATTCTCAAATAATTCCTTCAATTGGTTCTTCCTCTTCTTCTCTAAAGAGTATGACTGAAGTTTGCCGGTTTACGCAGGTATGTATGTATGTATATAACTTTGTATACAGTAATGCATATACAGAGTGAATAGGCAAAGGTAATACAGATGCTTTGTATGCAGTAATGCCCGTTTTGTGGTCCTCTCCGTCTAGCCTCACCGATCGTCTACAACTCTCGCAAATCGTGTATGTGTGTTTGTCACCGACTACAACCCTATGCCAGTCGCGTCTCGGTTCTGGTTGCAACCGTATTCCACCGCCGTTGTTTTTTTCCGGCTGGCGTCCTTCCTTCTTCCGGTCACAGTTTTGGAATCAAAGAGCCTAGCTCTGATACCAATTGTTGTCCCCGATCGTTTAATTCACACAAAAAGAACAAGAAATTACTAAAATATAATAATCGTATATATGATCGACGACTATATCGTGTTTACCGATACATGTATATATACTAATGGTGGTGGCGGTTATTGGCTCCAAAACCGCCGTATGGCAGTTACCGGTGGCGGCCGCCGCCCCTAAGGTGTGTGTGTTATATACACTTATTCTAAGTATTTACACAATAATAATAATAGGGTTTTATTCAATATAGTCCTTAATAAAAGCATAGTCCTGAGGGACAATTTTTAACTATTAGATTTCAAGATCAATGGTCTAGATTTAATCTTAGATAATAATTAAAATTGATTTAAGGAAGGATAATTCTGACTTTTTGCATATTGGTTTCCACTTTCTCTTTCTTCTAATTTATTTAAAATTAATTATCTCACAAACCGGTAATCGTTAGACGAAACCAATTATACCATTGCGATCCTCGTGTTCCCCTCTTTTATTAGATAGGTCAATTGATATACTTTTGACAAACTTTTTTTTTCTTCATTTTGTTAGGTTGAACTTAAATTTTATTAATGTATAATCACATGTGATTCATAACAGTTTTACATGTGTTGTTTTACTAAATTTTTTATCTTCTTAAATTGTATATTATTTAACGTTTATTAATTTTGAATGTTTGCTTAAAAAATCAACGTTTGCTTAAAACCGTTTATACATGTATGTACATATTCAATTTCACCCAATCCAATTGCATTGTCTACCTATGAATGCATATATTGTGTATTAGCAACACCATATCTCCTCTATCAAAGGTGTGTGTTCTCCTTTGAATTCGATGTCTTTTATATTGGTTCTCGTAATAAGAATTGTTCTCGTTTGAACAATCCCTTATGCAATCATATATGATTGAATACCAAATCTCATGTTTTTTGGTATTCAATCACAGGTAAATCTGTACAAACTCTCCTGTGATTTTGTACAAAATCACATTTGATTAAATATGCAATCATATGTGATTGAATACCAAATCTTATGTTTTTGGTATTCAATCACATGTGATTCTATACAAAATCACATGTGATTGAATACGCAATCACATGTGATTGAATACGCAATCGCATGTGATTGAATACGCAATCACATGTGATTGATTCTGTCAAATATGTGACATAAAAATGCTACATTTAATCAAATCATCTATAATTATGTGCATGTATAAGATATAGATAATCACATGTGTTATGAAACAACTAATAACTTAGAATCACTTTCAATTGTTGATTTTTTTGTTACTAAACCATAGAACTTCGCCGGATTATCAAACACCAAACAATAATTTTATAAAGACTGTATTGATCACACCTTTGTGAATCACATGTGATTATACTTAAATAAAATTTAAATCCAATCTAACAAAATGAGAAATATTTTTTTTTGTCGAAAGTATATCAAGTGACCTCTCTAATAAAAGAGGGGAACACGAGGATCGCAACGGTATAATTCATTTCGTCTAACGATTAACGGTTTGTAAGATAATTAATTTTAAATAAATTAGAGGAGAGAGAAAGTGAGGATCAATAGTTAAAAAGTCATAAATGCCCTCTTTCATACAAATATATCAATTTTTGATTATAATCTAAGATTAAATCTGGACCATTGAATCTTGAAATCTAATGGCTATAAATTGTCTCTCAAGACTATAAATTAAATTAGAAATATATTGAACATTTCTCAATAATAATAAAAATAATAATGATCGGGATTAGGTGTCCACAAACTGAAATTCAGAAACAAACATAATCACCATTAAAGACATCTATCAAATGGCTAAATGATTCGAAAGATAAATATGTATCTATCAAATGGCTAAATGATTTGAAATGTAGACATCATCACCATAATGTTTGTTTTGACATGTAGCTTTAGCAATACGTACAAGTATATATCAAATTTCTAAATGAGTCATCAATAAATAAAGATGAATATATGAACTTGTCGATAAACACCATAGCCTACTAGACAAATTCATATATAAAAAGACCTTACCATATTATAGATATATGTCATTGACTATGCACACCCGCATTTACAGTTTATTTTCCACCTGCACCAAAACTTAACTCCTTTTTGGGTCTATAAAACAATCTTTGCCTATGGCCAAATTAATAGTTATGAGAAAGTTAGAGATATGCAGTTCTACAAAGGTAGATGCAGCAATAGACTTAATAATATATTCAAGTTTAGGCTAAATTCTACTGAAGTTTACCTTTTATGAACTTTAAAGTATATGATATTGAACTCAAACCAAAGCCAAATGGTTACTAAATATCTAAATCATTCTGACGGCAGGCTTTTGAAAAGTTATGCACTCTCATTATCCCAAATTTGATTGTTATGCTCCAAACCACTTAATCTCTGAAATAAAGATTAAAAAATTGAATATACCTGTAAACAATCATCATGAGGGCTCTCATCAAGAATACCAAGAAAACAATTCAATGTCATCGAACCATCATTCATGACAAAATCAACATAATTGGTAAAAAAAAACCTCAAATTCGCCTCTTTCTTTTACCGCTTCCTTTCTCAGCAAACGCCATTTCAATCAACAACTTTAGAATAGTACGTAGAATCTAATCAATCCCAATAGTATATGTATACGATAGGATTAAACATTACCCATATGTAATCATTTTGAAGTGTTTGTGAGTGTGAAATCTAATTAAATACATATAAATTCGGTTTGGTTTTTGGGGCAAACCTAAACCGAACTAAAATTTTGGTTAAACCAGAAACTTTGACCTTTGGTTTGGTAATTTTGTGGCTGTTATTAGGCTTAATTTGATTAAATGTTATGTTTCTACTCACCTTTAATTGGAGGGTATTGGTATTGACTTGCTTTTTAATTATATTATGTGTTTATAGAGAACATTATTTATGCATTTTTGTTTGGTGTTGCAGATGTATGTGACAGAACCAGATACTGGTATCTATGCGATTCCAAGAGTTCTTGCTCCTATGCCTGAAAAGGTTCATTTTCATTACTATTTGTTTGTATAAACAATTCGTTTTTAATATTCAGAATTACAAGTGTTGTTCTGTTACTATTTTTCTAAATAATCCAGTGAATAATAATATGCGTTTGTTCGGTTGCAGTACATTAGATGTGCAAAGAGTGATTGGGGTACTTATAATGTCACGGAACCACCTATTGACGCACTTAGGGATCCCATGTACAAATTAGAGTGGGAGGTTATGAAGGTGAGGAGCCCGTGCTTTATTTTCTTTTAAAATTTGTAATTTCTATTTATATAGTTTAAAATTTGGATGATCATGTTAATCTTTACTAATTTTGTTTTGCGTAGTTAATTATGTAAACTATAAAGTAATATGCTCGGGTATATAGGTGCAGGCCGAGTTTTTCAACCTTCACTCCTCCGTATGTTGTTTGGAGAAATGTGTTGAAGAGCTATATTCGTGTTGTAGCTATCCGAGACTAATATTTAAACATGACCGAATAAGAATAATGTAGTTTTTGTAAGGACCGTAAAACATCCCTTATAAAAGGCACAATAATTTCATCGGTATCCACTTTCACAATATCAATAATGTAGGTTTTGAAGAGCTATATTCGTGTTCTAGCTATTTGCAACATTTTCATCAGTATCCACTTTCTCAATATCAATAATTTTTTACTCTAAAACATCCCTTATAAAAGGCAATTTCACATTTATATGCTGTGATCTACCATGATATACTTGATATTTTGATAAATGCGACGCACTTTGGCTATCACACCATACAACAATGCGATTGAACTATATCTCAAGTTTGCTAATTAAGCCTTTTAACCACATTGCTTCTTCCACAGCTTCACTCAACGCAATCTATTATGATTCAGTAGTTGATAATGCCACTACATGTTGCAGCGAAGCCTTCCAACTCACCGTACAACCGAATACCTTAAAGACATATCCACTTATTGACCTGCTCCGGTCAAGATCTGTAGCAAAATCAACATCAGAAAATCCAAGCACTTCAAAACCAAGATTAAACTCTTTCCCATATACCAACCCAACATCTGAAGTTCCATTTAGGTACCTTAATATCCATTTTACAGCGTACCAGTGCCTTCTCCCCGGATTAGCAAGATATATACTTATTAAACTCACTACATAAGACATATCTGAACATGTACATACCATCAGATACATCCAACTCCTTACAACGTTGGAATATGGAATTTTTGACATAAAACTTATATCTTCCCTGATTTTGAGCTAACAGCTTGAATTGTTGACCCATAGGAGTCTGCACACTTTTACACTTCTCCATAAAATAGTTCAACAGCACTTTTTAGCATCGCTCGATTGTGCAAGTTTTAGTATTTTCTTTCCTCAGTCTCTATAAATTTCCATGCAAAATATTTTTTTAGCATCTCCCAACTCCTCAATGTCAAATTCAGATATAAGAAGCACCTTAGTATCCTTTATTATTTCTCTTCTTTTACAATCATCAAAATAGTCGGTCAGCATGAATGGAGTAATAGACCCTATTTAGCGTCTAACGATATGTAAACCTTTCTTGTAGGTGGTTGCCCATAGAACTTAATTTTCCGAATTCTTATTAAGTTGTTTTTAGTGTTTTGACACAAGTGAGTTTACACTAACTTATTCTTTATGATGTGAGTTATACAGGATTGTGTGTTATACATGTTTAATGCCTATATGTGAACTATTATATGTTGTTTGGCTATATTGAACTATTAAAAAGAGTTGTATCAATTTTTCTTTCACATTTGAGATAACAATCTGGCCATCTTCTCACGAGGTTGACACTTTGCCACCAAAGGTTTAGCTCTTGGCATAGTCAGTCTGTTTCCTTCAGTCATGTCAATCATCTCGTCTCCGATTCTTTCCCACTCAAAGCATTGAATAAGTGTACCCAACGCCAACCCGACCATTCGAATGGCCAAGTTTTCTGCTGGACACCTCCTCCTTCCGGCCCCAAATGGCATTAGCTTATACCCATCTCTTGAACCTTCTAACCCTATGAATCTCTCGGGTCTAAACTTCTTCGGTTCTTCCCAATTCTTGGGGTCGTTTTGCATCGCCCATACGTTCATTAACAATATCGTGCCGCTTGGGATATGGAACCCTCCAACTGTACAATCCTTTGAAGACTCATGAATCAGGAGGGACCTGCTGGGTACATTCGCATAGTCTCATTTATTATGCATTGTAGATAAGGAAGATTTGGTATGTCGGATTCGTTAAGTAGACGATCTTCGCCTACGTAACTATATATCTCTGCTTAAGTGAAGTCAAGAAATTAGGAAACCCAAACAAGAATACTACTGTTCGGAGAATCCTTGAATTAGAAAATCTCAAGTATGTATCTTCATATTCTAAAAGCTACATGAAAACGCCTATATCTACGTTATTCTTATTTTAAGATTCCACATTATATGGGACAACATGGCTTTGAACTTCATCACCGAAGCAATTGAAAATCTACCAAAACCAGTGTTGATAGTCATCAGCTCTTGCAAAGTCACAATGTATCTAGGTAAGAAAGAAATTCTATTTCTTGATCATTTCCTATTGAAAAATTAAAGAATCTTAAAAAAATACAAACTAACTCCTACACTCATAGGTCGCATACAACTAACAGCTACCTCAACCACCCACTATTACCTAAACCCTGATATTAATGATGTGCATACAACATCACAGGTCGCATACAACTAACAGCTACCTCAGCCACCCACTATTACCTAAACCCTGATATTGATGATGTGCATATATCACTTCCAGAGTAGCAATTATTACTTAAAACCTCTATCTTTTAAGTTCATTCTCCACTCTTAATTTTATAATAACTATATCCTCATACAACTAAATGCAGGTACCAAATCAAGTACAGTGCCAACCCACTAATTCCTATTCAAAAGCAACCTTTTAACGATGCGGAATCTGAAAAAACAAGAAATGGGTATCCTTTCAAAACAATTCTGAACCTAAATCCAAGAACATACAAGGTAACAATATCTATTCAAATCACATTTGAAATAAATATGAGAAACTCATATAAAATACTCAAATTCAAAGTTTAGTCCGATAGATTCACTACGGAGGCCACCATCATTGAACAGGGCACGACAATGGATTGGTTCTACATTGCTTGCCCGGACTGCTCAAGAAAGCTTAAACGCAACAACCATTTGTTAGAGTGCCACAATCACGGACCAATCACAAAAGAACCAAAACACATGTAAGTCACTTTAACCACCCACAAAACATTCATCAAACCATGAAAAGAAAAAAATTGACACAAGTTGGAAATAAGCAAATAATAATTACTTGCTCCAAATATATTCTTACTGATGTGATAATTTTTTATACAATCAAATTATTCCTTTTGAAGTGAAGAATTTGATCTTTATTCTACTATAATAAACTATCAAATCATTTCAAAATTTCGGGTACTACTTCAAAGCTTTCCTCACCGATGACACAACACAGGTATCGGTCACTTTCTTCAGCCCTATTGCTGATGCTATAACAGGCATTGATTGCAAGAAGATAGTCATGGAACTCGGATACACCGATCCACGTAACATGCCAGACCCAATCCTTAAACTAAAAGGAAAACCAAAAATTTTCCAGTTCCACTTTAATCCAAGATGCACTGCAGAAAATGTAAGTTTCATAATTGAAAATTTCATGGAAGTAACAACTGATAACGTGGAAAGCCAGCAACAAAACGAATACTCAACCTCCACGCTCACCAAAAGAAAATTCACATCGAACGAAAACAGCCCAACAGCAAACAAGGCGAAACATCTCAAACCAAACTCTCCCAACCATGAAGGTACCCACTCTTGCAACACTCAAAACATTTATATTTGTTGGATAATCTTGATGGGTCGTGGTGCGGGTCGGTTTAGTCAATGATGGATAGTCCATGTTTGACTAATTATTTAGCAAGAGGAAGTGCCGTGAATTATGGAAAGGCCTAGGTAGTGGGTGTGTTAGTGGAGCATAATTTTAGGAAGTGGTAGATGATGTGTCCATGTTGCTTAGCATAGGATGTTTTGTTTTCTATTTATATGTATGTTGTTCTTTTATGAAATCAGAGAGGAGAATTAATCAAATGTAGTCCTCCGTGAGTTTCTTTCTCCTGCAGCACTGCTGCATTTTTCTTTCTTATTCATGAGTTTTTCAACATGTAGCCACTTGTGTTCTTGTTGTTCTCCCGTAGCTTCGTGCACTGCAGTGTGTTTTCTGTTTTTCCTTTATGAGTGTGAGAAGTATGCTCCTTGATATCCAACAATATTTAAAGAACTCCTTTATATGTCCAAGCTAACACATAACTAATAGTTTTTCTCATTTATTCCTTGCACAGATAATATAATGCACCAAGAATGACAAGGACAAACCACTTATCACAACAACAAATGAAGATGCAAATACCACCTTTTGAAACACCTTTTACATCTTCCCCATGAAACCTACATCAAGGACAAACTGCCAATGATACTTTTCTTTTGTATATGCGGTTAAGAATTGTTCCTATCACAATACCACCTTTTGAAACATCTTTTACATCTTCCCCATGAAACCTACATCAATGAAGAATGGTTCCTATCGCACATGTAATGCGTAAATATCTCTACAATTGCATGTATAAACATATTGGCTTTTAATATTGTTCCTATCACAATACCACCTTTTGAAACATCTTTTACATCTTCCCCATGAAACCTACATCAATGAAGAATGGTTCCTATCGCACATGTAATGCTTAAAAATCTCTACAATCGCATGTATAAACATATTGGCTTTTAATATGCTATCTCTACATATGTCATGCATAAAATCTCTACAATTACATATATAAACATATATGCTTCTAAAATATGTTATCCCGACCCGGGGCGACGCCCGGGCAAAATCACCCTAGTTAATATCAATCCGTTAATAATCTTTAATGTTAATAATTAATTAGATGTTTGTGTAATTCACGGGTTGGTTGTACAAAAAAGATCAATATTAAATATTAATTAAAATATACTAAATAATTGTATAACGCCAAAATAACGAGAATTTAAATAAATGACAATAGAAAAATCAAAATTGTTATCATTTAAGAAAAATCAAAATTGGATTTCGGTTTTTACAAAAATGGTTTGTTCAGAATGGGAGGTGCAAAGAGTGATTGGGGTACTTATAATGTCACGGAACCACCTATTGACGCACTTAGGGATCCCATGTACAAATCAGAGTGGGAGGTTATGAAGGTGAGGAGCCCGTGCTTTATTTTATTTTAAAATTTGTAATTTCTCTTTATATAGTTTAAAATTTGGATGATCATGTTAATCTTTACTAAATTTGTTTTGCGTAGTTAATTATGTAAATTATAAAGTAATATGCTCGGGTATAGAAGTGGCGAAATGGTTGGGTACCGGATAATGGGTTAAAACGGGCAATCATTTTGTGGGTTAGAACAAGATGCTGAACCAATCTGCAGACCAATTCTGGTCCATTTTGTTTAATTATTAGTTTGAGTAGAGCAATGTTTAACAACAGGAGAAAATATTTCTTTACAATCCACTCTTGCCCTTTGAGTGAAACCCCTGGCCACGAGTCTTGCTTTATACCTTGGTTCTTGTACCCTTGGTATCCCCTCTTTGATCATAAACAACCATTTATAGCTCCTGACCAACTTCTAATCAACATAATTTATGCAAACCCGGGTTAGAAAGCATGCATCTAACCTTATTCAATAGAGTTCTACTCATTCTATGTGCAAGTCCACTTTGTTGAGATTCCTGCCACTATAAGAAGCCTAGCAGTTCCATTCTGTTTGGAGAAATTATTAAACTGATGATTGCAAAATTCAAGACATTATAAGTACTCAGTTTCACGATCTTTCTCCCTGTTTGATTTTTAACTAGAACTTTCCACTCCTTGAACTTATTGAATGCTTCATTTTTGTGATTTAAAATATAGATCCACACTCTTCTTGAATAATCATCGACTATTGACAAGAAGCATTTCCCTCCACCTAAGGATTCTACCTTTGAAGGTCCCCATAGGTCAGCATGAACGTAATCAACAATCCCCTAAGTATTGTGAGAACCCTCGCTAAACCTTACTCAATGAGCCTTCCCATACACACAATGCCCACAAAACCCAATATCACATGTTTATGTATCATCAAAGACTTCCTTCTTACTTAGCATGTTTAGTCGTTGATTACTTGTGTGTCCAAGCCTTTTGTGCCATAATTGGGACAATTCTAGGTGTTTACCTTCGACAACAACTTCCATTGACATTTCTGCTTGAACACTTTCATTACACCTTTGGTAACCTTTACCTTTCCATCCTTTAATCGCCGCACATCCTTATCTTTTGAACTTTGCAAGTAAAATGAGATTTATACGTCACATTTTTTAGTTCCCACATTGACCCATCATGCAACTTTAAAGTGACTTTTCCCACTCTCTTAACTTCACATGACGAATCATCACCGAACATGACAGTTATAGCTTCAGCTTGTTGAAATTCTTAAAGGAATTCTCCATTAGGTGTCATATGAAAAGAACACCCGGAATCTAAGACCCGTTCATCTTTCATATCGCAGTTTGATACTACTAAAACCTCTGCACTCTCATACCCATCAAAAACTTCCTCAGAATTCAATGAACCCTTTGTTCTTCAATGATTACCCCCTTCTTTTTCTTCCTTTCAAGGCAATCACGTTTTAGATGCCCTTTTGAATGGCATTTGAAGCATTTCCTTTTGAATTTGGACTTTGATCTTGAGGACCCTTTCAGTTTGAAGTCTCATTTTTCTGATCTACCCCTTGCAAAACAAACCTTCCCATGCATCATCCTTCAAGTCCGTTCTCTTCTTTAATTCTTTAGAATTCAAGGCAGCCAGAACTCCCTCCATTAAAAGACACTCCCGGCCATACATCAAGGTATCTACAAAATGCTCATACGTCATTGGTAATGATGTAAGAAATATGATTGCCCTGTCTTCATCTTCTAATATGACATCAATGTTTTCCAAATCAAGTACAAGCGTGTTAAACTCATCTACATGATCTTCCAACGACTTACCCCGTACAAATTGAATGTGTACCATCTTTTCTTGAAATACAGTCAATTTGCTAGGGACTTGGTCATGAAGAGCCTTTCCAATTTTGAATAGATGCCTGTGGCTGTTGTTTCCTTGGCCACTTCCCGGTGAACTCGATCACCAAGGCTCAAGATGATTGCGCTATGAGCCTTGTCCATGATTTCTTCCCGTTCTCTAACCGACAACTAGGAGTGTTCACGGGGCGGGGCGGGACAGGTAGTGGAATTTTTGTAAACCGTTACTGTGGGGCGGGTATCTAGTTTTAGAAACCAAAACCGAACCGCACACAGCGGGTACCCGTTGTGCGGGTACCCGAAGAGAGGCGGGTATCCACAGTTCGGGTCACGGGTACCCTAAAATTGAGTTGTTTTTCATTTTTGTTGTTTTCGACAAGTTCAGATTCATAATATAGCAATAAACAATGGTAGAAACAACTCAACAATAATGAATAAATCACTAACAGAACAAATAGATCTTCGATTAGAGCATCGTAGAAACGAAAAACCGATAGAATTGAAGTTGGCACTGATGATCGATTTCAGTGTCTCTATCTTGAACTCTCGATCATTGCAAGCTTGCAAACTCTTAATGTCGAAGCTAAAAAAAAGAAATCGGGGAGACGGTGGGGGCTACCAGATTAAGTTAGATAGTTTTGAGGAATTTAAGTTTCTAATAGCTCTTGTTATTTCATCTTAACATATATATATATATATATATATATATATATGTAAGTTAAAAGCATGCGGGGCGGGGCGGGTACCCGCAGATATCAAAATTTAAAAACCGAACCCGCCCCGTGTTCAACGGGTACCCTAGTTTTTGGGTTTTTCGGGTTATGGGTTCTACGGGTATCGATTTTTTCGGTTCCGGTTCATGCGGGGCAGTTCGGTTTTTCGGTTTTTTTGAACACCCCTACTGACAACACCGCTTGTAAATTGTTCTCTCCACCAAGAGCCACTACAATCCTCTGATGCACCAAAAGTGCCCTCATCTCAACTCTCTACGAACCAAAGTCGTTTATGCCATCAAATTTCTCCAACTCAAATTTTGTTCGAGTCATATTGATCTTTGATTCTCTCCGTTCATGTGAATTAGGTCACCAGCTTACAATTCTTTCTTCCCTAGCGTTGGAAAAACAAGGCTCTGAGACGACTTGTTAATTGAAGTTGTAAACATGACTTGTTAATTGAAGTACAACTCAAGAAGATTCTTTATTGAATTAGGGTTTCCCCATTACTGATTACAATAAGGAAAATTACAACTTAAAATGAGTACGCATACCGTGTTCTTAAGATGGCTAATCCAACTAACACTTACAAGTAATAAGAAATAACCCCACGCCCCTTCAAGATAAGAAACTTTACACTTTAACCCATGTAACTCTTAACTAGTCTCAAGAACTACATAATATGATATTGTGTGTGTGTATATATATATATATATATATATGCTAGCTGTAAAAAGACTTGTATCGATTTTTCTTTCACATTTGAGATAACAGTCTGGCCATCTTTTCACGAGGTTGACACTTTGCCACCAAAGGTGTAGCTCTTGGCATAGTCAGTCCCTTTCCTTCGCTCATGTCAATCATCTCGTCCCCGATTCTTTCCCACTCAAAGCATTGAATAAGCGTACCCAAGGCCAACCCGACCATTCGAATGGCCAAGTTTTCTGCTGGACACCTCCTTCTTCCAGCCCCAAACGGCATTAGCTTATACCCATCTCTTGAACCTTCTAACCCTATGAATCTCTCGGGTCTAAACTTCTTCGGTTCTTCCCAATTCTTGGGGTCGTTTTGCATCGCCCATAAGTTCATTAACAACATCGTGCCGCTTGGGATATGGAACCCTCCAACTGTACAATCCTTCGAAGACTCATGAAACACGAGGGGACCTGGTGGGTACATTCGCAGAGTCTCATTTATTATGCATCGTAGATAAGGAAGATTTGGCATGTCGGATTCGTTAATTAGACGATCTTCGCCTACGTAACTATATATCTCGGCTTGTGCTTTCTTTAGAGTTTCAGGATTATTTAACAAAAGTGATAACATCCATTCCATTGTTCCGCTTGACGTATCAGTCCCCGCTGACAATAGTACCTAACATACACAAGAAAGTTTACAACTTATAAAAATGTGTATTATAAAAATAGAAAAAAAAACAATTAATTAATAATAATATTAAAAATTTAATAATATACCTGCATTAACCCTTTGATAATTTCATCTTTATAATATTCATGTTCTGTCTCTTGCAACTTCAGCAAAACTTCGATCAAGTTCTTGTGTTCCTTCTCTCGGTCGTCACCGTCCGCCCCCACCGCCATCTTTGTTTTGTGCTCTTCTATCAAACCTTGCATAAACTCATTTCTTTTGTCCCCCAACGCCACCATTCTCTTCTCCAACCGTCGTCCTCCCACCCACTTCCACCAGGGCAAATAATCTGACACATTTGTGGTCTCCATCATCAGAAAAGTCTCCTCAACAATCTCCTTAAACCGGCCTCCCTCCTCCACATCCACAACGGAATCATCAAAATACCTCTTCCTGGCGATCATCATCATCATCACGTTCAACATGAGTTCAAAAAACATAGACTTCATCTCCACCACTCCATCACTCACCGCTCTTCGGTACACCTTTTTAGCCAACAGCAACACCTCCTCCGCACGAACGGAGTTAAGGGTTTGTAAACGGTGAGCAGAGAAAAGCTCACCAGAGGCAATACGGCGAAGATTAAGCCAGTGATTGCCGTAACTTGACCAAAAAAGGCTGGTGTAGTTATACCCGAGGTGCTTTCCTACAAGCAAAAGAGGACGGTTGGCAAATACAACGTCGTTTGTGGTGAGACATTCCTCCATGGCCGCGGGGGAGGAAACCAGTAAAGCCCTGCGGGATCCAAAGCGGAGCATGAGAATTGGGCCATGGCGGTGCGAGAGTTTGGCTAAGGCTCGGTAAAGAGGGCTCTTAAGTAAGTAAAGATGACCGAAAATTGGTAAGCATGGGAAGGGGGTTGGCGGTAGATTTTTCTTCTTTCCGATGATAATTTTGGTAATCCATATTGCGGAAAATATGATGGTGAGCATAACATAAAATGTCTTCATTTTGTTTTAAGAAGATTTTCTTTTGATTTGGTTCAAGGGATTAATAACAATGTATGTATTAATTTATAGTCAAGTGATCGGCCGGTGAATTGGTTGTACGCACGTGTTTACTTATAACTACCAAACTAGTTTATAGACTCATGTATGCACGGATATTAAGAGAAAGAAAATATGCGTACAGATTTTGTATACACGAGTATTACATGACTAAACCTGAAACACGACATAATCCAATAGAGAATTGGTAGATAAAGAGGCACATCTCCATGATTAAATCTGTTACCAATGACCATCTTACCTTTTGAATAGGCTCCATTGCATTTCCACTTCTAAAGCAAAATTTTCATGCACCTTGCAAGTAAAAGATAAAAATAACAACTTACGTGTTAAATATTAAAAAATCAAGAACGGTTTCCTATCTTGTGTATAGAAAATTAACATTTCTATTTTAATGTTTTCTTTGGCTAACTACCTACACTAATAAAATAGTTTCAGGACCATCAAGAACAACTATCTTTACATCTTTGGATTTAGATTTTTAAATATATAATATATCATCTTTTAATGATACATTTTATTTTAAACTATATTTTATAAAAGGTTTCATACATCTTTCTAATAAGATTGAAAATGCTTTAAAATCAATAATTAAACACTTTGAAGAGCATACTCAAGTTGATCACTCGACTCATCACCATAACCCTAAAAAAACCACTCAGCTAACCAAAAATTATCTACACGTTACTATTAATGGAAAAAGGTATGCAATTCAGTTTCCTTCCTAATTTTCTCATTAACCATAAATTCCAAGACATATAGCATAAGTCTGAGATAATTATGATACCTCTACGTGCAAATATTTGATAGAGTTAGAAGCCTCTCTTTCCTCAATCTCCAAATAAAAATATTTATTTTGAAGGAAATGATTTTAACCATATCGTTTGTGAATCTCCAAAGAATAAATCATCTAAAGCTAGCATATCTTAATGAAGAAGCAGAGAATGTTCATGTGCTCTCCAATGCCCACTTCCAGCAACCATCTTGATCAAGTTGAAACAAGCAAAAACGATCAAGATTAACCTCATTGAGGGAAGCATTGGTTGAAGTAATTGATTTCCATGTACCAGCTTTCTTTGTGACTAATAGGAATTGAAGTTATCATTCAGTAATTTTTATTCACCCAGATATACAGTTAGTTGTATGCATGGCTTATTAATTATTATAAATTTATAATTCATAAGATTTAAATAGTTGAATTAGAGTTGTCATTTTTTTCATTAATTTGTTGAAACCCTTCTTCAATTGTGAGAATAATAATAATAATACTAATTAAAAGGTTATGCTATGTTTGATTGATCGATTATGGAAAATAAAATCAAAATTAATTTAAATCTGAATCCGGCCATTACTATCGATCATAATTTTAATTCTTTTCCTTCAAATATTTTTGTTTAAATTAATGTAAAATTATATATTTTTGTTCTTCCTGAAACCCCAATATAAATAAAGTAATTTTGATGTCTTGAATTAATTTTATTTATAATTTTAATGGTGAATTAGATGTAAGCATTAATTAATCCATGCATTTTGTAGCCCACCACCATGTGCCTTTAACATTCAATTTAGCTCTCAGCCACCATTTAGATAACATATATGACAAGATTTAAAGCCCTTAAGCTATTAATCCCTAGACCGCCATTTTCTTTCGAAGCAACAACTTTCTCCTTAGAAACCGAACAGAATTTTGATTTGGTCATGGATCCACCCCAGAAAAATCAACAACGGCAAAAGACGCAACACTTTTAATGGAGCTTTATACAATGAGAAATAATAAGATCCCATGGTCCAAAGTGTAACTTCCTCAAAATAGACCTACACGTATGCGGATGTGGTACGTAGAAATTTTAAATAAATAAATTATATATATATATATATATATATATTCTAGTTATTAAAATAAATTAAGAAAAAAAGCTATTAAATGGAGTTATAAAAATAATAACAAAAATAGATAAAATTAATAAAATATTAAACAGTTTAAAATAAGGATTCCGAAAATATCCCCGTTAGTTGAAACAGGTAAATGGGTATTAAATTGTAAGTTAAAAAGGGAAACAAGATACCACTTGTAGATATATTTGAATCATGATTCGGTTCCCTCATCCACTTACACATCCCCACGTTCAAACACACACTCTCTTCTTGTGTTCTTGGCTTTTGAAGGGGCAAACAAAGAGAAATCAATCAAGCTCTTACTCCAGCAACCAACTTCAAGTTTCAATCTGTTCTTCATCATCTCCTTCATCCTAAGTTGTAAGTGTTCTTTCCTAGTTCATCCTTGTTCTTCATTTTTGGGTGTTTAGGTCAAAAACAGGTCAAGCATAAACTGGTTAGAACTCAGGTGGATTGATTAGAACACAAATTATAGCTTAGAACGGCTGTTTTGATTGAATTGACTAACTTGGTTCACATTGGTAAAAAATGGTCAAAATGGAAAAAGTTATCAAGGACCAGTTTTTATTGATTCAATCAGTTTCTATAGCTTCTACAAATCATATTAAGTAAAAATTATGGATTAAAAGTGTTAGAATTGTTAAATTTCAAGAATTGATAAATTCCGTCAGGATCACTTATGAGTTATTTCATAATATGAAATAAAGGGGTGAGTGACGTTGCTGAACAATTTTCAAACTTAGTTATTATTATATAAATTTTACCCTTTTTGTTTCCTAATGGTTAATTAATGCAACATGAATGTAAACTATAGGTGCTAGATGTACCCCACCGATATACATGTATGTGTGTTTGATTCTAATAAATGAATAAAGAAAAGATTACGGATGTGTGTTCATGTTGACTTGTAAATAAGAAAACACAATCAACGTGTGTGTATGCTTTGATCTTCACAAAAATCATGAGAGGACTTAGTTTGGTTTCATGAACTACAAGTGTGATATGCATGTCTTGGAAAAGAAAAGGAAATAAATAACTAGATGGATGTATAGAGGTTTTCATAAATAAATTATGTGGTAAGTGCTTAGTGTTCTCAAAGAATGAGGTGTATTGAAAATGGTAGATCGCGATGTGTGTTTAGGTGTTGAATTGCCATGTAACTAAAATTAAGTCTTAAGTGCTAACCGATGAATCGTGATGACTGAATCGCCTTGTGTCCATGGCAAGTTAATCGCCAAGAAGGTTGAGTCCCTAAGGGGACTCTTCAATAGTTAACCGTAAGGATCGCTAAGTGGGCCGATCGTCAACCTACAATGGTCAAGCACCGAGGTGGGTTGGATAGCTAACCACACCAAACCGGTTAGTGTCGGAATCGTGAACCTGTAAACCATATGGATCACAAGTGTATTGGTTGGGTGGATCTCAAGTGTGGGGTTTTGGGGGCTTTCAATAGTCGACAAACGTGAATGGGGTAAAAGACCCTATTTATCGTCTAAAGATGTGCAAACCTTTCTTGTAGGTGGTTGCCGACAGAAGTTAATTTTAATAGAATCTTTATTAAGTTGTTTTTAGTGTTTTGACACAAGTGAGTTTACACTAACTTATTTATTATGTTGTGAGTTATATAGGATTGTGTGTTATACATGTTTAATGCGTATGCGTGAACTATTATATATTGTTTGGCTATATTGTTGTGAACTGATTACCGATGGGATTATGGGATGTTGTGCAGCATCAAGGTCGAGTGGACCATTAGTATTGGTGTTGGTGGGCATCATGGCCGAGAATGTTATATGTGCTATCGTGATGTGATATGTTATACTTGCGGTGTATGCTATCCGTCATAAGGTATGTGTATTGGTTAGCTCACTAAGTTTTATGGTTACCCGTTGTTATTCTTTTTCTTCAAGTACTTATAGTAAGGACAAGAGGAAAAATCAACATTATTTTATTAAAAAGTGTTTAATCAATTGGTTTCCTTTTGATGTTTTAAACAATATTCTCATACTATGATTTGACAATGATTGTAATTTTATATATATGGAATGATGGTTCCTTCTATGTCGTCTCCTTATATTAAAAAAATTTGGAACGTTACACATATGCATATGTGCACCCAGATGCATTGCTTCTAGATCATAACTAGAGTTTAACTAAAGCAAACTAATTCCTAACTAAAAGAGTAAGAAAACCATAACAAAGTCCCATCAAAATTCAAAATAATTCATGAATCAAAAGGTAATAATCACCAAACTATTCATAAAAAACTTTTGCATTTTCAAATTTTAAAAATAAAATGAAATCTCAAACAAAAGCATATTGAATAAAAAAAAATAAAAAACGTAAGGTGTGGAGAGAATCACAGCGGAACCTACAACCATTTTACAATCATATTTTTATAAATTTAAACTTTTCAATGGCACCTAGCCACTGTAGCCACCTAATTTCCTTATTTTTCTTTAAAACCATCTTTCAGTCTAATATGTTACTAACTTAGATGAACACCCATCTCCGGGTCTTTTTTTAATTCAACAATTAGCACTAATTTCTTTCATTCAACAAAATTCCCACATTTCCTTTGTTAAAATGTGCTAGTTACTATGTCATGTATTTCTGAAAAAAAAAAGAGTACCTTTAGATTAAGTGAGTGTGTATTAGTCGTTCAAAATTTACAAAAATAATTACACAAACAAAGTATTTAAATATGAGAAAATAATTACACAAACAAAGTATTTAAATATGAGATATGTTTTTTCTTTTAGCCGATTAAAAATAAAAACAGAGAGAAAAACTAATTAATTGATCTTGGTTTTGGGTTTATTTCATAGAATAGTAACCAAGTTTGAAAACCGTTCTGTCAATGTTACTTATGGGTTATTTTACAATGTGAAATAAATAGGTGAGTGACCTTGCTCAATAATTTTCAAACTTGGTTATTATTATATGATTTTTCCCCATTTGGTTTCCTAATCTTATAACCTATTTAAAAGAAAATGATGATAAAATCATCATCCTTTTTATAAAATCATGTTTTTAAGAACCAATTGGGAGGGGGCTGGATGAAAATTGTGAGGAGGTTTTATAAAACATGTGAGGGCTTTTAAGAAAATGCGAGTGAGTTTTATAAAATTGTATAATAATGTAACTAATTATAGGTTGTTTATCAATTATGTTTAGTAACTTGTAATACATTTTGTTTAGAGAAAAAATAATTATATATTTGCGACCGTCTCATTTTTATCTATGTTTTGGTGTAAATTTTATTGTAATATAACATTTTTCAAAAATTAGTATATTCTTAATTTTTTATTATCCATTAATCGTAGTGGGTAGGTAATTTTTTGTTTAGCTGAGGGTTTAGTTATTGATTTTAAAACATCTTATCTTATAACCTTATTAAAAGAAAAGGATGACAAAACTAAATTTTCACCAATCACAACATCCCATTTAAAAAATAAATAAAAAAAATCATGTTTAAAAATATAGTGACGTCATCCAAAAAAACCAATTTTTGAATTTTAGATTAGTTACAACTAATCTAGTCAAATTAATGCTTCAATTTATGACCAAATGATCAAAGTTATTGAACGTATTAAAATTTTTGACCAAATTAAAAATTATTTTAACTTCTTTAACTAATTAACCAAATTTTAGGATGATATTTAATTAATTTATTAGTTAAAACTTTAATTGCAATTTGGAAACAACCAAAATTTGAATTTTAGATTAGTTACAACTAATCTAATCAAATTAACTAAATATGAGAAAGTGATTCCAACATTGTTTCTCAAATCTGCCATGATGAACATTGTAACAAGTTCAAGTTCATTAGTTTATTGTAATTCACATCTTTAATGTAGTTCTATTCAAATAACTAATGAATTTGAACTTACTGTCATGATCAACATTGTTTCTCGAATCTGCCGACCATAATTGTTTGTTAATCGAAATTGCTTTAATTTATTTCTAATTATTTTTACTATATGTGTTAGTACTCCTTAAAGCTATATAAGTTTAAATTTGACTTATATCATCCCTCTTGTTGACACACGTATTACTTAGCTAGTGATTAATTAATGCAACATGAACGCAACAATAGGTGCTAGATGTAGCCCACCAATTTACATGTATGTGTGTTTGATTCTAATAAACAAATAAAGAAAAGATTACGGATGTGTGTTCATGTTGACTCGTAAATAAGAAAAAACAATCAACATGTGTGTATGCTTTGATCTTCACAAAAATCATGAGGGGACTTAGGGGCTGTTTGTTAAAACAGAATGATTAAGAACTGAATGATTATGTGGTCTGAATAATTCAAAGGCTCTGAATGAATCTGCCTCTGAATGTGACATGTTGTTTGATAAAGGTTCAATCATCATTTTAACTTTAATATTGATATATTGTAATATAAGATATGATTGTTTAACAAGACAACATGCGAGAAAAGGAGTATTAGGGTAAAATACTTTGTGCTTAATGATTCAGAATGCACTTTTTAAGGTAGAATGATTCAGCAGCATTATGCCGAATCATTCAGCACAGTCTTCATTCAGAGATAGCAATCAAACACGCTAAATGCTAAATGATTCAGCATTCAGTGTTGAATATTTCCATTAAGCAGCAAACAAACAGCCTCTTAGTCTGGTTTCATGAACTACAAGTGTGATATGCATGTCTTGGAAAAGAAAAAGAAAATAAATAAATAGATGGACGTACGGAGGTTTTCATAAAGATTTATGTGGTAGGTGCTTAGTGTTTTCAAAGAATGAGGTCTATTTAAAATGGTAGATCGCAATGTGTGTTTAGGTGTTGAATTACCAATTTAAGAATGGCAACGGGGCGGGGATTGGTCCCCCGTTCCCGCTTAAAAAATCGCGGGGATTAAACGAGGATACTCGTCGGGTAACCGGGGAAAATCGCGAGTAAACGGGTATCCACGTTCAATATAAACATGTGATTAAATAGGTAAATTTCATCGCAGAAATACCCGTTAAACTAAAACTATGATTTTTCACTAAGGGAATCGTCACTGTTAGGATTTTTACCACGAGTTTTAGAAAACGTTTATACTAAATTACACGACATTATCGAATACAAACATATCTGAACTGTAATTAAAGTCTTAAAGAATTTAAATGCATCCAAAATATCAAAACCAAATAATTCAAATAAAGACAACATTAAAATTAGGTTGTGTGAAGGTGTATAAGGATTTGTATATTTTATATTTAAAATTAATTTAATGTATATTAATATATGAAGAATATTCAATATAGTCTGTAACTAATTCATAGTCCTAAAGAACTAATTTTAGCCTTTGGATCAATGATATCAATAGTTCAGATTAAATTTTAAAAATTTGGGCGGAGTGACATTTTCGTAATTCACATGTGATGATTTTACAAATCACATGTGATTGTATATTGAATCACCCGTGATTGAATATTAAAATTTTAGGACTATGTTTTTTAAATGGATTTTATTGAATACAACTCATTAATATATATATATATATATATATATATATATATATATATATATAGGCAAAAGTTCAAACGAGAACTGTTTTTCGTACGAGAACCGCGAGAACCAATCTTAGCCGTCCAATTCCCCCTCCTTTAATTGGATTGCCCACCTATGAATTCCTTACATACACCATGCCACACTCAATCCCCCCACGCTCTTCATCCATGAATTCCATTATACAAAATGAACGGCCAAGATTGGTTCTCGCAGTTTTCGTACGAAAAACAGTTCTCGTTTGAACCCTCCTATATATATATATATATGTAAGATTAATATTAAATATTATTGGGTATGTCGGGTAATCGAGGCGGGGATCATCAAACCTGTCCCTGTCCCAGTCCCCGTCCCCGTTTAAATAATCGGGTTTCCCGGTCCCCGTCTTGTTTAGGTCGGTTTTCGGTTTTCCTGGTTGGTTTTGCTTTTTTTTTGCCATCCTTAATTGCCATGTAACTAAAATTAAGTCTTAAGTGCTAACCGATGAATCGTGATGCAAGAATCGCCTTGTGTCGATGGCAAGTGAATCGCCAACAGGGTTGAGTTCCTAAGGGGACTCTCTAATCGTCAATCGTAGGGATCGCCAAGTGGGCCGATCGTCAACCTACAATGGTCAAGCACCGAGGTGGGTTGGATAGCTAACCACACCAAACCGGTTAGTGTCGGGATCGCGAACCTGTAGACCATATGGATCACAAGTGTGTTGGTAGGTGGATCCCAAGTGTGGGGTTTTGGGGGTTTCTGTAACAACAGAAAATCTTAAGCCATTTTTTTAAACACGTTACGGAAGCTTTATACAAACATGATTTCATAAAGTACAAATATTTACAAACATTAAACATCTGTTTTCAAATTCAACATTGTATCCTTTGTGTGTTACAAAATATAACATGGGCTCGTTTCCAAAATAAACTAATATCAGAGTGGGGTCAACTTCTCCTTCCACAACAAACTCACGAACCTGCAAAAACAATCAACTGTGGGGAATTAACACGAAGCTAAGTGAGAGGAAGCTTAAATCACAAAAGCAAGCAACAACAATCAATATCAAAGCATGTAATCACATAATCCAGAAGATTGGCGGTTCGGCGCAGAACTTACAACCAATGCCGCCAAAGCAAAGGTTTACCGATAGCCCACCGCCAATTGGCACAGTTAGATCCCCTCCAATACAACGGATGCATATTGCATCGAGATCATAACTAGAGTTTATCTAAAACAAACTAATTCATAGCCAAAAGAATAACAAAACTAGAACAAAGTCTCATAAATATTCAAAAGAATTCAGGAATCAAAAGTTCATAATCACCAAACTATTCACGACCTTTTTTTTTTTTTTGCATTTTCCAGATATAAAAATAAAATAAAATATCAAACAAAAGCATATTGAATAAAAAATTAAAAATGTATAGTTTGGAGAGAAGCACGGTGGAACCTATATCCACTTTATAATCGTATTTTTAAAAATTTAAGCTTTTTAATGGCAACTAGCAAATTTAGCCACCTTGTTTCCTCTTTTTTTAGAACCATTTTCAACCTAATTTTTTACTAACTTAGGTGAACACCCTTCTCGAGATCTTGTTTAATTCAACTCCTAGCACTAATTTCTATCATTCAACAAAATTCCCACGTTTCCTTTGTTTAAATGTGTTAGTCACTATGTGGGTGTAGATCTAGAAAAAAGTAGTACGCCTATAGGTGAGTGTGTGTTAATCGTTTAAAATTTAAAAAAAAGTTAGACAAACAAGTTATTTAAATACATGAAATGTTATTTCTTTTAGCTGATTAAAAATAAACATAAATAAAAACATAGAGAAAAATTAATTGAGTTTTGGTTTTATTTCATATAATAGTATTTAAAAAGTGTTCTACCAAGGTTACTTATGGGTTATTTCACAATATGAAATAAAAGGGTGAGTGGACATTGATAAAACACTTTTTAAACTTGGTTACTATTATATGAAATTTTCCCTTTTGATTTCCTAGTGATTAATTAATGCAACATGAATGCAAACAATAGGTGCTAGATGTAGCCCACCAATATACACACATAACACGTCAGATCAGATTGATCTCTCACGTAAAAACACAAACACACCACGAATCTGAGAAAGAGAACCAGATTTTAGAAAAATAAAAAAAGAAGAAAGAAAGTGAGTTGTAGATGCATCCGGCGGCGGCGAGTTCCTATCACTGTTGATGAAAAGGGCAACAAATATGGAGTTGGTTTAGTTTTTTAGGTTTCAAAATCATTTTGAAATATAGATTTGGGGTGTTCATACGACAATTTTCATGTATTTAGAGTCTGAGTTTTCATATGATTTTGGGTATGGTTGTGGTGGCCGTAATAATGGCCGCAGGTCTGTAAGTGTAGAGTGGTGGTGGTGATCAAGTGAGAGAGAGTGAGGAAATTTGGGTGTGAATGGTTATGGATTGTGTGTGTGTGTGAGAGAGAAAGAATTTCGTTTAAAATATTATCTATTTTTTCTTGAGGGGCCAGAATTGTAATATTATGAAGAGGTAAAACTGTCATTTTAAAAATACCTTTAAAGTTAATAGTTAAAGAACTAATGATGTATAAATTTTTAAAAAGGACTAAATTTGTAAATTTTTTACTTAAAGAATTAAATGTGAAATAACCTAAATTTTAAAAAGAACCGCAATCTAATTGACTCTTTTAAGAATAATGAACAAATTATGACTTTAAAAGAAATTACTTATGTATATTAATTTTGACTCTTTATTCAAATATACCACATTCTACTAAGTCATAAGCTATTTGGCTACTAATATAGTAAAATTACTAGGGTTTAGTTATTATATGTATCAAATTTTCAAAAATGGTGTAACTGTATGTACTAAACTTATATTTTTTTTATTTTTTATATAATTAAAATAAGTACAATAATAAAAAACTAAAAGTTTAATATATTTTGTATAAGTAAACCTAAATAACTAATTAACATGCCAAAGCTCAAAATAATTCACTATTGATGATTTATGGAAAAAAAAAAAGGGTAGTAACATTTAGCTTTCATAATTTCGAATAAGTAACCATAAATTTACCAAATGTACATATCCAAATTCTTGTTTGTTAACAATTAGAAAAGACTTGTAGAAAAAATGTGTTTCTAATTAAGAAAGAAAGATTAAAAGATAAGTAACCGACGTCAAGCAGAGTTTTCTGACAGCAAATTAGAATTGAAGAGGCATGCAATAATGGAGCACTTTCTGATATGGGTGCTATTATATAGCCCCCTCTTCTTACAAGCACACCTATCAAATTAAGAATGTTACATTTTCAATATACCTTTTTCACTCACATATGTCAAATCAAAGGGGGCTAAGTAGATAATAAAGGGGGCTATATAGAATTACCCTTATGATATTTGACTAATTCAATCATGAGAAAATGAGATCCAATTTGCAAGACATTGATATCTAAAATTAACACGCAAACACATTTAAATTATACTAGCGGGGTATCCGCGCAATGCGACGACGGTCAATAAAAATGGTTTGTAAATAGTTGTTTTGGTAGGTATTAATCAAAAGAACACACAAGACGTAATTTTGTAATTTTTATTTAGCAGGTGAAAAATGAATGAAATTTAGATGTAATTTTGTAATTTTTATTTAGCAGGTGAAAAGCGAATATTATATATTTTCCCTTTCTGGAATTTATGGAAAGTTATTAAGTTTATGGAATATTCTGTTTCGTAAGTTTTGCTATGGAATTTATGGAAAGGGAATATTCTGGTATTTATGAAAAAAAGAATGTTATTAAGTTTATTTTATGAAATATTTTTTTGTAGATGAGAGTAGAATAATAAATTAAGTTGAGTTTTAAAAAAAAAACTTAAATGTTTTATATAATAATGTAGATATATTAATATTTGTTAGGATTTATTTTACAAATACTTTTTTTTTTGGCACAGTGGTAAATTATGTTTGTAAACTATTGGTTGGTCATCGTTTTGAATCATGCTATCTTCTTTTTGCTTCTTTTCCTTCCGCCTGAAATGAGCTGTTTTCCCACCAAAGCTTTTTTTCCTTTTTTTAATCGATTTTTTTGATATTTATATTTTATATTCATATATTAGAATATTTTATTTATTTTTCTTTTATAACTTTTAATATTTAAAGTTCTATATAAAATATGGATATATGTTTATAACTGTCTCATTTTTATCTATATTTTGATATACACTTTATCGTAATATAATGTTTATTCCAAAATTTCCTTTTTAGTATTATCATTTTAAAAGTTTGGTTTATAATAGTTATACTACGCGGTTACGTTAGACATAATATGAAAATAAAACTTAAACAAAATGCCACTTTATTTTAAAAATGTGTTCTTGAATTATAGTTTTTATCTTTTGTTTACCATAACAACTCGCCACAACGCGCGAGTAAGAATAAACTCGTTCAATATATACATGTGAAAAAGTTCAAACGAGAACTGTTTTTCGTATGAGAACTGTAAGAACCAATCTTAGCCGTTCAATTCCCCCTCCTTCAATTGAATTGCCCACTCATGAATTTCTTACATGCACCTTGCCACACTCAATCCCCTCATACTCTTCATCCATGAATTCCACTTACCACTTGAATGGTTAAGATTGGTTCTCCCAATTCTTGTATAAAAAACAATTCTCGTTTAAACCCTCCAGTATAGGTGCATATCAAGTGTTATACCTTTCCTTTTCTTCCCCAAACTTTCTCCACTTTTTTAATTCTTTTTTATATAAACAAAATTATTAAGCTTAATTATCCTTTTCATTAATAACTAAAATATAAATAAAATTACAAATAAAATTCTAAGAAATTTAAAATCTTAATACTAATAACCAAGTTAAATCAATTCTAAAAATGTAAAAGTTACGTAAAAATGATAATAAGAATAAAATCTAAAAAACTAGTCGCTTCCGTTATCAACTTATCGGGATTTTGAATACTCCAAATGTGTTAGACCAAATTCATACTTTTCCTCAAGATCAAGAACTATACGCTCGTATAGTCCTTTGCTTATCCGGAACCGTGTCGCCTAAACATATCATCGTCATATACCGGGTTCTCGCTAAAGTAGTCGTGAACGAGCATCTCATGTCCAACTAGTCGATTTCTATTTCTCGCCGGCCTTCTCGTTTGTCGACTCGATGTTTCTTCATCGTCATCAAAAATGAGTTGCGCCGCTTCTCTCGCAATTGCAAACATAATCTTGTTATTTCTCTTGAAATAATCATTAGTCGTAGTTGATAATGATGATCCATTTGGTGAAGCCATAAAAAAACTATGTAGATATCTTTTTTTTAAGATAGAAAGTAAATTGTAGAAAGAATATATCGACTAGTAGAGATTTGAAAAGGTTGTGAAAATGAGTAAGGAAAAAATTATGTATATATAGGTGAAAATGGTGATTAATTAAAAAAAGGGGGAAACAATCATAATTTTAAAAAATTTCCATTGAGAGGGGGTGAGGGTGAGGGTGGGTTTGTTTTCTCGGGCGAGTAAGGATACCCGGAGGTACCCGCTGCTACTCGATGGGATCGAGTATCCCATAACGCACGGTCTAAAACCTATTTTGGTTGAAATTAAAAGATGTAGATGGTTATCACTTGTGATTTGGGTATACCGAAGATTTTTAGATTGGTTATTTGGTTTGAAACTTGAAATTATAGTTTGGTGAAGTATGATTTTTTCATAAATTTACTGTTTTCGCAATGTGTGTATGAAGTTGGAGTTTTATGCGAGAGTGGTATAGTTGTTGTGTTGCAGTGATGTGTGTATGAGTTAAGGTTTCATGATTTGATTTATGTATAAGAAATGTGATTTAAACGTAGTTATTATAATAACCTGTTGAGTTTACAAGCTTGTTATGTTATTGAAGACTCAAGAATAGGAAAGGGCTCATGAAGACTTAAGAATAGGAGAAGATCTCAAACAATCCTCCATATTCCAAGTTTTTAGGATTGTATGAAAAGATCAAGAAACATTTTACACAACAATCTAAATAATAGATTGTAGCATGAAAGTTCTAGATACGACATAACAATTATTGCAACGAAGCAATCCTTGTTTTAGTAAAATGATGAGAGTGTGGGGAAATATAGCGGATGAAGGGAAACGTGAGAGATTACCATTTACGAAGAAAAGTAAATGATTTAGAATACAAGTTTTTCATCCTTGTCTTTCTTTTTCTTCTATCATCTTTTATTTCATTAACTTAAAAACTCTAGTACAGGTCGCAAATTTGAGAGAAAGCAAGTTTAATAGTAAAGCTATAATTTTAAGAGCATCTTCAATGCAAGAGGTATAAGAGTAGTATAGGAGTTGTATCTAGATTGTATGGAGTGGGAGATGAGTTGAGTGAAGATGGAATGTAATTTTATTTCTTTTATAATTTATGTAATGTATGTATTACTATTGTGATGGATCTCACCTCTTGTGATATATTTAATGTAACACCCCGTTTCCGGAGGCAAAAGCAAAATCTAAGAATTAAATACCTCAAACAACTCGTACTTTGCTCTCGATCTCTTTACCCTTCAATTCCCATGTAATCCTACTGCATGAAAAGAAAATGTGTCCGAGCCAAATGTCCAGTGTGCGGATACAAAACAAAACAAGAATAATACAATATGAACACGACATATCGGATAGTAAGACTAACAAAAGACAAATACAAAAGCGGAACAATAAGTAACGAATCAATGAGGTATGAACAATCCGAGCTCAATAATACCAACACTTGTATAAAACAAGCATCAGCCAATAAACAATGGCTACATGGACCTGCAGATCCAAAGTACCAAACAATGGTAGATAAGGTGTTGGGCACTACGCCTCTATCCACAAACAATAACAATACAATAACTATGGTTAACCGATATATCTCCTAAACCCTTATCACACCACAATGAAGAGATTCCGTAACAAATCACACAGCTACGGAAGTGTCACGCCACCGGTGCCACTGTGACGTGCCTATGGTACCCCCATAGGTGGTTAATAGCTTGCATACCCAAAGTAACAATAAGACAATAACAATAAAGCAATAACAATACGATACTAACAATGACCCACTCTTAATATGAAACTCTAAAGAGGTATATAACAGTAACCAATAAGTCAATAAACGAACGAAGCCTAACTAATCTAACTGAACAATATAAGGCGTGAAAAGAACTATGTTTAGTTTCGATATAAAAATACAAGGTTTTGGGACTAACTTATATAAAATGTTTTAAACAAGAGAAACAAGAAGCCTTATTAAAGGAGTAGATTGTAACGAACGGAATTTCGAGAAAATGTTGTAATATTATTTTATCGAGAAATAAAAGAGATTTATGGAGTTTATTTATTTCTAATGATAATTAAGGAATATTATTGTTATTTTAATAAAATATAAAAAGTTGGAAAAATAAAAGAAAAAATCGGAATGAATTGCGTCGCGATGCGACGGGTTGGAGGTTCTCGACGCGACACATGTCAATCGTGTGTGTTAGTGGCTTCGCGTGTGTCTACAGTTTTGGCCGGTCGCGACACGTTTAGGCTAGGTTTATAAATATGAGTTTTTTGCTCAACCATTTCTTACAATTCTCTCTTCTAAGCCGTTACGCTGCCAAAATTCCGAGAGAACTCTAGTCTAGTGAGCGTGTGGAGTGCCGGATCTCGTTCAGTACGTGTAATCAAGGCTCGGGAAGTTCGGAAGTACCACTTCGGGCGTAGTTTCGACCGTGGTTTCGTGTTGGTGACTTCAAGAGGTATACTTTGTAATCTTTATGCTTACATTCGATTTATATAGCTTGTTAAGCCACACGCATGTCGGTTTATGTAACAGTCATGGTTTCCAGAAATTGAGATTTACAAAAACTTTTTCCACTCAATCAGATTCATCGCAACGGAAGACTTTTTAAACATCATGTTGATTAAAACAGGTAAACCATTTTAAACATTCATTAAACAAAATCACCGTTACGTCACAAACACATCATTGTTTTAACTTTGTTCATTACACCACCACAAGTTGATACTGAGTATCATCATAACAAAAGAAAACTACCCATAAGCCCCCATCTCACAAGGCCACGCACCTAAGCAACCTGCACGAGCACAAGACGTATTTCAAAGAAACAAGTGTCAGCTTTCGCCTCGTGAGTCAGCTTAGTTAACATCTCAAAATCATCATTTAAAACATTCGCAAACATATTTAGGTTAAGGTATATAAATCCCAAATCGTAACTTCACCCACCCGCATAGCATCATAAATCCCCGCACGGTCAAGTGTCATCATAAACGTCATATAACATCTTTAAATCGTCATAATCATCCTTTAACTTCATTTACATCATCAATCATCTCATTCATCTCTTAACTTCATTAACATCATATACGTCATAAATCATCTTATTGGGGTCTATATTTTGCTTTGCTATCATCACTACCCCAAATACCAAGTGCGTGCCCAACAACCACTAGGGTTCCAAGGTCCGTCCGCGATAATACCATATGCGTGCCTAGCAATTGCTAAGTTCTAGGTCCGTCCGCATTGGTACAAGTTCACTAAGCGTGTCCAGCAAGTATGGTACAAGGAAGGGCGCGACTCCCACTTGTACACACACTCCCGTGATCCGTCCGCTATAGTTACTCCGACATAAGTCGTTCAGGCAAAAGTAGAAACGGTGCCCCCAACCACTGGGCCATCCTCTCACACACGTGACGTTTTGCACATGACCCTATCTTTGTGGTCAATACATCACTCCAGTGTATAAATACACCATGTGTTGCCAAAGTTATCTAGAAACCCGGCAACCATGCATCCCATTGCTAGCATATCCTAGAAGGTACACTTTTCTTACTAGGCATCGGTATTCCATCTCTGCGTATAACTACCCCTTCCCAAATCGTCATGTCCATCATAAACATCATATCAATCTTAACATCAGAACATATATCTATAAGCATATATGCATGTGCACAAACATCGTATAAGTCGATCGCATTTCATCATTAATAAAGGAGCATGCATAGCAATCAATCGTTAATCTATCACAAACATCATATATATATAGATATATCGTCTTAAAAACTGTTAATACTATCAAAACAGATTTTGTCTATATGCTCGGTTTTGTAAAACAACCGAACTCACCTTAGTCTGAACAACCAAACGTACGATCTCAAAATGACAAACAACGCTCACAAATCAACCAAACCGCGAACCGAAACACCGCGAACAACCTACGAAGGTTACTACACGAGAAACACGATCTCATAATCTTAAACAAGTCGGATCTTACCCAAAACACCAAAACACGGCAACGAATAAACCCCGACTAAAGATTTACACGTCACGAGCTCAGAAACTTCATAAAAATGCATGTAAACGACATGCATGCGGTCTAAAATGCTAAATAACCGAAATAGAATCATAAGATTAGAGAAATATACCTCTCGGGTTCTCCCACGCGAAACTACGGTCAAAACAACGCCCGGAATCGAATCTCCAATCTTCCCGAGCCTTAGATACGAGCCCCAAACGAATCCCGACACTCCTATACGACCACACACTCGGGTTTTCTCTAAAAATTGGCAGAGTAACGACTTGGTTGAGAGTTTTGTGAGAAAATCGGCTGAAATGAACTTGTATATATAGGCCCAGAATTTCTGCCGACGCGTCGCGTTGCGATGTTTCTGACACACGCCATCACCCGACACACGCCACCGACACGTGTCCTGCCGCCCTGACGCGTCGCGCTGCGACATCTAACGCGTCGCGTCGCGACCCCTATTATTTCCGATTTTTCATTTCTTTTTTTATTTGCCTTCTTTTCTTTTACTTTTCTTTTCCAACTTTAATTAATTTATTTAACTAACAATAATATTTCTAATTATCATTATAATTAAATAAACTCAATATAATATTATTTATTTCTCCTTAAAATAATATTACAATATTTTCTTAAAATTTCGGCCGTTACAGTTTAGCATGATTTTATGGAGTTCCTAAGATTCATGACGCGTTGATCGTTGGTCAGAAATTATCATTTTGCATGTCTAAGTTTATTAGCAAGTTTAGACTTGTTTTGGATCTTTAGATCTTGTTTTTAATTTAGTGATCTCCATAGGTTATTTGACGTGTTTGAGTTCGAGTGCTTGACAATCCATGAGCATTGTTTGTCGTTTCGAGATCGTGTGTTTCGTTGTCTGGACGGAGGTGAGTTCAATATTTTTCAAAACCGAGTACTATATATTTTAGAAAGTAAAGATTTACTATACGATGATAATATGTGTTTATATATTACTTGTGCAAGAAATACGTGTGAATATTATATGTCATGAGATTGTTCGACGAGTATGCTATGTTATGAAATCATTATGTGTTATCGACGTTTGGTCCAATGGACGTAAACATGATTTTAGAATAAAATGATGACGTACTTGATTATTTTCATTTTGAGTACTTATGAAATTATGAGTTTTATCACATTGATGATTTATGAGGCCTTGGGACGGAGGTAGTCCTATCCTTATTGATGATACCTAGTAGATTGAACATTCTAGAAAAGGTGCTAGCCATTTGTGGGTTACCGGGCGTTCATGACAAGTCTGGGACAACGCAATGATGTATTTATACTCATTGGAATTATGTTTGGTACTAGAGGTTTGAACCTTCTAGGAAAAGTGCTAGCCATTTGTGGGTTACCGTTACCAACGTCGCTATAAAACACTAGTCAATAGGACCAGTACAAGAAAACGCACTGGAATATTTATTGACGAACTACTAGCTATAAAAGGAGCAACGAATCCGAACAAACGATTATTTAACGATAGCGAAAGTATATAATTCCGTACATAGAAGTTAAGAATCCCTACGAGCATGAATCGAGACAATCAAGGACTTTTAGTTAAGAGACAGAAACCGCATAACTGACCATATAACAGTAGCGAAAGAATAGATATCCGTACCTTGTACACAAGCGGAGACCTCGTAAAGCTTATTCATAACAACCACGTTATTTTCTCTTTAACCCGTCTAAAAAGAATGTAAGTTAATGTTAATTGTAGCTTATTTTAGTTAAATTTATTTGCCTCAGTTTTCATTTATGTTAATCGGGTTACCTTTAAACCTTCCCATGTACTAACTTCTTGGTTCCAAAATTCAACCAAAACTGAATTATTAAACTGGAAGAATCATCCTCCAGGCCACTAAATTCTATTATTTCAAGTATTCAACTGATGTAGCATTGCATATATGTTGTCTGCTTGTATTCTTCCTTCCTTTTATTCATTCCTAAACAGATTTACCAACAAGTTGTTCAAATATTCATTGTCATAATCTAACCTTCCTGTTACTCAATTAGCCATCAACTGTTTTATGTCCCTTACTAACATGATATTCTCTCCCATGCATACTTATATGTCTTAACTTTTCAGTGTCTAATGTAGCAATGTCAAGTAAATGATCTGGTGGCTTTAGGATTACAAGTATATATGTTCAAAATCAATTCATAAATGGCTAACCAAAACAAATTATTTTACTTCCCGGCCCTAGGTGACTACTAGTTCCAAGTTTATCAAATTAACTACTCTTGTATATTTGAGACATCGATTGAAGCAAAAGAAAACCAAAACATCAGCCATAAGAGTCGATAACTGAGACAAGGATGATAAGCATGAGAATAACAAATGTAACAGGGAGTCGTTACCGTCTTCTTTGGCCGGTTCCTCGATCGAGAGGTTTGAGGCTTACGTACACAGCTTCACTTTTTGGGCTAAAATCAATTGGGTTAGGTTATAAATTAGGTCAATGGTCTTTAGTTAGTTTAGATGATCTAATCAAATCCACTTATATTTCTTATTAGTGGCCCATGTAATTACTCATTTTTTTCATATTAATTATATTCATTTTAGTTTATTAGGTTGCTCTACGGTTTTTTTATTAGAAATATCCTTATTATTATTATTATTATCATTAGATTTTAGGGTATTATATTTAATATAAAATCTAATTTTGTATAGAGTTGTATGGAGTGCGAAGTTGAATAGATAAAGTTTTATATATATAGTTAAATATTGATATAACGGCCTATCAAACTCTTATACACCATATTCTCAAGTTTAAATAGGAAAGAAAAGGAAAATAAAATAAAAATTATATATCTTAATTTTAAGAAAATATATTTAAGATAAGCTACATTTCCTTCGGATTTTTTTTTTCTTTTTCCTCCTAAAAAACGCAGGTTGGAATGGGCTCCAGAAGTTGAAAAAAGCGAACACAGGATTTGAAAAGACATGCGACGTCAGTACCACCACCGGCCGCTGTCATCCAACTCAAGTGAAGGAGAAAATAACGACGAACTGTCCCTCTGGTCGGAGATTATGAGGTGTGTATCTTGCAAGGACGAGTATGGCTCTGATGATGCCGGAACCTGCCGGGAGTGTTACGAGGAAGCCAGCGAGACTGAGGAAGAACTGAAGCGTGAGATTGAAGAACTCAAATCTAAAGTTAACTTCCTCCGCTTTTGGTCACCTCTCGACTCCCGCCCCCACCGATCTACCACCCCCTGCTTCACCGACGTCTTTCTCGTGGCTGTCGATGTAGATTCTGGCAAACCGCTCCCAAATTCCGCTCCTGTCCCGGCTAATAAGGCCGTTCTGGTCAGTACCTATTTCTCCCAACACTTTTTCACTTGCTGTCAATGTATGATATCTACTTAGCTAAGGTTCAATTTTGCGGGTTGAAAGTTAGGGTTTGAACCGAATGATGTTGTTTGGTGTTCAAATAACAATTTATAGTACAATTCCTTAAGGTGTGATCATTATATCATCATTTTCCTTGGTATTATGTGCTGTATATCAGTCATGAGTCAACTCGTACGATGAAATCAATTCAGAATACCCTAAAAATAAATATCAGAATCGATATCTGAATTGTGATTCAGATATACACATGACTCGTATTAGGAATTGTGAGTTTTTGAAGGACTCATTCCAAGTCGAGTCAATTCGGAACTCGGTCAGATGAGAGAATCATACCAATATATATCTAATTTATAAAATGACAGACCCGTGTAATTGATTCAAGAAAAGAATAGTCAGTAACAAACTATAACAAGATATTAAATAATTGTAAAATTAGACTTGAATAAGAAATAAAAATGTAGTTATGCATCATAAATTTGAAATAACCTTGAGTTCAAGCTTTGATAGTATAACCGCAAATCCAATCACCCCCTTACCAGGAATGGTATTGTCAAAGAGATTGGTGGTCTCATTCGAGACACTAATGATGGATTCATTCCAGGCATAGGTATCACTGGAGTAGATAGAACAAGAAGCCAAGGTCTTGGCAAACTAATACAATACAGATGGCAGTTTTGCTTGTAACAGGCCGAAAAGATCTCCTTCCTGAGCCCTTAGATGCTCTCTCTCTTCCTCTCATGGCAAACTGTAGTCTTTCTGCTTCTTTATAATTGGATGAAGATATTAAAACATGAAAGAAAAAGTTTGGAAGAATTTTTTTTTTAAAAACAGTAAATTGGAATAAAAAACGAAAAAAAAAACAAACAGAAAATATGCCAAGATTGGAAATCGTGGCCATGCCTCACATGACAACACAACCTCCCATTACAACAACCGCTTAGTAATAATAATCAAAACTTGATGATTATAAACACATAACTACATAAAAACACCTATTAAGAACCTTCCTAATTCACATAATTTTCCAAGCTTAGTGAAAAAAATTGCTTAAAACCTTCTAAATCATCGTATTAAAAAAGTAGTTTACTATTGATATAATATACTTCACGTCGGAAACACTGTTCATCGCCAATGTTCTTGCCGTAAAACACTATTCATCTCAGAAAAATAAACAAATTCCAGAGCCAGTGATCTACAACATGTGAACCCTATGCGCAGTCATGACTGAACTCCAAGACCTAGAAGCTGAGTTGAACCAGCAACGGACGGATTTCGAGCCGCACCACACCGAAACAAGGGAGAGATTCGAAAACTTGGAAAGTACCTTGGAAACCCTACGTGTGGAATTTGAAAAATGGCATGCCGAGACGATGAAGATGATGCATCAATTTCAGTCGCTGAAAACGCCGCCACCGGCATCTACTAGGGTTCTTACGTCCATGGGGGGAACGACTCAGCCCCAGGTTCAAAAATCAAATTTGGTGTTTGATGAGAACGCGCTTCTTCTGCCATCGCATCAAGAGGGGAATAACACAATTAAGGGGTCCTACAAGCTGGTTTACACACAAGGGGTTCCAACATCCGAACAAGGTAACTTTTATTTTTCTAATACAGGACCGCCTCCTTTTTGTAGCGGGTATGGGTGAGGTTTGGGACCATCCAGGTAACGAGTTTGGGTTTTGGGAACTGACTACCACTTGCGTAAGCTTAAAATGCCCTTGTTTGATGGGGAGGATGAATACGGGTAGGTTTACTGTAAGGAAAGGTTTTTTGAAATTCAAGGGTTTGTGACTACGGGGAAAAACTAAGGGCTATTGTGTTGTGTATGGAGGTTCAGGCTTTAGCATGGTATAGGTGGAGTGATACACGGGATCCGTTCCGCCACTTGGAAATGTTAAAAAGCAGACTTTTAGATTGTTTTCAGCCATCTCAGGACGAGGATTTGTATGAACAGTTTCTAGCCGTTAAGCAAGAGGGTACTGCCTCTTTCAGCCATTTCAGACTTTTAGATCGTTTTCAGCCATAACAGCTTGGTTAACCAGGTAGATGGTATCCCCGAGCGGGTTATGGAAGGTACGTTCATTAAGGGTTTAAAACCAGAGTTCCGCACTTCAGTTTGTTTAATGCAGCCTAAGGGACTAAACCAAGCCGTTAAACCGGCAATAATGGTGGATGAAAACCGGTCTAGCAATACCGGGAATACAGGAAAAGAGGGAGGAAAGAACGGAGTTCCGTCTAGTCGAACCATGGGGGAGACCTTGCGAAGTCCAGAGCCAATGAACTCCGTGGTGCAACAACTGCACTCGAATGGGGCTAAACAACAGCCTAAACGGATGTCAGTAGCGGAATTAAACGAGAAGAGGGCTAAAGGACTTTGTTTTAGGTGTTACGGAAAATTTGCACCCGACAATCCTTGCCTGGAAAAGATGCTACGAATTTTGGTGATTCACGATGAAAACAATTGTGATTTGGAAAACCCTCACCCACATGCCGAGTAGTTACAAGTCCTCCACCTTGAGGACAAGGTGGTTTTTCCCGGGGGGGGGGGGGGGTAATGATACGTATCCATTTAAATTAGGATAGTATTTATCTATTAATTTAGTAGTTATCTAGCTTCCTATATTCTGGTTATCTAGTTTAGGAATTTGAATTCTTTCCTTATCTTAATTGATTTCTAGGTTATAAATAGGGGAATTAGGGTCGTTTTGGTTGGGGGAGGGGTGAGTGTTTTAGTTATTTTCTTGGTTTTGGAGATACCCGGAGTCTCGAATATCAGGCCCCTTTTGTATCTACAAGTATCCGATTAAGGGTGTGTTATATCCTATTATTGATTATCAATTTGATACGTATGAGTTAATTATTCCATATATCCAAACTTTTATGACCTAGGAATTACTTCATTTATTTTTTGTATCATGCACTCATAATCACACACACCATTAGCAGCAGATCCACCAGCTAAAACAGATTTTTTGAGCTCACAAGCCATTTGAGTTAAGTTTCTATGTGTCCATTTTATCCAAAAATCTGTTTTTCTCTATCATGCACTCATAATCACCTCTAAAACTTTCTATGGGTCCATTTTATCCAAAAATCTGTTTTTCTCCTGCATAGGATGTCCATAAGTTGAATATCATAAACTGAAAATAGAGCACATGTCCTAATGCTATCCGAGTTCATAGTATAAGATTGTAATCTAATTTGACATCTCAATTTGTTTCATCGACTATAAAATAAGCTTTTGCCATGACTATTTTAATAGTTCTTACTGCCTCCAAAAGAGTAGTTTCTTAATTTCTTTTGATTTACTTAAATGATTCAAGCTCTATTATCATCTTGTAACTTTGATACCTGAGTGAGTGATTGAGGCAAAATGTCATACACAACCAGAATTCTACATGACCACCATTGTTAATCAAATATTTTTTTTCTGTTTGGCTTAATCACTGTAACCAACTTCGTCTAATTTCTAGTTCAGATAACAACTTTTTACACGAGAAAAATCATCAAAAGTGCAGACCCTTGTTACCAAGTCATACAATTATGATACATACTCAGACGATGTAACTAATAAAAAGTGCAAGAATATGATCAACCAAACAGCTTCAACATCAACTACCCATATCCTAGAGAAAATTATGTCAATTAGGTGTTTGTAAGATAAAAGAAGATAGGCTTCTTGATCGATCACTGAAATTGAATCGGAAATTGTAAAGCGATGGTGGTAGAGCGATGGCAGGTCGGACCAATGATAAGGAACTTGATTAATACAACTAGAAATAGGAACGGGAAACTGAAATTGAACAAGAAATGAAACCCCAATCAACCACAATCGGAAGATTGGTCCAGGGCTACGCCCTCTCTCGATAGCCAAAGAAGACTACGAGCCAAGCAACCAGCCTAAACGTAATATATTTTCTGCCTAACTAGCAATCAGATACTATCCTCTATTTATTTAGAACTACTAACAACTTAAACCCAATTTTACCCTTTACCCCCTTTTAGTATTAAGACTATGCATTTCCTATCACTTCTTAAAAAAGAGCATCTAGATAAATATGTATGTATTTTAAAATTTAGACCAAGAATATGATCAAACCAAAAGAAAATTATGAAGGAAAACAGTTACTTTGAGAGAACCTTTGGTTAAGGATGTGAATTTCACTCCAACCACAACCCATCTAGGAAGCAAGGATCATGTGTATGCTTCATAATCAAAACAATTATTTTAAGAATTTTTTCAAGGGAAGACTACTTGCCTAGCCTAGATTAAACCATGAATGGCTTCAGTGTTACTGTTCTCTTTCTTCATCGCTATGATCATTTACACCACAAAGAACAATTCATTACATAAATAGAGTAATATGAACAAATCCATGGAAATAGACCTAGTGATGATAACTAAAGGTAACAAAATACCAAAATGGAGAAAACTATCGTGCAGTCATAATCTGTCGCAAAGCTCCGTTCTTAAGGTATTAGAAAAAAAATTGGAGGTAAATAAGATGAAGAAAGTATTGTTTTCTTGACATTGTAGCTTCTGTTGGAAATCTGAGTGAAGAAGATGAAGCAAAAGTTGTTGATGCCCTAATTTTCATTATGAAATTGGGAGATATGGGATCGGAGAGTATAACAAAACATAGCGTAAAATAGAATTAAGGGATCAATTGAAAAACCAAAAACGTATCAAAATTGTGGAATTGAAAATCAAGTAACAACACACAAACATCAATCAATGCGAAGAGGGAAGGGAGAGTTGATAGAGAATTGAATTAGCAAAGAAGATGGCAACTGGAAAAGGCAAGAGAGCGGGTGATAGAGAAGGTCACGTGGTGACATTTTAAGGAGTACTTAAGGAGCGGGAAATGGTAAGTGAGGGATCATAGAAACATGCCATGTGGCAAGATATTTACTTATTTATTAGAAGAAAGATGGAGTGAAGTACAGAAAAGAAGTTGTATTATATTGTATATCTTTTAAGTAATAGCATTCGACTAAACACCAGTCTCTGAACTCACTGTCCAGTAGGTCAGAGTCTATGCAAAAGTTATAATTTGCTTTTCTTTTTTAAGACATTATATAGAGGTGGCATTTTCGCATTAGGCAGTGTTGTAGAAGTCGGGCTAGGCGGCCGACTAGTCGGCGCCTAGTCGCTCGGCGGTCCTTGACCTTGCAGTATATATGCTAGTCGGTCTAATTCCAAGGTCCTGGTCAAAGTCGGGTCTAGGCGGGTCAATGGTCAAAAGAAAGCTTTTTTTTTTTAAATATTTTAAAGCCTCATAAAAATTAGGGCCAGTCAAGGTGGAGTTCATATCATTGAACAATACGGGCAAGAAGATGAGTGACAAGGAAGTAGATGAAATTTGTGTTTGAACTAGTATATAATGTCTTGAACAATTATATTAGTGTTTCTATTTTCTAAACGTATGTTGAGGGTCTATGAACATTAATTATCTAGACAAGGTTTAATAAATAGACAAAGAAGTGTTTCATTGCAATCCAGTCCGACCCATGTTCATAAACCACGATTTTCTTTCGAAATTGAATAATTTAATTTAGTCAATTTGTGGCTGACTTGATCCGAATTCTGACCTGTTTCAACCCGTGCTCATAAACCATGCTTTACTTTCAAATTTGAATAATTTAGTTTATGTAATATATGTTGATTTGAATGAACAGGCAAGTCGTTCACCAGTGTTTAGAGCCATGCTCGAAACTGAAATGGAAGAAAGCCTAAGTGGTACAATCAAACTAAGTGATGTAACATATGATGCCCTGCGCGCGTTTGTGAACTATTTGTACACAGCTGAAGCATGTATTGATGAAGAAATGGCTTGCGATCTTCTAATTTTGGCTGACAAATATGAAGTGAAGCATCTGAAGACTTACTGTGAGAAATTCTTGATTTCAAAACTTAATTATGAAAGTTCACTTATCAGCTACTCCTTTGCTCATCAGCATAATGCAAATAACCTGCTTGATGCTGCACTATCCTTGATTTTGGATAACATGGATAAGCTAAGTAAGCGTGAAGAATACTTGGAGCTTGTGGAGAAAGATCCTCGGCTTGTTGTGGAAATTTATGAAGCTTATTTGTCTAAACAGGTTAACACTGCTGCTGCTACTACTATGACTGGCCACGATGATAAGGTAGCAAGACGCCGGGATCTTGCTCTTTAGGGGTTTATTTAGCAACACTAATGTATATGCGAGCAACCATGTTGCTATGTTTGTGTGCAGTTAGGCTCCTCTCAATGTATGATATTTTGCCGTGTTGAGATATAATTTAGTATGATTTTTGAAGTTGATAAGTCGTTTCTATTGAAGGGGAAAAAAATCAGCGTGTGCCCTACCTTCATGGTTGTGCCACTTACCGACAAAATTGTTGTGGTTGGAACCTCCTATGAAATTGCTTTAATGTTGTGTAGTAAAGTTCCCAAAAACTGGGTTGCGTTGCAATGCTGTCGTATGTTTCACGATGTCTGGAAACAATCAAAGAGGGACACCATGCTTTGTGATGATCGAGATTGTGGTCTAAGACTCATTTTATTATTTTGGTTTGATTTGATTCTGTTTATTATTCTGGCTTGAAATTTAAAATCTAAATGCTTTATTTTATAACTACTTTACGAAAGTTTGAATGTAACAAATGTACATTTAAAACTTTTTAAAAAACAAACAACACAACACAGATTCTAAGTAAAATGATGCCAATAAAAATTCCTAAACAGAACTTACAGCTTATTTACGTTAATATAAAGACACAAACATACATTAACAATCAAGTATTAAGAGAGATTAATGTTAAAATTACAACTTCCTACTAATACAATGAACCCGTATGAATATGATTTCTTTCAAAATTCAAATTTGTTGTTCACGACTTGTGTCTCCAACCACATACCGGTTTTCTGATATACTCAGGCCTGATGAATGAAGCTGTTTTCGTTTCTTAACAAGATGTAGTGCAGTCTGCCTATCCTCCTTTGCTTCTACACAATCAGCCTGCGAAAAGTGCCAAAAAACAAACATTGAAAAATTATAATTGCATTAATATAATTTTTATTATTGTGTTTGACCCCCCTGGTCATTCATAAAACATTCAAAACTTGTGGGAGAAAAGAGTTCTGAAACAACCCAACCCGAATAGTGGCAAGAAAGTATCCATATTACCCGTATGCCCAACCCGCCTATTTTTAGCATTAAATTTATAGAAATAAGAACAGGATATCCGTAATTAGCAATAATAGGCTTCAAAATGCCAGTCAAGAACTTAAAGATGATATCAAGTAAGTAATTTGAACCCACATTTGTGTATTGCCCCCAATCAATATTGTTCATATTTCAAAGCACGGATAAATGAAGTTTCACCCTTTGGTTATGGTCTTCAAGGTCTTTCAGATAAAGGAAAATATAATGATATTTTAACGATATTATTCTACAAAATGAGTTTTAAGTTGCAAGTAAATCCGTCTAATTTTTAACTTGCAATATTGTGTTCTGTTTATTCAAATATTACTAGACATGTAATATACACGACCTTCACATCAGCTACTTATTATTTATATTAAAACGGAGAGTGTTCCTTGTTCATGTTACCCAGCACTGAACCTTTGGCTCAAATGTACGTGGCATAACCGGTATGCCTGTGTCCGTATCCGAAGCATCCCCAGGCCATCCCTAATTGAAACCCCCACGGGACTAAAACTCTTGACCTCCCCTACGGGGGGCAAATGCTCTACTCGGTAGGCCATCAGATGGTGGTTAACTTATTGCTTATATTATTTTCCTATATTCTTCCTTCCTCGCACAATCTTTTATACAGTTTATTTCCCTATATTCTCCCTTCTGCACAAGATATTGGGTACATTAATTTGAGTCTACAATTCTATATTCTCTTACTAAAAGGCATTTTAGGCATTTGATCGACTCTGGGTGATGTGACATAATTAGCTTATTTGAAATGTTCTGCCCTTTCTTGTGTGTGTGTGTGTGTATTATAGAGAATTTTACATACATAGAACTTAGAAGATATACCTTAATAGATAATGCTGTGTCAAAGCTTTCTATGGCACTATCAGGCTCCCCAAAGTTAAGCTGTGCCCTACCAAGAGTAACCCACGCCTGCATACACAGAGAATAGTAATATAATATACATGTGGGTTCAAGCAAAATGACTTTTAATGTAAAAGGTGCAAAAAGGAGACTGGTACACCGTTTTTATAACATTGATGCACACTACATAAAAATACACTATGAGTACAAGTGTAAAGGCTATTCCATTTCATTTGATCATGAATTCATGATCCTAGAGTTTATAATTACAATAGCTAATTCATTAAAATCACATAAGAATCTTCCACTTTAGATCCTAAATGTATCAAGTTCAACTACAAAGTTGGTATGGATTACAAAAATATATCATAATGTTCAAACAGCCTATTAGTTGTGAATCTGTATTATGTTCTATTTGTAATATTTTCCGTAAAAAATTAGATGTTAGACAACAAAATTGTTGCTCTTTTTCTGAAACAGGGTAAAAAAATCATCTAGTCTTTAGAAGTACATGCAATATTAGTATGAAGATGGACAAAGGCAAAGAATATATTATGAAATAAAACTTTACAAACCTCAGCCCATGAAGGCTCCAATTGAGTAGCACCTACATAAGTGAGTGCAAATCAATACAGGGGAGTAATCAAACTATCAAAGATCATTTCTATAATACTTTGCTTAATACGTAATTACAATCGATGTAGGAGAAAACCCAAGAAAATATTCAAAAATGGGTTGGTCGGATATAAGTGTTAAGAATAAAGAAAAAGTGTTAGCTATTTATGATAGGAACACAGAATATAAAAATGGATAATATATTTGGAGGCCATCAAAGTATTCAAATTACATTAAGGCCACCCGTGTATTAAATGATCATATGGGCACCCAAGTATATATCTATTATCATTTCTAGAATTTTGACCAAAAACATGCCAAATGGTTTAGACACCCTTAGTTTCTTTTAAGAGACGAATAATTTTAAGTCGAAATGATAGGTGCGGTCGTTAACACCTATCATGGATGCAGCATGGCAGCAAAGGCCAAAAAGAATTAATATGGGAAGCGATTATAAACATTTAAAATAGTCTCAAGGGTTCAAAATATAATTTCTTTATCTCTTTTTGGCCTTTGTTGTACTATCCTTTCCCCTGATACTAACATATAATAACTTGACACCTTATGAAAGATAGTTATGTCTTCTTAAGAAACTAAAGGCCATTTTTTGTAATTTGACATATTCTTATTTGTCAAATTTGGTATAAATGAAACATTTTACATACGGTGACCTGGATGGTAGTTTTAATACATTATTCCTTAATGAAAAAAGAAGAATACTTGGGTAGCCTCCACATACAATATCCCTACAAAACTGCTACCGGGTAGACATAATTATAAGCCACGGAGATTTTAATGTTATTACTATTACTATTAAATGATATTGTCGTTATTAGTAGACTGTAGATATATTTTATTATTTATTGTGTAAAGTTTAAAGTTAATAAAGATTAGGAACTAGAGTTTATTAGGATTGAATTCATAAATGTCATTCAAGCTATATTGTAGGCATGTGAGATAATACAAGTCATCAAACTTGAGAGATACCTGCATATCGAACTCAAATAGTAGAAAAACTTTATCGTCCTTGAATAATCGAAAACCGGACCCTTTTTTATCCTCCTTAAAAATCATGAGTGATACTTTTAGAGAAGCCATACATAATGATAATGCACAAGTATACAAGTAGCTTCCAAAAACTTATGACTAACAGTATGCTGCATAAGTAGCAATGTATGTAGAAGATACTCACGTGTTGCTGCTTTTAAGGACTTCCATGTTTCCCCAATTTCAAGTAAAACTTGAGCCTTCTGCTCATGCAAAGTTGCTTTCTCAGGCATCAACGTGATAGCTGCTTCCCACTTTCCAAGTGCTTCACGGTATTTTCCGACCTTCAATGTTTGAAATAAGCACAATTTAAGAAGATTATAAAACACCAAATATGCAAAGTATACAAACATAAATCATTAACAGAAGGTATAGATGAAACCATACTTGTTTTAATTGTTGAAGTCAAACTACTCCGTTCATGTTTTTATTCACCTTGTAACATAGTTGCATTTGCAGACTGTTTAGATGCATTTTAAAGTCTAGTTAATCATGATGTTGTAAGGTTAGTCAGGCATTTAACATTCAATCATGTTAGGTAGAAGTAGTCTTATTGAGTAAAAATGTTGAATTTTTTAAGTAAGCACTATTTTCTTGCCATACAAATCTACATAGTTACTTTCATGGCAGAACAGTCATAATTGTTTCTTGCTAAAATCTAAAGCAGCTCTTCTCAGTGTAGTACATATTTTTCCAAAAAGAAATAAAAAATTGGAAAATTGAAAAAGAAATGAAAAGGGCAACTGCAGAAATAGCATTAGGGTATCTTTTGGAATTCATACTCGATGCGTGGATATCAAATTGCAGCACAATAAGTTAGGGATTTTAACTAATAGTTCCTTAATTGCAAAACCTCGAATTCGGTAAGTGAAAAAAAATCTACCTTAGAATTGGATCATAAATCTAGGGTTAGAAAAGATCAAAATTACCTCCGCAAGCTTGTTTCCCTGTGCTTCAAAAGATTCGGCAAGTTGGACAGTCTCGTCAACCGCCGTAGACGGCCGGTCACTAGCAGATTCGATAGCTTTACATCGTTCTTCGTTGATGTTGCTGGCGGTGGTAGCTGGTTCTTGTTCCGGATCGAAAGGGAGGTCAGAGATGGAGGAGATTGGGCGCTTATTGTTCTTCTTCTTCCATGTGAGTTTCATCTTGCTCTGCCACTTTGTTTACATCCAAGTCTTGAGATTTTAACCAAGTTGCTCTTTTGTTGTTTCACAAGTCGATTGCCCTCTCAATTAAGTTAAGTTAGGGGAATTAATTAGGGGATTTATTTCTACTTAGTAAAGTAATAGTAATAGTAATTTTCCAAATCCAATATGCACGCCAACTTATCAAAAGTTGATTTTTTGAAATCGAAAACTTCCAATCAGAGACTGCCTTACAAGTACGAGATCGGTTTGGTTCAAAAAATTCATACTCACTTTTACCCGAACCGGGCTGAATGAACCCGAAAAGAAAATTTTAGATTTTTTAAATCTGAATAAACCAATAAACCATTCGCACAGTCGATGCATGTAAAAACACCAAATATAAGCAAACACACATCAATTGATATAAAAACCCACAAAATCTGAACATGCAAAGCCCCAAATACGAACAGAAACCTAATCGCCTAAACATATTTCATGTCCCCAAATATGAACAATAAAACTCATCCCAACAACAAAAATGAAACCTCAAATATGAACTCTCACATTTAGACTTTGGTCTCTCTTCTTTGTCAGTCTATTGGTTATATGGCTTTATGACAAATCTTGTTGTGAGAGCTCTTCTTTATGTGACTGATGGTTATATGAAGGTGATTCGTAGGGAAATTGGTCTATACCATAATCTCTAGCGTTTGATAATCAAGAATTTTTCAAATATAAAACAACTTTATCGTTTACATTGAGAAGTTCTTTACATCAAAGATTCGACGCCTTAAAAGTGATCCGGTGTTAGGAATCATGAAGGAATTTGAAGAGGCCATTTGTAATACGTAGAAATAAAAGGGAAATATTCAAAATTTTATATATATATATATTGATTATCTAACTATAATATGATAGTAGGTGTTGGCCTCAAATTTTATGACTAACAAGTATATTGTAGAAGCGACAATTCGATCTTTTTCTTTAAAATAAATAAATATATCTTTGAGTTTGATGGAGCAAAAATTTTAATTTCTAATTCTTGTTGATTGATAATCAAAGAAATGCGATTTGTAGGAGCCGATATATATATACTAGCAAGGTACCCGCGCAATGCTGTGATGACAAATAATTTCTATTTTACATCATGTTGCTTTTAAAAATGTAATAATATATTATTCGCGCAATTCAATGTTACGAAAAAATATCGTACAATGTCAGTTTTTTATATTTTTTATTTGCGTAAACTATTTTATCAATTTTAAAAATAAATTCTAAAAGACATTAAAATAAGAAAAAGATTTACATTTATGTAATAAGGAGTGAGAAGTTAATAAAATTTTGAAAATTATGTTGATGTGGGTGAATAATTGTGTTTGTGTGAGAGGGTGTTTTAGTGTAAGAGAGATATTTTAAATAAATAAAAAGTTAAAGTAAATTAAGAGAGAGAATGAAATGGTTAAAAAGAGATATTTTAAAAGTTAAAGTAAATTTGAAGAGACTAGAGAGAATGAAATGGTTAAAAGGGGGTATTTTAGTACATTCAAGTTACTTAAAATTAAGAGTTTTTAAGGGTGTAAATGTATTATAAAGAAGTAAGATATAGAGGAGGGTTCAAACGAGAACTGTTTTTCCTACGAGAACTGCGAAAACCAATCTTGGCCGTTCATTTAGGATAATGTAATTCATGAATGAAGAGCGTGGAGAGATTAAGTGTGGCATAGTGCATGTAAGAAACTTATGTATGTATCTATGTATAATAAATTAATTAATAACTAAAGAAATTAAATTGTCCTCAGACCCTAGAAATTAAATTAATTAATAACCAAATTAAGAAATTAAATTATCCTCAGGCCCTAGAAATTAAATTAGTTAACTACCAAAGATTAATATATGACTCATTATATATAATTCATTCATAAGATTTAATAAAATAGGAATTGAAGTTATCATTCAGTAATTTTTATTCACCCAGATATATAGTTAGTTGTATGGCTTATTATTATAATCCAAGTATCACACGGACATTTAGTCTAATTTATAAGATTTTATAAGATTTAAATAGTTGAATGCATGAGAGTTGTCATTTTTTTTCATTAATTTGCTGAAACCCTTCTTCAATTGTAATAATAATAATAATAATAATAATAATAATAAAAAGGTTAGGTTATGTTTGATTGATTATGAAAAATAAAACAAAATTAATTAATTTAAATCTGAATCCATTTCTATCGATCATAATTTTAATTCTTTTCCTGTATTATTTCAAATATTTTTGTTTAAATTAATGTAAAATTATATATTTATGTTCTTCCTGAAACCCCAATATAAAGAAGTGTCGAAAGTGATTTTGATGCCTTGAATTAATTTTATTTGTAATTTTGATGGTGAATTAGATGTAAGCATTAATCCATGCATTTTGTAGCCCACCACCATGTGCCTTTCCCTTTTTAATCATATGTTAGGCATGCCTTGCTACCTATATATATATATATATATATATATATATATATATATATATATATATTCAGATAAGAAGAAAAAAGAAAAAATAAAACAAGGGGCTACTCCTACTAGTATATATTCTCATTCTTCTATGAAATGTTTAATGTGCACTTACTTATATGCGTGTATAAAATGTTTAAAATTAGTAACTGCAAATTAAAGGAATATAAAATATATAAGATTTTTCTTCATACTTATATATAGTTGTATAATGATTACGTACATTCATACCTGCGGTTCAAAACAAGGTTCACTTGGCTATCGGTATTGATACTTACTTACCGATAATCTTGGCTTCGATCATTTATTACCGGACGTATATTATGAAATAACCAACATGTAATATCTAGTTAGCAAACCATCTAGAAAACATGATATTATTTCTCAACTTCATCCCTATAAAAGGAGACACGCCACACTCTCTCTTGCTTCTCTTATTTCTCTACACTCTCTCTCTTTCCTTTTTAACATACATTTAGTAAACTTTAATCTATAAATCACTACTGATCAACTTGACCATTAGAGGGTGAATCTATGGCTGGGCTTCCGTCTCGGATCCCCTTATAACTATTTTCTTCGTATGATTCAAGCTCGGGATGATGGAAAAAGGCTCAACTCGATCATTAGAAGAAACCTGACGGATCAATGTAGCAACATATAAAAAGTGTTTAATTTTAAAAAAATTCATACTTATAGTTGTTGCAATTAAGTTATTTCTTAATATAAATAGATTATAAAATTAGAATCTCATTCCCTAGATCACAAGACTGTTGCCGCTCGAAGACACCCTAGTGAAGGTCTAGCTAGGAATGTTGATAGTGGGGAATTATTTATCTCCGTACTTTTAATCAATACACGAATCCGGCCTATATATATGGTACGTTGTATATACATGTTTAATTATAAATGTATATACGTACGTCAATATTCTTTTTTATGATTTTTTATTTATTTCATGCTTATAAATTAGTCATCTCTTAATTATACACTTTTACAAGTACATATTAACAACAATTTGACAAAGTCTTTGTTGGACCTCTTGTAATTATCATATTTTACAGTAGTTTGATACATTAAATTTGGTAAATTATTTAATATTAGTATTATGTAATAGTTATGATATGTGGGCAACACCACCATGGGGCTCCACCACCGTAAACTGCCGCCAGGGTGGCAGGCGGTTACCGGTAGAAACTGCCACCACCACCACTATAAATACCTTATGTACATACTTGTTTTGATATATATGAAATCCAAGTTCAATGTGAATCTCGATTTCTTGTATTAATTTCGGATTCTTGCACTTACTGATTGATTATAACTATGCCAAATACACATTCCTTTGATAAATTCCTCCTTCCCCTATACTATCAAACATGGTATCAGAGCCCAAGGTTCGATCCCAATTCTGTTTTTGACCACGATTTGATCACTGCTAACAGTCGAGTTCCAGAGCAAGAGATAGGAGACTTCGCTGCAGATCAAGAAGGGAAGTAAATCAAATTACAGGGAATCTTTTCAACCAATTTCTGGAACATCAAGGCAAGGTCCTTCGAAGGTTTCTAAAGTAGTTTCAAAAGAAAATTGGATTGGGACACAGAAAAGGTTTTCGAAAATAGGAAATTCAATCAAAGTTAATACCTTTTTTCGAAGGATAGCAAGGATTCGAACGGGAAGAGCTCCAACAAGACTCAATTTCTTGACTGATGATCCATTATGGAGGGCTGGATAATCGAAAAATGGAAAGGGAAAAAACCGAGGCAGCAATCGAATCAAGAACTATATAAATAGGAACAATGGGGTATCGGGAATGCTAAGGAAAAATCAATCATCTCCAAAAACACAAAAAATGCAGAAAAAAGTATGGAACTTGCAAACCTATTAAAAGGCCGGAACTTGGGAAGTGAGATTGGAGAAACATGGGATCGGAAACCTACGTGTTATCGTTGTCATAATGGAAGTGTCCATGGAAGAAGGCAAATTTAAAAGTGAAAATGTTTGATTCAACTCATAAAGATTTTGGTGAAACTTCACCAATTCTTACTCGAATTCTCATACGGTGTGACTACTTGGGAAAAGGATCGGAGGGTAGATCTTGGAACACAATTCAATGTGGTATGTCAACTCTTCAATCTCAAATCATATGACTTGTAACCATGTTTTATTTACCCTTTTTAAACATAGTTATGTTATTAACAAGAGGGTGGGCTTGAAATTGCAATACATGGTTTTGGTCAAGTTGAGGTTGAAACGGATGAAGCTATATATAAATAGCACATGTTGGTTTTGCACCTACCTTAAATGTAAATATTTTAAGTATGAACCAACTTGTGTTACAAGGATTTGAGGTTGACATCCAAGATGGTGTTTGTATAATTTCTCATGTAAATTTTGAGCGATACAAGGAGATTGAAGAAGATGCGATAGAAATTTGTGGAAAGATGGTTTGTTTGAAGGTAGAAAGCTATGATGACTTCATAACATTTATGAAGTTGGAAAGTAATGATCGAGTTATTGGAAGTAATAAAAGTTTGTTTGAGAAGAAGTTTCAAGATGCAATCGAATGGTTTCACGAAAAGAAGAATGGAATTGAACTTGCCTTACCACCAAACCTCGAAAGTATCGATATTCCTTTGTTTGATCTGTTTCAACTTAATTATAGTCACTTGTGGAGGACATGAATCAATTACTAGAGAAGGACGATGGGACGAGATGGCTATGCGTTTTGGTTACCCTGATGGCTACGGAAATTTCTTTCAAGATATATTTGAGCGGTATTTGATGATCCCTCTAGACTTCTATGCGTGTGGTACAAAGAAGACTAACCAAGACTCGGACTTGCATGAAGATGGTCCGGAAGACTTAGGGTTTGTTGGCAACATTTGCCAAAATGATATCGGTTTTTCACAAGTTCGTGAGGTTGGAAACATTGCAGGAGAAGAGGAGGTTGATAGATTCGAGCATCAAGGAGCACTACAATGCAAGCAAGAATATCGAAGACCAAGAGGAGAATGATGACTATGTCATCATAGCTTGAAGTTTAATTTTATAACACATATGATAATTAGGGAGGTAAATGTTGGACCTCTTGTAATTATCATATTTTACCTTAGTTTGATACATTAAATTTGGTACATTATTTAATATTAGTATTATGTAATAGTTATGATATGTGGGTCGGATATGTGGGCAACACCACCATGGGGCTCCACCACCGATGGTAACCACCACCATAAACTGCTGCCAAGCAGGCGGTTACCGGCAGAAACTGCCACCACCACCACTATAAATACCTTATGTACGTACTTGTTTTGATATATATGAAATCCAAGTTCAGTGTGAATCTCGATTTCTTGTATTTCTGATTCTTGCACTTACTGATTGATTATAACTATGCCAAATACACATTCCTTTGATCGATTCCTCCTTCCCCAATACTATCGAACATGGTATCAAAGCCCAAGGTTCGTTCCCAATTCTGTTTTTGACGAGTGATAACAGTCGAGTTCCAGAGCAAGAGATAGGAGACTTCGCTGCAGATCAAGAAGGTTTACAATGTGCAGACCCCTTCGAAAACACCCCTATATGTGTGTGTGCGCGCGCTACAATTAATGGTGTATCCCAAAAAACTAAGATTGTAAAATAGTTACAAAAAAATTGTATATTATTAACTAGTTACAGATTTTTCACTGTATTCTATTGTGATCAATTTTAGAGTATATTTTAAAAGAGTTGCAAACAAATAAGAATATTTGGGAGTTAGATACCTAGCTTGATACAAAAGCTAGCCCCCATCACATGTTCATGAGTTTAATTAAGAACATATATAATTTATAAAGTATATAAGTCAAACAGGTAAAACAATGCCATATATATGTAAGATACCAAGAATGTTTCAACTGCATAAACAAACTTTTGAAGGAATCAATAAAGGTTCTTGGGTAAAATTACAGAGGGAAAAACTAGTGAAATATATATATATATATATATATTCCTAAATAAACATAAATTACTTACCACGTACTAAGTTTGTTTGTTTTTGTATACTATATATTCCAACTAATTAAACTACCCACTTAATTTCAAAGAAATTTAGAAGGACGATAATTAAAAAAGAAACTATAATTACAAAAGATATATGGTTGATGAGAAGAATTACATCTAGAATCACCAAATTAAGGTGATGATTAAGACTAAATACAAGGTTAATTAATATGCACCAGGTATCTTTACAATGATTAATCTACAATTATATGATTAATGAAAGAAGAAGAAAAAAAATTCATCTGCAGCAGCTTCCTTCTTTGGATATATATAGTTATGCATTAATATATATGAAGTCAAATCTCTCCCTCTCTCTCATATATATATATATATAATTATATATATATATGATCAACCAATTAAAAACTAGACCTTCCCATCAGACGAAGGAAGACCTCGATCTGTTTCTACGGTCGTCGTGTCTGAATTCTTTACCGAATTTGTTCCCCGGGACGGAGCCGATGACGGGGTTGGAAACTTCTTGGGCAGCATTTGATCCCAAGTAACCTCTTTTGGGAATCTTGAAGTAGCCTCAGAGAAAGCAAGAAAAGTAAGAATACATAACAGCAAAAACTTGTGCCTCTGGGAACCTAACATGATGACGTACTGAATAAGGACGTATACAGGATGCTCGATCAGCTCAGAGAATTAGACTTAACTGCAGCTTGAATTGATTTGTTGGCAACTTCCCTGGAGACTGATTGCAGCTAGGAGTCTGCTTTTAGATAGCTTCTGGGCGGGTAGCAGACAATGAGGAGGATTTTGTGAAGAATGACAACTGTTGTGTTTTAGAAAAGAGTTGACAGTGGCAGACCATGATGATATTTAAAACTATAAAAACAGTAGCAGTTTGTGTTGTTTTGTATATTTAAAAATGGAAAAGTGAAAAAGGTCAGGCTACTTTGTGTAGCAACTCAAGGAACTATGTCTCTACAGTGGGCACATCATTTGTTATTATAAAGAGTAAGACTGGTGGGGCAAATCTTGAATTGGTTGTCAGACTTTGTTAAAGATGGACAATTACTACACCCACCCACTTGACTTGGATGATTCTTACAAGTTAAAACTGTTTGTTTGGAAACTATGATAACCTACGTACGTAGGTGATCCATCGACTTAATTAATTAATTATGAATATATATATATATATATATATATATATATATATATATATATATATGATTGTCATGCATGCATTAACAATTTATATATTGATATGATGGTGCGTTTAATTTAATTATCACAAGAAGAATAATCTTTAAAAAGGTTTAATTATAGAAATGCAATTAAAAATGAAAGGGATGTCTGCAGATCGACCTTTAATTTCTCTTGCTTATTTCAGCATTTCCCTTGGAAGTTATCAAGGGTCAGAGTCAGATCTCTCTCTCTCTCTCTATGATTGATTGATTTAGTAGTGTAGCAGTCCAAATTCTCTTTATTTATCATGCAATTTTAAGAGAACCTTTAGAGAAGGATCTTCGGTCAGCCATCACCCCCACATAGATAATTCAAGTAATATTAATATAAAACCCGAGTCTAGCAAGGAACTAGAGACGGAAGTACAAAAACAAAAACAGACATAAACAAAAGGTACAAAAAATGAAACACCCGTTACAAACTTTTGAGAGGTTCACAACACCGGTTTGACCATATACAACTCCTATTTTTACTACCCCTGTGTTTGATCCAAAAGAAAGCAAGTGCTTGAATGGAGCTCGTAATACTTCTAGCTTCTCTATCTTTCTCATTTTTAAAAACCTTGTTGTTTCGCAATTCCAAGTGACCCAACTGATAGCATACACAATATATAACTAGGATAAGTGGAAGTCTTGCGCCTTTAAAACCCAATGAGCTAACCCACGAGAAGATGTCCAAGTTAGTTCGTAGACTAGAGGAGTGTAAACCTAACCAATCAGCTAACTCGCCCAGCACCAGCTTAGTACAAGGGCAACTCCAAAATAGATGGGTAGTAATCTCAATATCATTGCCACATAATGGACAGAATTCTGAGATAATTGTAACACCCATCTTATTAAGATTTGAACGAGTTAGGATTCTATCAAGATGAACTCTCCAAGTTAAAACATTAACCTTAGAAGGAACCCATTTGCACCAAGAGAAAAATGATTTGTAACCCGGACACAATGTAAAAGAGTCGAAACCTTTCCTGATAGACGCAAAAGAAAACGTACCCCAAGCCCATGTCCATTTGTCTTGAGGCCCACATGAGTTAATAGGAAGACACGTAGAAGATCAGTCAGTTCGTGTATAGAACTTGGAACAGGATTCCAGGATAGAAGCAATTTGATGAAGTGCCCGTCATCTGAAAACTTTAGCCGGTCCCTAATCAATTTTTTCCTGTATTCAAGAGCATACAAGAGAGGAAATCTTTTCTTTAAAGATTCACTACCTGACCACGAGTCAACCAAAACAACATGTCACTTGAAGAACTAATTTGACGTTGAAAAAGACTGGCCAAGGGGATGTTGGCCTTTTCGAACTCCACTTGTATCTTGATAATCTTTCTCCAAGTTCCTAAGTGATTCTCGAATTGTGAACTGCCCCGAAAATCCACCATTTGGCCCATGAAGAGCTTTAATTACATCACACCATAACGCATCTTTCTCAGTATAGAATCTCCACCACCATTTGCATAAAAGGGAAAGATTTTGTGCTTTTAATGAACCAATACCAAGCCCACCTTGATCCATATTAGCCATCACCTTTTTCCAAGCTACCCAAACGTCTTCTTATTTTTTTCAAACAATGAATCACCTTTGTTGGGGAATGAAAGAGTGAGAAATAGTATAGACCTTAGTCTATACCAAGCACCAATTTACATAAAGTAATTTTACCTCTGTATGATAAGGAATCCATCTTCTACATGGAAAGATTGTTCTGAAATCCGTCAACGATAGGGGCCTATGATTCCATTTTATTCATACTAGCTCCAATAGGAAGACACAAATACGGGAATGATAATGAGCCACTTTTACTGTTGATCAAACTTGACATACCCCTGACTTCTAAATCCTCTACCTCAATTCCGAAAATACTACTCTTCTGAAAATTGACTTTCGGTCTTAAAGCGAGTCGGAAGCATCTTAGAATTCTTGCAATATTTAGGACATTAATTTTGGACCATTCTTCCAAGAAAACCACATCGTCTGCATACTGAAAATGAAAAATGATAGGACCAAGTCTCGGGGTTTTGATCCCATGGAATACACCCTTTTCTACCTCCTCCTTCATCGCAACGTTAAGACCTTCGGCAGCAATAACGAACAGGAATGGAGCCATTGGGTCACCTTATCTAACTCCCACCCTTGGCGTGAACTCATCAGATGGTGAACCATTTATGAGTACAAAATTTGTTGAGAACTAAGGCATCCCTTTGATCCAATATCTCCATTTATAGTTAAAACCCATCTTGTCCAAGATTTCATCCAAATAGCTCCAGTTCAACAAGTCAAACGCCTTTAAGATCGACTTAAACTTAGTCTTCTTAGCCCAAGAGACACATTCATTGATGGTAAGAGGACCGTCTAATATATTTCTCCCTTGAGTGAAAGCTGTCTGTTCATAGCCCACAATATCGACAATAACATTTTTTAAACCGTTAGCCATCATTTTTGCAATTACTTTATAAAAGGAACCAACCGGAAAAAGGCAATTCCGGCAAATTTCAGACCAACCATTTGGTTTGAAATATTACCGTCGCTTATTTTGCCGACAGTTTTTACCGACGATTTTTCAAATCATACCGACGAAAGCATCGTTGCTAAACTGACGGAAACCAAATATAAGAATATTTACCAATAATAAATAATAATACTTATTAATGATAATTAAAATATGAAAAAACATTACCGACGCATTTACGACGAAAACTAGCAACGAAATACAGACCAAACTTATTTTTATATTAATTATATATTAGTTTTTATATTTTTAATAAAAATCAATTTATACCGACGAAATTCCGACAAAACGTTAATGACGAATTATCAAAGTTATATTGCCGATGAAACATCGAATAACTTTACTAACGAGTTACCGACGCATTATAACCAACGAATTTCCAACCATAATACGCAGTTTTACCGACGAATTACCCACGCAATTTTACCGACGAATTACTGACTATTATAATTTTAATAAAAATCAATTTATACCGATGAAATTCCAATAAAACGTTAATGACGAATTAGCAACGTTATATTGCCGACGAAATATCGATTAACTTTACTAACGAGTTACCAACGCATTATAACCAATGAATTTCCAACGATAATTTGCGACATAGTTTTACCGACAAATTACCCACGCAATTTTACTGAGGAATTAGTAACGGAATCGATACAATTACAGACGATTTACCTGTTGGGGTTTGTTCGGTTTTTCAAAATATATTTTTAGCAACGGAAGCATGAACAACAATTTTAAACTTTTTAAAACTCCCCACCAATGATCCATATGCAAGCCTTAAGAAACAAAACAACCATAGGGTGTTTAGAACTACAACCTTTGTAGCGTGAGTAAACCGTTGATGAAGTGGTTGATCTATGAGAAGCCAAGAGAAGACTTCCTCCAAGGTATCCACAAATCAATGAGTCCAACACCTTTGAGATGCTAGTCTCTCCAACCCTTGAAATTCAAGCAAGCAAGCAACAACCTCTTGTTCTTCTTCTTGAACTTACTATGTATGTATATGAGTATGTATTCTAGCATCACACTTGGCTCACTTGAAGAACACCAATACTACAAAGTAAGGATGTTTTCAAGTATGAAAACACTTAGAACTTTTCTAAGAGCACAAGGAAAGGTGGTAGCCAAACTTGTACACAAAAGAGCCATGCATGAAGACTTAAAAGGCCAAGAAGTAAAGCAAGAGAGGGAGGCCCCTCCCTTGCCCAATTTCGGCCGTAGAAGGAGAGGGGGGGTCCCCTTTGGCTCTTTTGCTTCACTTGTTCATGCATGCATGTCTAGGTTAGTCCATTTTTCAAGCAACCTCAAATGGACCCCCTTTGTGATACTTGTAAGCATTTCTAGTTTTATATATTTCAAGTATATAAAATATAATGCTAGACTTGCCATACATTGTGTAAAATACATCTACATGTATTTTATATACATACTTGATTGTTACTAGTAACTCTTTACTTGTAACAAAGATATACATGCATTTATATAATTGTTACTAGTAACAATTTACTTGTAACAAATATACATTTATACATATATATATACATATATAAAATCATATGTTTATATTTATGTATTTCATATGCATTATCTTGTATCAATATACAAGAGTGATATTATTATTTCACATAAATAATAATATGCAACAATGCATACATATACTTATATATATAATGAGTTGGAAACATATTTAAATCATATTCAAATATGTAATTGGTGTCCATTGATTGTAAATGTGTGACCCTATGGGTTTATTTATTATCAGTAATATCGTATTAATTTGTGTCTTGTGCACATAGAACCAACAATCTCCCACTTGCACAAGTTACAACTTAAGCCGATATAGACAATGGTAAGAACGTCTAGCAACATCCCATTGCCCCTAATAATAAATAAAGTGTGTTGATCAACACTTTCACCAACGAAGTTAACTCACTAGCTACAAATCGTTGTTATAGGTAAGTCATCAATTATCCCTTTGTTTTAACATCTCGTTGAACATGAGACATGGATCGTCATCAATTCTCATATAACGTTCAACTTCTTTTAGGGCCCAGAGATATTATACTCCCAATTAAATGAGAGAAACAAATTCCATCTTGACCACATACGTCTCTTATAAGACTCATATCATATCTAATAATGGCCTTTATAACTACCCGGTTAAAGATAGCGTTTAACCACATTAAAGCATGATACTCCTCATACTCGAGTCCCAATATGTGTCTCAGGTCTAAGGATACAAAGATACCACCTTTTTCTCAAGATTTACTTATGACACTGATCCATGAAGCGATCTTAAGAGCGGGTCATGTCCAATGTTTGTTCCCTAACAAACATTAGTGAATTTGGCTGCAAACCCTTTTGCCTACTTTCATCACGAATGAAAGTCAACCAACTTATTCACATTAGTCTTAATTCATAACTATTCCCATAGTTATAACCGACTATGGACGTTTTAGAATAAAGAATTATTCATGGATTTAAACATGTTAATAAAGAACACAATATATATTAATGAAGTGATCATATCCCATACATCATTCAGATAAAATAGATATTGTCATAATGTTCCAAAATATCCAAATACTAAATTACAATTCAAATCCAATCCCTTGCAAAGCGAAGACCTATTGCCCTAGTATGAGACTCATGCTTAGTCAAGGCAAGAGGTTTCGTAAAAGGATCTGCAAGATTCTGATCTGTATGAACTTTGCGAATACACACATCTCCTCTATCCACTATATCCCGTATGTAGTGGAAACGCCTGAGGATGTGTTTGGTGCTGTGATGTGATCTAGGTTCTTTTGCCTGGGCAATAGCACCTTCATTATCACAAAATATTTCTATGGGGTCTTGAATGCTTGTTACTACCCCAAGGTCAGCAATGAACTTTTTCATCCATGCAGCTTCTTGTCCAGCCTCAGAAGCAGCAATGTATTCAGATTCTGTAGTGGATTGTGCAACTACACTTTGCTTAGAACTTTTCCAAGCAACCGCGCCTCCATTCATAACGAAGACATAGCCCGATTGTGATCGAGAATCATCTCGATCCGTTTGGAAACTAGCATCTGTGTAACACTTTACACAAAGATCTTCTTCCAAACCCCCATAGATCAAGAACATGTCTTTGGTTCTTCTCAAGTATTTTAAAATGTTCTTGACTGCCATCCAATGGCTATCTCCTAGGTTTTGCTGGTATCTGCTCGTCATGCTCAAAGCATACGAGACATCTGGCCTAGTGCATAGCATGGCATACATGATGGATCCAATTGCAGAAGCATATGGGATCTCACTCATTCTATCTAGCTCTTCTCTTGTGCTAGGGCTTTGAGCTTTACTCAAAACCGTGCCTAGTGCCATTGGCAAGAATCCTCTCTTAGAATTCTCCATCTTGAATCGTTTCAAGATTTTGTCAATATATGCACTTTGACTTAGGCCAATAAGACGCCTAGATCTATCCCTATAGATCTTTATTCCAAGAATGTAGGCGGCTTCTCCCAAGTCTTTCATTGAGAAACACTTCCCAAGCCAAGACTTGATGTCTTGCAAGGTCGGGATGTCGTTTCCAATGAGTAGTATGTCATCAACATACAAGACAAGGAATGCTACTGCGCTCCCACTAGTTTTCTTGTAAACACACGGTTCATCTTCTGATTTGATAAAACCAAACTCTTTTATTTTCTCATCAAATCGAAGATTCCAACTTCGAGATGCTTGCTTTAGTCCATAGATGGATCTTTTAAGCTTGCACACCTTATTAGGATACTTAGGATCTACAAAACCTTCAGGCTGAACCATATAGACATCTTCACTTAAGTGTCCATTTAGAAAAGCCGTTTTGACATCCATTTGCCATATCTCATAGTCATAATATGCAGCTATGGCAATAAGTATTCTAATAGATTTAATCATGGCTACCGGAGAGAAAGTTTCATCATAGTCAATACCATGAGTTTGAGTGAAACCTTTCGCCACTAGCCTTGCCTTAAATGTGTGTACATTTCCATCCATGTCTGTCTTCTTCTTGAAGACCCACTTGCTCCCTACAGTCTTACTATTGGGAGGAAGATCAACCAAGTCCCATACTTGATTTTCATACATGGACTGCATCTCAGTGTTCATGGCATCAAGCTATTTATCGGATTCCGGATCCGATATAGCATCTTGGTAGTTAGTAGGCTCAGAAGAGTCTACCAAGAAAATCTCATCATTGGACACGAGAAATCCGTATCTCTCGGGTTCTTGACGAGGTCTACCAGATCTACGAACACTTTGTGTTTCAGTAGGTTCTTGAACAACCAATTGTTCAGGTTCAACAACCGTTTGTTGAGTGCTAGTGTCAACCTGACTTGTATTTTGTGGTTCTTGAATTTCTTCAAGGTCTACATTGCTCTCACTTGCCTCTTTTGAAAGAAACTCCTTTTCTAAGAAAGTGGCATGCCTAGAAACAAACACTTTGTTCTCAGCTGGGTTGTAGAAATAATATCCTAATGAATCTTTAGGATATCCCACAAAATTACATTTGATAGATCTAGGATCGAGTTTGCTTAAAGCTTCTTGTCGTACATGAGCCTCACAACCCCAGACTTTCAAGTAAGATAAGTTTGGAACCTTTCCATACCACATCTCATATGGTGTCTTATCTACCTTCTTGGTTGGAACCATATTCAATATGCGCGCAGCAGTTAATAAAGCATAACTCCAAAAGGACGAGGGTAGAGTACTTCGGCTCATCATAGACCGAACCATATCTAGTAGAGTTCGGTTCCTCCTTTCAGATACACCATTATGTTGTGGTGTTCTAGGAGGAGTAAGTTGTGAGATAATCCCACAATTACTAAGATGATCCATAAACTCTTGGCTTAAGTACTCACCACCTCGATCGGAACGAAGGGCCTTGATTGTTTTGTTGAGTTGATTTTGTACTTCGTTTTGAAACAGCTTGAACATCTCAAATGTTTCATGTTTATGTTTCATCAAATAAACATAACCAAATCTACTATAATCATCAGTGAATGTAACGAAGTATCTATCACCATCCCTAGACATTGATCTAAAAGGACCGCATACATCCATATGTATGATTCCTAATAGATCTTTGGCTCTTTCACTTGAACCGGAGAAAGGAGCCTTAGTCATCTTCCCATATAAACATGATTCGCAAACTTCAAATGAGCTAGAATCGTTTGATTTTAAAATTCCATCATTTTGAAGTTTTGCAATGCGTTTCTTGTTTATATGACCAAGTCGACAATGCCATAGGTATGTTTGACTTAAGTCATGCTTAGGTCGTTTGGTGCTAGTGGTATATATAGAATTATCATCAAGAGATCTTTTAAGATTAACTTCATATATTCCATTAAGAGGCCGAGCCTCAAAATACAAAATATCGTTTTTGAAGGCACGAATGCCATCATCAACGAAACCAAAAGTGAAACCAGATTCTCTTAACCGAGCTACTGAAATAATATTCCTAGTTAAACTAGGTACATAACAACAATTGTTTAATATTAAGTACAGGCCATTTGGTAATAATAATTCAAAAGTTCCAAGGGCTTCAACAGCAACATTTGCTCCATTGCCCACGTGGAGATCCAAATCGTCTGGCTTCAGCAGCTTACTTTTTCTCAACCCCTGCACATTGTTACAAATGTGAGTTCCACAACCGGTATCAAATACCCAGGAATTAATGGAAAAAGTATACATTTCAATCATATATATACCTGAAGTGCTAGCCTCGCCAGCCTTCTTCTTTTTCAACTCTGCAAGGTAGGTTGGACAATTGCGCCTCCAATGTCCTACCACCCCGCATTCAAAGCACGGGTCATTCTTGGGAACCTTTCCCGCCGTCTTGGGTGTAGGAGCCTTGGCAACTTGCTTGCCTTTGTCCTTTCCCTTTGCCTTCGCTTTGCCCTTCCCTTTTGAGTTGTTTTTCCTTTTCTTCTTGATTCTCCCTTCTTGAATCATCAAGACTTGAGGTGTTTTGCTTGGAATCTTACTCTCAGCAGTTTTAAGCATCCCATGCAACTCTGAGACAGATTTCTCCCAATTGTTCATGTTATAGTTCATGACAAATTGATCATAGGCTTTGGTCAACGAGTTAAGGATCATATCCTGTGCAAACTTGTTGGTTATGGGAGATCCAAGCCTAGCAAGCTGGTCAATGTATCCTTTCATCTTTAGCACATAGTCGCTAACGGATTGACCTTCCTCCATCTTGCATGCATGGAAGGCTCGAGTTACCTCAAAGCGTTCTTGCTTCGCTTACTTTTGGAACATTTCCTTAAGCTGGCTAAGCATCTCATATGCTCCATGCTCCTCAAGGTTCTTTTGAAGATCCGGAGACATGGTAGCAAGCATGAGGCATGAAATTTCGACCGAGTCGTCGGAATGCTTCACCCAAGCATCCCTAACGGCTTTGGCCGCAGTCAATGGAGGTTCCTCAGGAACGGGATCCTCAAGTACGTACAATTTCTTTTCGTGCTTAAGAACGATTCTCAAGTTACGATACCAGTCTAAGAAATTTGTACCATTGAGTTTTTCTTTCTCTAAGATTGAACGAAGAGATAAGTTGTTAACGGGCGTAGTTGAGTTAGGGGCCATCTACAAAATTTAACAAAGTTCAATTTAGTATTTTTGATATTTAATCCTTTAATAATTAATACCCTTTAGAATTGTAAAATTCTTTAATTTTTAAAGGCTAGGATCCAAGTTGAACTTAACCTTGAATGTTTGGCTAATGCTCTCTCCATCAAGTTAAAACAACAAGGTAGGTAACGTTTACCAATTACATCTCGTATGTAATTCCTAGATCTTTATGGGATCCTAGACAACGATTGTCAATTTTGACATGTTTGATCCCATCTATGCCTCGGGCTTCCTTACGTTTGGCTAATGCTCTCTCCGTAATAAGATTCCGATTAAGTCGTCCTATTTCAAGACGGTGAATTTCCGGCCCAAGACGTTCATGGAATTCGCGGAAAAACACCTCGGTTGTTACAAAAACAATCCACGCGTTTGGCTAATGCTCTCTCCACGTGAGTGTCGTTGCAACAAGCGAGTGTCTTAAAATGGGATGGCATAGACTTACGTTTTGAAAAAGGGCTTTTACCGTTTTGTATATTTATTAGATAAAACAAAACGAGTCGTGTGACTAGTATTGCATGCATACAATAACAAGTCCACGTTTTGATAAAATCATATTTTATATATATATATTGGTCTTGAGTATTCTTAAAATCCATATTTTACGAACTCTCAACGCGTTCAATTTTAAACTAGTATTAATATCCTATATTAACGTGTGTAGTTTCGAGCGCGCAAATACGACCAATTTTAGCTTGTAATAAAACCATTTTATTATTAAGCTTGAATGGAGTTTGGTTGAGTTTTAAAATCTCTATTTTATAAAACTCATATATATATATATATATATATATAAAGATATATATTTTGACATAATGAATTTTAATCTTTACAAAACTCCTTTTATATAAAATTCATTTTACATCTTATGTTATGTCAACTTAAAGTACCAAACTCCCATTGTGTGATTTATATTATGTAAAAATATTATCTAGCATGCAAAAAATCCTATTTTCAACCATGCATAATAATATAAACATAAACACACACAAATAACATGTATAAGTGCATAACCAAGCCATTTATCCTAAGTGGTATTTTTGTGAGCCATACAAAAATACCAAGTCATAACTAAGGACCAAATATTTCTCTTGTGATGAACTTGAAGCTCCCACTTGCCAAAACAACTCCTTGTAGTGCAAATGACTCCAAGCCTCCATGGTTGACTCCACCACACTTGAAAACTCCAACTTCGTCATTTCTTCATCTTGTTACATTTTTATAAAAGTAAACTAGTCTAAACTATTCTACTACTTACAAAATACAACAAGATGAAATAAAACTAAAATTATTATTACATACCAAATGAAAAAATAATTTTTACAACCAAATCGAATTTCCAACACATCACAAAAGGTCTATGGCTTGTTATGCACAACATACACTCAAACAAACATATATATCAACACTTGATATTTAGGCAACTTTTACAACCAAACATGCATGTGGTTTGGTTGTTTCCCAAAATAAATATATAAACATATATAAGTTGCCAACAAGAAAATCCACAACTTTTCTAACAAAAGAAAAGTTGTCCATTTTCTTAAACATTACATACTCAAAAAGTTTCTTAAAACTATACATAAGTGGCTCTGATACCACTGTTGGGGTTTGTTCGGTTTTTCAAAATATATTTTTAGCAACGGAAGCATGAACAACAATTTTAAACTTTTTAAAACTCCCCACCAATGATCCATATGCAAGCCTTAAGAAACAAAACAACCATAGGGTGTTTAGAACTACAACCTTTGTAGCGTGAGTAAACCGTTGATGAAGTGGTTGATCTATGAGAAGCCAAGAGAAGACTTCCTCCAAGGTATCCACAAATCAATGAGTCCAACACCTTTGAGATGCTAGTCTCTCCAACCCTTGAAATTCAAGCAAGCAAGCAACAACCTCTTGTTCTTCTTCTTGAACTTACTATGTATGTATATGAGTATGTATTCTAGCACCACACTTGGCTCACTTGAAGAACACCAATACTAAAAAGTAAGGATGTTTTCAAGTATGAAAACACTTAGAACTTTTCTAAGAGCACAAGGAAAGGTGGTAGCCAAACTTGTACACAAAAGAGCCATGCATGAAGACTTAAAAGGCCAAGAAGTAAAGCAAGAGAGGGAGGCCCCTCCCTTGCCCAATTTCGGCCGTAGAAGGAGAGGGGGGGTCCCCTTTGGCTCTTTTGCTTCACTTGTTCATGCATGCATGTCTAGGTTAGTCCATTTTTCAAGCAACCTCAAATGGACCCCCTTTGTGATACTTGTAAGCATTTCTAGTTTTATATATTTCAAGTATATAAAATATAATGCTAGACTTGCCATACATTGTATAAAATACATCTACATGTATTTTATATACATACTTGATTGTTACTAGTAACTCTTTACTTGTAACAAAGATATACATGCATTTATATAATTGTTACTAGTAACAATTTACTTGTAACAAATATACATTTATACATATATATATATATACATATATAAAATCATATGTTTATATTTATGTATTTCATATGCATTATCTTGTATCAATATACAAGAGTGATATTATTATTTCACATAAATAATAATATGCAACAATGCATACATATACTTATATATATAATGAGTTGGAAACATATTTAAATCATATTCAAATATGTAATTGGTGTCCATTGATTGTAAATGTGTGACCCTATGGGTTTATTTATTATCAGTAATATCGTATTAATTTGTGTCTTGTGCACATAGAACCAACATTACCAACCTTTTGTATTATCATTATATTTAAATTCAATTTTACCAATTGTTTATCGACAATTTTTCTACAAAACGTAATTATTAATTTTTGTTAGAATATATGTTTACCGACAATTTAAAGACGATTTAGTATTTTTTTTATTAGGGTTTAGCATCCGAAAGTGTATCGAACTTGTCACTTTTTGATATTGTATATACCCAACTTTAAAAACTTTCATTTAGTGTATACAACTTTCCAAAACTACCAATTAATGTATTGGATTACCTGCTAAGCAAGTAACCAATAATTCTATCATTTTTTATTTATTTTAATATCATACAAATAACACATGTACATCCATGTCATTCATGAATGCCACATCAACCATGAAGAAAACAATGAACAGATCTGGACAATATGAAGAGGAAGAACAACATTAACAATAAACCAAGATCCAAAATCACTAATCTGTGTATGAACAAGAAACCAACACATGATGATGAAACACAAAATCATCTGTTAAAAACATTAAGAAATCATCTGTCCAAAACATGAAACCCTAAATCGATTTAAATATTAAACCTAGATTTGATGAAGAACATGAAACCCAGATTTGATGAAGAACCTAAATCGTAGATGAACAAGATTTAAAAATTAAATCAAAGAACAGATCTAAACCCTAATTCATACCTTATGAACCCTACCTGTTGAAGATGAGACCTAAATCAAAATCGCATATTAGAAGCAATGAGAACTAGATTTAGGTTTGATAATCGAAAAACGCCATGTCGCCGCCATGTCAACTGTTGAAGAACCCTAACTGTTAAACCACTTGATGTTGAAGCAACGGAGAACTAGATTTAGATTGAACCACTTGATGTCGAGGTTGAACCCTAACTATTGAAGAACCCTAACAAGTCGCCGCCATGTCGCTATACAAATCACCGCCAAGAAACCCTAAATCGTCGAAAAACGAAACCCTCAATCGATGGCTCGAAACCTTCAATCGAGGATGCAAATCAATCATCAATCGACGGCTCGAAACCCTAAATCGGTGCAAAACAATCGTCGCCCACCATGACACCATCGATGGTGTTCTTAATGGTTCAAGAAGAAGAAGCGATTGAGCATATGCAGATGAAGGTAAGTCGCTCTTTCATATTATTATTATTATTATTATTATTATTATTATTATTATTACTATTATTATTATTATTATTTTCATTTATTTTTATACAAAAAATTACATGTCAGCATCCAACTAAGATGCCACGTCATCAAAACCGGCGCCACATCAGCACATGACCTACTATACCAGGTTGAATGCATTAAATGGTAGTTTTAAAAAGTTGGATACATTAAGTGGTAGTTTTTAAAGTTGGGTATATACAATAGCAAAAAGTGACAAATTCGATACACTTCCAGATACTAAACCCTTTTTATTAATACCGTATTTAATACAATTTGAAACACCTGTTTTATTTATATTATAATTCAATATAAAAATGCGTATCATTCAATATAAAATTGTTATATCAATATTATAATGTATTTCATTCATAAATCCCTAAATAAATTGTAACATGTCTCAAACACGAGGTGGTCGGTCACGGGAAAGAAAACGTTGTTCGAATGCAACAAACCTATATTCCATTTCTTTGTTTTGCAGCTTCTTGTGTCGATTTCAAAACTTCTTGAGTTTCTCGTAACTCAGCTTCACGTTCTTCATCTCGTTTACGCATCTTTGCCTCACGTTCCGCATCTCGTTTACGAAGCTCATCTATTTCTTTTTGACGTGCGTCTTCTCGTTCTTTGGCATCTTGCTTTTGTTCTTCCATTTATTCTTTCAATAAGTGTACCTACATATTATAAAATATATCATAACCAAATATGATTTATAAACAATATAACTCATTAAAATGACAAATAAGAAGAGTCGTTATTAATTTTTGAACTATAGAGTTAATTACATGTTTCACAATGCATTCTTTAATTACATTTAATTTAATAAAGATATAACGAAATTTGGTTTCTTGATGATACCGATATTATATAATAAAAGTGAAATAAACACATAATGAGAGCACATACATGCAAATTCTTGCATATAATTAATTATTTTTTGTTTGTGGATACTAATTGAAAGTTATATATAGATGCAGCAAGTGATAATTATTTACGTTCACATATGAATTAGAATAAATACACGCACTAACCTCATTAGAGTTGCTGCACCTAATAGTACAAAAGACGAAGCATGACCGGTACTCAATTGATCCATCACCACGTAACCTGGATCTGAAACCCCTCCAACTCTAATGAATCCTCTTGTATTTGACCTCTTTGCAACTCGTCCCCAAACATCAATATCTCCAATTGGATGAGACGCATGATCTGACCCATACTTCTCGGTCATACCATTGACATGGTCTTCCTATTAATTGAAAATAATATATATATATATATATATATATCAGAGTTTTCGAGATGATTAATATAATAAATGACAAAAACTACAAGATCATAATGAATTATACCAATACCCTTTTCGCCTTCGAGCTAACGAATTCAGGCTCCCAAGTCCTTGCAGCAACCATTTCCCGTGACTTTTTTGTTATATGAAAGTTCATAAAATGGTTACTCCATGACAAAGCTTGACCTGCTTCTTTTTCCTACAATCAATGTATAGAATGGTTGTTACAAATATATGTTTCAAGAAATGGTAAAAGTTACCAATATTTTAAAATCTAAAGATAGAATAGTATATTACCCGTCTCATTTTAGTAACAAGAATGCTCACGGACCCTATAGTATGCTTCCCGATTGACCCTTCCACCAAGGCCTCCTTGTTTTTCGTGTTAACTTGTGACAGGTTTTTCTATTTAGGGGTGTTCCACTTATTTAATCGTCAAAACAAAATTTAAAAAAATTTAATTAGGGTGAACTTAATTGAAAAAACTATAAGTAAGACTAAATAAATTGACTACCCATTGATACGCTTTACATGCCTTATGAACCATTTGCACCCAATATTCCTCCTTTATCCATGTTGGACAATAGGGGATGATAACAGATCCGCCTCGACATCAAAGCCCGTTTCTTTTGCCTTTGTCATTGCCATCCTTTATTTGTGCTTTCATTATCTTTTCTCATGCTTTTAAAACACTAGCATCTGCTTCATTATCCCATTGAAAGAATTGCTACACATAAACAATTATCATTGTTAATGAATTTCTTAAAAATTATGTGTAGTTTTTTGAAACTCATAATTAGCTACGAATAATTCAAAACCTTGAAACGATCAAAAAGTCTTGTGCGAAAATCGCGAGGGATGTATTTCCATGATGTCCACGGACCATCAAACATGTTCAGCAATATGCGAGTAATCTCTCTAGGAGGATTGATGCTAACAAACCTACAAATAAAAACAATTCAACACAATTAGTATTTGACTATAAAATATGTATTATAGTAGATATATTTTCAAAATATGCACATACTAATTTGCTTGAACTTCAATCCACTCACAGTTCGGTGGAAGAATTGGGGTTTGCTTTATAACATTTGAAATATGCATAGCTTGCGGTGATTGCAGACCCTGTTGTGTCTCTATTCCAAAGTCATCATCATTATTAGAATCAATATCGTCTTTAAGAAACCGTGGAACAGAAGTACTAGCATTGATACTTCACCAGATCTTTATGAATTGTAGGTACCTCTACTTGCACCACGGGTCCCACTACCTCAGTACCTATACATACACCTTCAGTGCCTCTACCTAAACCATGGGTACCTCGGCCTGCACCTTTAGCGCCTCTCAGAATTTCACCTCCTCTACCTCTACTACGTACCAAGATGACTAAAAAATTTATTTATTAGTAAGGTACATGCTTTTAAAATAACATACATTTACAAATACAATAAAAAACATGCATTGAATCCACGAGTAGAATAGCACCTGCACTTATAAGCAAGTAATCACCTACATAACAAAAAAAAAGAGAACAATTAGTTACAAAAAATATCAATACAATATTTTTAAATTTATGTGTCATAGATTATATTTGAAATTCTAAATTCAGAACTAGCTACATTTAATGAGAAGAATGATCAGACAATAATAGGTTACAATACACTTAATGTTAGTTTTTAAAAATTGGACACGTTAAATGTTAGTTTTTAAAATTGGTATATATATACAACAGCAAAAGGACAACTTTGATACACTAAACTCTTAAATTTATTTTGTTGTTTCCTATATAATTGTATAAAAACATTGGTATTATATTGGAAATTCACCCCTTTTTGTGATGAAAACAATAGTAAATTAAAAAATATAAAGCATTAAGTTTATTTCATTGTTTTATAAATTATTTTATAAAATGGTCGGTATTTTGATAGAAATTCCGACAATTGTCCTACAAAAATCTTATTTAATTATTATATATCAAATATTAAATTTATTTAATTTGTTTGTAAGTTACCTTTTATAAACCGAAGCTATATAGTCTAAATTCTTAACGATTTTCTAGCAAATATTTTAATACGTTAAAAAATAAAAAGCATTAAGTTTATTTTATTGTTTTCTAAATTATTTTATAAAAAACGTCAGTATTTTGATAGAAATTCCGACAATTTTCCTACTAAAATCTTATTTAATTATTATATATCAAATATTAAATTTATTTAATTTGTTTGTTAGTTACCTTTTATAAACCGTCGCTATATAGTCGAAATTCCCAACAATTTTCTAGCAAATATTTTAATACGTTATAAAATATAAAGCATTAAGTTTATTTCACTGTTTTCTACATTTTTTTTATAAAAACGTCGGTATTTTGATAGAAATTTCCACAATTTTCCTACTAAAATCTTATTTAATTATTATATATCAAATATTAGATTTATTTAATTTGTTTGTTAGTTACCTTTTATAAACCGTCGCTATATAGTCAAAATTTCGAACGATTTTCTAGCAAATATTTTAATACGTTATAAAATATAAAGTATTAAATTTATTCGGCGTTTCTAAAATACGGTTTAGTTTTCAAAAATATATTGAAGTTGTCATCTTTTGCTATTGTGTGTATCTAACTTTGAAAACTACTATTTAATTTACAACTCTATGTTTACTAAAAATCGTTTCGTTTTACACTGACATTGAAGGGATAACTCATTGGTCCAAGCCTCGATTACACTCGCATTAGACTCTTAACACATTCACTTGAAGTCGTATGGAGCATGGTATGAGGTCACAACCATGAATACTATCTAAATTTCAATGATCAACAAAATCAATTCAAGAGTAGTTAAAACTAGTTTAATGAATGTAGAAAATGTCCATAAACCTATTTATTAAATTGATACCGATCATATTAATGCAATTTACTATTAACTAGTGCAACCAAAATCTCTAACCAGCTACATGAATGCAATTTAACTATAAATTATTTAGAAAAAGATTTAAGACTCTTTGGATCAAATAAACACAACCCACTTACGTGATATATAGTGGTCGATGCTTTAATGAAATTGTTTCTTGTTGTTTCCTTAAAGAAATTGTTTCTTAGTCCTACTAGTTGCTTTACGCACCGGGAACGGTTCTCGTTGTGAGGATAGTTGTAATAGTAGAGATAATTGAACTAGACTGAACAATTGTGCTTTGTACTCCAAACAGTATCCAAAGTGGATCTTAAGTAGGTTTTTGTTAATATCTCTAAGTCAAGTCACTAAAAGAAAATTCACATTTTAAATTTATATACTATTTCAAGAATATTACTATTGTTCTCACAAATACATATATAGTTATCACGAGCTGAAATCAAAACATACTTTATTCACCAACAAACCTAAAAGAATAAACACATATAAAGGTAGAAAATATAACTTGTAAACCAAAACATCTCAATATCATAGGAGATTCGAACTATTTTACGACGAAAATCTTACTAAATTATTAAATATCGGTTTTTAAGTTATCTTTTACAAAATATTTGCTATTTAGTCAGAATTTTCGTCGATTTTCTAACCAAATTTGTAATACATAATTAAATAAAAATTAGTAACATTGTTTAATTATTATCTAAATTATTTTATACAAACGTCGCTATGTCGTCGAAAATTCTCACTATTTTCTGACGAAAATCTTAAAAAATTATTTAGTATAAAGTATCAGTTTTATTTAATTGTTCTTTGGGTTATCTTTTACAAATAGTCGATATTTAGTCAGAATTTTAGACGATTTTCTAATGAAATTTGTAATATATTATTAAATATAAAGAATTAAATTTATTAAAGTATTTCAAAATTATTTTATACAAAGATTGCTATATTGTCAGAAATTCCAACTATCAAATTTTATACAAAAATTTTAATAAGTTATTAACTATCAAATTTATTTAATCATTTTTTGAGTTATCTTTTATAATGTGGGTCATCCACCCATTCTTCATTAACCATGCATAATACTTGTGATATTGTTCTTCCTCCTTTTGTGATTAAAGATCCCGTGAAATAGCCTTGGGTTTTCGTCTCCATCCTTTACCCGTTTGATTTTCGCCTTCTGTTTTAGATACAAGAAAATTGATTTTTCCAGTTCAAGAATTTTGAAGTCAGTCTCCTGCCTTTGTTTATTATCTCCATGTTGCATTTCCACCTTGATGTCTAATGCCTCTTTTTTTCCTTCGGATAGCAACTCCTTTTTAGCGTTCGACTCATTCTTGCACCATGTTTTAATATGTCCTTTAAGCTGCATGCCTTAATTTCAAGAAGAAAGCATTTTGAGGCGAGGTTCCTGCAGGTTTCAATTTGAAAGAGCTCCAAAATTTGGTAACCTTGTTTTTAAAATTTGAATCCAACAACTAGGAGTTGAAAATTTTAAAGTATGGCGGCCTAAAGTCTAATGAAAAGGAGAGAAGATAAGGGACAATGGTCCAAGTAGCCTCTTGCCATAATCGTAACTTGTGGATTTAAATTTCAAGTATTAAAGAAAATTTTAAAATATTATAGTTTTATCTTTAAATTGGTCATTTTCGGGTTGTTGGGTTAACCTTAACCTGACCCATTTATTTTTATGTCGATTTCGTGTCAACCAGCTTTTTACCCATTTCGAGTTCGGGTTTCGTGTCGACCCAGAAATTACCAACCTTGATCCAATCCATTTGATTTGTTAACACTCCCACACTTCCATATTCAAGGTTTTTGTTTTCAATTCTACACTCCTCAGGGCTTATGACCTTGCCATCCGGGCACCATGCTTGCGGTGGGATGCCAAAGATTTAAAGAGATGCTATACGTTCCCCAGTCACGTATTTAGAAATTGATTTGCTAGTTCCTCTCCGTCAAGGATGAGCGAGAATATACCAAGATAAGCACGCTATGTTGATATTGTTACAACCATCTGCTTCCTTTAGATCTTCAAGATGCCACAACTTACTCAAGTTATCAACTTTCCCTACTAACGTTTTCTTACACTACGACAAAAAAGGCTTTTAGACCCGGTTATTTAATGCATTCAGGCCCGGTTTTGATAGGGGGATTGAAAGGAGGAGAGCCTGAAGGTAAGGGGTTTCAAGCCTCAGGTCTGAAAGTTAACTTTTAAGCCTGGTTATACTTAAAAACAGGGTCTGTATGTCCCCACATAAGGTCCAAATGTATGCTTTTAAGCCCTGTTTTTTGATTAATTAACTGGGCTTGAAACTCTATTTTTTTAAAAAAAATTTGTTTTTTCTATTTCCTGCTATCATTAACCAACAATATTGAACCCATTAACATGCAAATCATATCATACCAAAACAACCCACTAATAGCAATTTGATTATTTGGTTTGCGCAATTCTCGTCAATTGTTCAATGAACCACTAAATGTTTAATATGCTATGTCCAAGCCACATCTTTAGCCACTAACTTGTGCTCCATTGTGAATGTGCCAAAGCTCACAAGAGCTATACATAAGATAAATAAGTCAAAAAAAAAGTAACTACATAACAATAACATTTTGTAACAACAAATTCTTAACTTGCAACACGGACAAATCAATCATCTCTTGTCATTTAAAAGAATCCCTACACATATAAGAAGAATAAATCAATCTTATCTTAGTAAATAATAACCAATTGAACTAGTATAATAGCAGTGCGTTGCTAGGGTACATTATTTTTTTCAAATCATATGTTTGGCTTCAAAAGCACATATTAATTAGTTCGTTTATGCTTCTACTTTCCATCCGATCGTTCTTGGACATCTGACCTGTTTCATATTTTCAATGACAAACATACACCTTGAGATGGAATTGAAGAGTCAACAATTTGAGCATCTAAATTTCTTGAATGTTATTTGAGAAAAGGATATTAATTATTCCAGCCAGCTTAAATTCCACCTTAAGATGTAAACTTTTGTTCCCAGTTCAAGATGCATGGTTATTACTCACCTCAGAAAGAAGAAGAAGAATAGACAAGAGTGAAAAAGGACTTCAATTGTGCGAGTGAAAGAAGCTGCAACTCTTTCCAAACTTATATTAGTCAAAAGGTTGCTCTTTGAATGTTAAAAAATATCACAACAATCAGAAACTTACCATCTTTTTGCAATTAAATATATATGCTAGCTGCTGTTCACGTCATCTTTCTTCTTGGTTTTTAAAATCTACATTACTGTATGTATCATTGACATATATTAAGGGCCATCTTCATTTCATTATCCTTCTTTCTTTATCATTGATAATTCTTCAACCTCACATCATATATAGCTCCATCTACCACCTTCATTCGTGCAAGCATATACATATTAGAATATTACTTTATATCCAAATAAATAGATTTCTTTCCAGAGATTGACTTCAAATCAATTCATTAGCGTAAAAGTCATGGGTACTTACACTTAAGAGGCTAAACAACCGCCAAACATGCAATCCCGATTACATGAATCAACACCGCAAACAATGTTTGAACGGGTAATCCCCTAATCCACTAATCAACAATGCAAACAAATGTCTGACCGGAAGTAGGGTGAACTACAAGTTTCGATTTACAGTTTTGTTATTCTAAACATAATAATTAATAGCTTGAAATATTAAACAATTTGACGAGTTAGATCTAGTTAGAACCTCTTGGTTGGCATAAGGTCCAAGATAATTCCCATATCCCTCAGCAAATATACTTCCGAGTTCTGGAAATTCCTACAAATCTGCAAGCCTTGCAGCAACAAAAATCAATGCTGGGATAGCTTTTTAACTTCTTTCCATTCCTCAAGGCATTCCTTATAGTCACATAAAGAATTCCTTTAATTTAAGATCTTGCATGAACCTTTTGTGTAACAACTTCATATATTTAAGGTTTAGAAAAAAAAACTATTTTACCTCTGTTTATCGATGGATGAAACATGACTTAAAGGATTGTTGATCAAATTCATAACACTAAAAGTGAGCCTGGTAATAAGGCAAAAAATAAACTTAGCATAAGAAGTACGATACAAGGAAAGCTTTCAAGGATCAAAATGATCGAAGATCCTGCAAAAAAAAGGTAGAACATAAACACACCACTCAGTCCAAATTCCAAAAGATGTCTGTTTTTCTGCTTCTGTTTTGCATCCCTTAGGTACAAGTGTTAGGGGCTGTTTGTTTGCTGCTTAATGAAACCATTTATCATTCAGTTTGATTGTTGCCTCTGAATGAAGACTGTGCTGAATGATTCAGCATAAGGCTGCTGAATCATTATACCTAAAAGTGCATTCAGAACCTTTATCAAACAGCATGTCACATTCAGAGGCAGATTCATTCAAAGCCTTTGAATTATTCAAACCACATAATAATTCAGTGCTTAATCATTGTGTTTTAACAAACAACCCCTTAGGCTCCTATAATAATTTGTTTAGTTGTAGGCCTGACATTAGTCACCATTTTGTTTCTCTGTTTTAGGTTGTAATTGGCTCCTCCTTGGAGCTCATGCTTTTGTCCTCCTTTGTAAGTTTTGTTCATAGTAATCATGCTTTTGTCGCTCCGCTGTTCTCTCCGCTCCATTGGAAGGGAACCGTATAGGGGTGAATACATAAAAGCTAGGCTGGCAACTATTTATCATGCATATTCGATCTGGTAAATTTAATTTAATAAAAAATGTTTTATATAGTTCATAATTAATTTATAGTCATAAGAGACTAATTTTATCATTTGGATCAATGATATCAATGGTCTAGATTAAATTTTAGAAATTTGGGCGGAGTGGCATTTTAGTAATTTTTTATAATTCACATACGATAATTTTACAAATCACATCTGATTATATACTGAATCACATATTAAAATTTTAGGACTATATTTTTTAATGAATTTTATTGAACACTCAGTAAAAGCATGTCATATTGTACTCTTGTGTCATTTCTAATTTGAGAGACGAGGCGGTTTAATCTTAAGTGTTTAATTTTATAATTAATGTAAATTTATATATATATATATATATATATATATATATATATATATATATATATCTTACTCCTATATAATGCATCTACCACCTAAAAAACTCTTAATTTTAAGAAGAGTAAATGTACTAAAATACCCCTCCTTTACCCCTCCTTTAAGTCCATAATTAATGAATTTAAACCAAAACTTATAACTGAATTGTTTCTAACCATATATTTTTAATATTAACTTTTGATTCATAAGATCGACATACTTATAACTGAATTAAGTCTAATAATATATTTTTAATATTAACTTTTGATTCATGAGATCACCTAAATTCCTGTTTTCAATAAATCAAGATCAAGAGATTTCACAAACATCAAACAAATAAAAGAGTCAAGGAGTTGAAATTTATAAACATTGCATTCTAACTCAATTACATAATAATTGGAACTATGAAATATTACACACACATATACATACATATATATAATCAGCAACTTCATGATTCAATCATGCGACAAAACTCTTCCAACAAATTGAAACACAAATAACTCAGAGTTAGCAGTTTAATTCTTAATTTCAAAGTAGCTCTCGCAAAGAATCTTCACAAACTCATATTGTCTTCATCTCGCAAAGAATCTTCACAAACTCAAATAAGCTCTTTGTGATTATTTTGCACAAAACTCATCACAACCTCTTCTTTATTCGCCGCCGCCGCATTGCGCGGGTACCCCACTATAAATAAATAAATAAATAAATATATATATATATATATCTATATACACTACTATATAAACCATTTAACATCCTCTCTCCTCTTTAATTTTAGAAGTTCTTAAAATTCAATCAAGACAACATCTTGACCATTGATTGCATCTAAATTGATCTCATCCACTTAATCTTTAACCATTTCATTCTCTCTCTTAATTTATTTTAACTTTTTATTTATTAAAAGTATATTCTCCTACAATAAACACTCTCACACACAAACACAATTATCCATCCACATCGACAAAGTTACAAAAACTTATTAACTTCTCTCTCTTTAATAAATAGTTTATGTAGAAAATTTGAAAAAAACGAAAATATTGTTGTAGAAAACTTTTTCGTGACTTTCAATCGTAAAAATAACATATCATTACAATCTTGAAAGTGGTGTTATAAAACAAAAACTATTTGCCGCCGCAGCATTGCGCGGGTACCATGCTAGTATATATATATATATATATATATACCGGCCGGCCAATAAAGATCGAGTTTCTTTTAAACCCATTTTTTAGCCAAATTTGAGAAGTAACGGAAGAAAAGCTCGATCAAAAGATAGTCAAGAAGAAAGAGATGGAATATTTGGGGTTAGTTTTTTGGTTTAAGATTATTATCTTATTGATTTAATTATTAATTATTAGCTTATAAACTTAAGTATACATGCAGCATTTAATTATATTAACTCATAGTTTTAAACGTTTTTTTTTTGTTTTTTTGGTAACATAACCAAAATTAAAGAGATGAGGGGGTACGTAAAAGCTAGCTAGGGATAAAGTAGTTCCAACGACGGAACATATTCAAGTAAAACTACATTAATTAATAAACTCAAGCTTAAATAAAATAGTTTATTTAGTAGCTTATAGCCTCATATAATTAATAGTGATATATTATATTATAAGATAAGATATGATTGTTTAACAAGACAACATGTGAAAAAATGAGTATTAGAGTAAAATACTTGGTGCTTAATGATTTAGAATGCACTTTAAGGTGAAATGATTCAGCAACATTATGTTGAATCATTCAGCACGACTTTCATTCAGAGGCGACAATCAAACACACTGGATGCTGAATGATTCATCATTCAGCGCTTAATGGTTCTATTAAGCAGCAAACAAACAGCCCCTAAGTTTACAATCTAAAGTCAAGAAGCTAGGTGAGGTCATCCAGAGTAGTGGTACCATATTTACACTATGTTTGGACACTAGCAGCTAGAGTTATACACAATTAGAAAGTGTACATCCACTATACATCAGCTAGCATATGACCCCGCATTTGACGTGTTTGATGAGTGCTTGAAAGTGTTAGAAAGAGCTTCTAGTGAGTGTCTCCAAAACTGCTTATCGAGAAAGGGGAGGATGTCAGTGCAATCAAATGTTTTATGAATTTGTGATTTCAATGTGATATTTGTTGAATCCAGACGCTTACCACTTGGCCAAAAGAAATTTCCGATGGTTAATACACTACCTCTTTTTTATATATTGAGTAGCTTAGCTTGACCATGAGTCAAGATATTTTGGAGATGTCTCATACCAACAATATTACATTTGAGCTAGACAGGAAGACATCGCACATGATTCTAAAATATTAACGGAAGTCGTATTCAACCCATTTTTAGCTTTCTTTTTCCCAAACCAAAGTATGTAGCAAGCATTCTCAGTTACGTAGTGTTATGTTTTATCTTCATATTATTTATACATATGAAACCTGTAATAGCATTATCCTAAATGTGAGTCAATTGTATGTAAATGCTCATGGGGTTTTACTAGATTTTAGAGGCCAGTACTGTGCTTTAACCAATCATACACAAACACGGCTTACAAATGTTTGCCAACATATATATTCCTACAAAGACATGATTTCCAATTCTAATTAATAAATCTTCAACACAAACATATTTTGGATCAATCGTATAATATTAATTTAATTCCCAAATAAGATATAAGATATATAATAACAATAACAATAATAATTTTTGATATATTAATATGGAAGTAAGTTTTACAGTAAAAATGCTGGTGTATCTAGCCTTCCTTCATTTCAGCTAAATTCAAAACCGCTACAATAACAAATCCAAAAGACAATTACACTAAACAAAATTACAATTACAATTTCAGTTTTAATTTTAATTTTAATTTTAATTTTAATTTAATTAATAAATGATAAGGCAACACCTCTGTCTCTATTATTCGATGGCGTATGCTACTGTTTCTACTTCTGCAGGACGCCATAACGTTTTTTCAACGCAGAGCAACCCTTCCTTATCCTTGTTGTAACTCATTCTGATTTTCCAGTTCAAAGATTTTGCCATCTTTTCCACCTCTGTTATCGTCTCCACATTATCACGTACGATTAGTTTACCCTCTGGTCTTAAGATCCTGTCTACTTCCGCCATTAAAGATTCTAACTTGCACCTGCAATTTATAGCAATTCTGACCATAAACAACCCGTAAAGAAACATCACCTTTAGCTAGGAAGAAGATATGTTTGTTCTTGACTAGGGGTTGTTTAATCATTTGTATCGGATTAACTCAACCCTAACCCCGACTCGCTTAACCAAGTAACCTGCACACGACCCCCTTAACCGTTTTATCTAAACAGGTTGGCAGGTTAACTGGTTTTTGAGGGATTGTAAATGTACCATGAAAGTGTTGTCGGTTTGAATTTCTAAAGTTAATCACACAGCGCTAAAGGTTGTTTACTTATAAAAATGTGTAGATTTGGGCTGTCTCATCTCCAACGGGTCAAAACAGGTAAACTCACAAAAGTTGGCTAAAAAAAGACACGAAAACACATCAAAGGGTGATAAATGTTGAAAGTAACCTAAAAAAGTTCTATTTTTAATGCATAAAACCTCCTTGAATCATTTTAAATTTAAAAATATTTGGACATAGTTTCCACGTTTTGATCAGTTACCCAACCAGACTCGCCCATTTTGCCCCATACATTACCTTTTCTTAACATCAGAGAAGAGATGATCAGCGTGAAGAAGATCATATGATCGAGGATAAGTGCTGAATGATTCGCACCAACTATGATATATTCCAAAAAGTCCTCGTTCATATATAATTGGAAGTGTATCTGGTGAATCAAGAGGTACAACGTTCATCACCCAAATCTTCAAATCCTTCAACGCAGCAGCAAATCTGAAGAAGTCCAAAAAATAACGTAAGAACAGAGATCTCAGAAGTAACACGTTTCACGCTAAAAGTGGTATTTCCAACCCATTTTCTTACAAACGAGTCGTCTTAGGGAATGTCTAATATGTAAAAGTCAAATAGTTATGAAAAAAAGTTAAGCTTAGAAGGAAACAGGTCAAACAGGTGCCTAGAGTGTATCTTTAACTCATAAAACCTCATAAGTAATCCTACGGCAAAGTTTCATATATATCCTTACAAGGTTCAAAATTTCGTATAGTTCATTCAGATTTTATATTTTCATGTGTCATTTCAAGAATGCTAAATTTTGTGCAAGTCCTTCCAAATTTTAGATTATCATAAATGCCAGTTCAAAAAACACTAAAAAGAACTAAAATTTACTCATGTAAATTAAAATGGTATCAAATACACCTGTTGCTAATAAATATTTATGGAAGATTTTCAAGAATTCTAACATAATTAGGTTGTTCATATAATTTGCATCAGATAACTATGAATATTTTAGTGTTTGTGAAACTACATATATGATATTGTGAAAAGAAGGGCATTATGAAATTTTAAAACTCTTCGGACATATAGGTGATCATATAATCTGGAAGGATATACATGAAAATTAGACTTTAACAAGGATATATGTGAAATTATCCATAAATTTATACAGATTAGATTATTACTGAAATAAATAATTATGAAATCATATTTGACACAGTAAATTTATAAAACCACAATCATCCTAGACCAAAAAATTACCCATTTTGACCGATTACCGAAGCTGTCCATTTTGCCACCTCTACCACACGCATTTCAAACTTTGAAATCACCCATTTTGACCATTTACCCAACCCGCCTGTTTTGTCATTTGACTGACCCGTCACCCCACACACCTATTTTCCCACCTCTCACATTTGTTATTTTTCATTTGAAATTACTCATTTTGACCTGCTTTCTAACCCACTTGTTTTCTCACCTATTTTAACCCAGTTACCCAACCCACTTATTCTGCCACCTCTACCACACTTTTTTATTGAAAGACTCCACCATACACGTTTTAAGACTTTCAAATGAATTTACTCACCCTCCATAGATCGATCTCATATCCATAACATTTCTGACAGAAGACCAATCGATTCCCAACCCGTTCAAGTAAGATTTTGAAATGACCCGTTTCCAGTTTTCATAATCGGCAGTGAAATCTTCTGGTGCTGGTTTTCCGTAAACTCCAACCTCAGTACTCTTTAACCAATATGGTGGTGTCTCCAATCTCTCTGGCCATGTTTCTGGCCATTTTGCACCACGAACAGATTCATCAACAGGTACTTTATGCATACATGCTTGAAGTTGTACCTTCCTGTATTCACAATCATGTCAAAAAATCAAAAAAATTGTCACAAATTTCCAATAACATTTTATTTTCATGTACAAATAGAGTCTTTATATGTGTTTCCATACTTATTATGTGACAGGAGTTAATTGACATAAAATGGGTTCTAGACTTCTAGAAGATAATGTTTAAATGTGTTTTTGATGTTTCATGTTGTAGTATCTAGAATTCTAGATCAATTCTGACAAGGTTTCAATGTGTTTTTTATTTTTTGAAACATGTGATATGGGTTGTAAGATGAGAGTAACATCTCCCAAGTTAGGCTTAAAAGATAGGAAATAATCAGTTTTTGTGAGAGCTAGAATTAAACCAATTATAAAAAAAATACGATTTGACCCTGCTTAGATAATCAGAAGAAGAATATCTCTAGTCAAACACTAAAAATAAATTATCAGAGAAGCAAGCATATATATATCCCTAAAAAAATTACCAGACTGCATCAGGATCATCCTTGTTGTCACATAGGGGTGGATCGTTTTGTTGCCTGTTTTCATAGCATTCGTTAGATGTTGGTTTTCTGTATATGGCTGCACCAACTTCATTCAATTTGTCATTGTTGACCACCACCAAGTCCCAACACATAGCCTTCGTTAGTTTAGACATAGCTGTCACAACATTCTTACAAGTGTGAGGGAAACAAAAAAGTATAGAAAATACACGAACAGTAATCAAAAACTATAAGTTGTCGACCAAAGGCCACAAGGAATCTTTACAAAACCAGCATAACAACATAATCGATTCCAAAACGCAAATACACCTTGTTACTCAAAAATGTTGATATGACCCCTAAAAATGTAGACGTACGCATTTACTCTAGAAACTGGTTATTATGATCTCAAGTCGAAAAAAAGGAAAAGCCCGTGTGATTGCATACCTTCCCAAATTTCCACATCTTCAGGCTTATTTTGGTAAACGGGGGTAGCAGACCATACAAAATAACCACCGGGACGTAACACACGATTAAGCTCCAACAAAAGTTTCCCTCCTGCAACACAAGTCATCTTAATATTTCATATTTCTGATCACAAAAAACAAACTACTTATATACCAAAAAGTAGTAATTAATAATAGTAAATAAAATAAAAGGTGAAAAATATCACCTTCAATGTGCCATGGGACTCTGCAACGTGCACAATGAACAACATCAAAAATTTTACTTGGGAAGGGTAGCCTTTGGGTACCCATAACAGCTGAAATGGCAGGAATACCCCTTTCGAGTGCAAATTGCACTTGAGCTTCATGTTCATCTTTTGGAGCAAAAGACATTGCAACCACATCTCTCTCAAAAAGATATCCCCCAAAGCTAGCAACTCCACATCCAACATCTAGTATAACTCGGGTTCTCTTACCCCATGCAATATCGGCAAGTGACTACAATTTATAGAAAATAAAATGTAATTATAAAAACAAAAGCTTTAAAGCAAAAACAACAGGTCCAAAGCTACCCAAAATGAAAATGCACAAAACCTCAAGAATCATCTTGTTAATAAAATCAAATGATCATCAAAATATATATAATTTTGATAATCATATTTGACACTATTCTTATATAAATATCTTGAGGTGAGAGAGCGTTTTTGGTCAAGGGTTATCTGTTTTAACCCGGTACCCATTTTGCTTAACCCGACCATTTCACTACCTCTAGAAAAATGGTCACACCATGACAATATTGAACTTTTTGGAAATAATAAGACTAACGTTTTGGATGAAATCTATGTAGTGAAGGGCTCCGTTCTTAAATTGTGTACCACCACCCGGGAATGTAAGATACTCGCCGCTAACTTTGACCCAATTTTGATGTCCTTTTACTGCAGCAAGCTTGGTGTGGGGGACATTAGTGTACCATATCTGAAAAGTACAAAAAAGAAGCTGTCTTAGCAAGCAAGATTATACATTTTATTACTTGTTTTGTTCATAAAATGTTGATAATACAATGAGAGTATATATAGTGCATACTTTGTAATCAAGTTTTTAGCAGCTAGTATTAAATTTTGTATAAAATCATTAATTTTTAAAAATCGTATTAATATTTACCTGATCTCGGCTTCTGGGCCACTTGATCGGTGTTTTATAACCTTCAGGAATAGATACGAGGCACGTAGGGGGCTCGGTTGGGCAATGCCTCTCTCTGTGTTCGTAATGACTCCTGCCATGAAGATTTCTAATGGCTTCCAAATTATCAAGACAAGGTATGTAATCCGGGCCCGCAGTTACATTACATGTTCTCCATTTGTACGCATTTTCATTCTTTGATGGACTTTGTGATTCTTTCTCACTTGCTGACTCAGCAGCTTGAGTTGAAAATGCCCCGTTTTCAGCATTTGTTTCTTTTAGGATCTCGGATTGTGTTGCAGCAGACAAATCTTCGGTCTTGTTGTCATTAGAGTTCTCTTCCACTTTCTTTTCTTCATCTTTCTCAACCTTTTCTTTTTTTTCAGTTTCATTTGCATCGGAATTCGAATTCTCACTTTCGTTTGTGTCAGAATTCGAATTCTCATTTTCGTTTGATTCAGGACTCGAGTTCTCACTTTCGTTTGATTCAGGAGTCGAGTTCTCACTTTCATTTGAGGATTCGGAATTTGAGTTCGTGTCATCTGAAGTTGACTTTTCATTTGAATCATCTTTTTCTGTGTTTGTTTGAATTTCATTGGTATTAGAATCCTCAGAATTTGTATTCACTTTCACTGAATCATCTGATAAATCGCCTGAATTGTCTTCAAATTGGGAATTTGAAGATAATTTGGTGGTCTCTTTTTGGTTTGACTCTTTGACAGCAGGGAAGTCAACAGTTTGACCAGGGGCAGCAGATGATGACATGAACAACCATACCCCAACTAAACAAACGCCGACAACAACCACGATTGTAGCAGTGGAACAAGATGATTTCTTCCCATCGACCCGGGAATATTTTCCCTGAGCCATGATTCAACAATTGTGTTTTTTGTATAGACCTGAAGTTAAGAAAATCAAAATGGCGCTTTAGAGGGTTAAAATTGCAATAATTTATCATTAAAATTGTGGTTGAGAAGTAAGTTAGAACATAAAACAAACAACGATGATATGTAAATGTTATGTAAGGAGCCAAGGAGATCATCAAATTATTCAACTTTTTTCATCAAAGCCAGCCAACTATTGGAATTATTTTAGGCCAAGTATGTATATTGTTTCACATACACCAAATTTGGATAAAAACATGTCAAATTATAAAAATGTCCTTCAGTTTTTTGACTATTTGATAATCTTTTACATTACAGAATAGAAAAGGCCACAAAAGGTATTTCTCTTTTTTCAAAAAATTGAACTTATCTTCATGATCCAACACGCTTTGGGCCGATTTTGGTAAAATGAGAAATCAGATACATACTTGGGCGGCCTTGATGAGAAAAGTCGAATATTAGTCTGGTCTAGAGTTAAACTTATATTGTAAAGGAAATTAAATAGGGAACTTATCCATGCAGCTAGCAACACCTAAGTTAGGTGTTGATGCACCCACGAGTCACTTAAAATGAAGGATTTTCAAGTAATTGAACTGTTCAGCAGCACCTAAACTAGGTGTTACTAGCTACATGAGTCAAGAATTATACTGAGCTCAAATAAGGAACAAAGGAGGTACTAGAACTTATTATAGATCTATGAATCAAACAGATCTATGTGTGTTGTGTGTGTGTGTAGAGAGAGAGAGAGAGAGTAATTAAGCACTACTGTAGCAATAAAATCTCCATTGTTATATTGATCTAGCTTCTACAGTATCATTTACTGCTGGATCTAAAGCTACAAAGACCAAAACTTAATACATGAAGAACCCAAATTGTGACACAACATACTTTATCTTCTATTTATGAAAGATCTACAAGATTTTCCACCATTGCAAATCATATTATGACTTTATGAGTATGAAATTTAAATAAAACAATCTATTGTACCTAAAAGCTTATATATTCATGTCAATACTAAATTTGGGAAGTAGATCGTTTTAACCCTTAACTAAAATTCATCTGGAAACTTGAGATCGTAACTTGTAAGCACTACTCAATACAAAACCAGAGTACAAAACAGTAGATCAATAGTGAATACACAATCCAACATCTGAATCTGCAAAAAATGAGCTGTAAAAACAAGAAAACGAATAAGACCCATCAAGTTTGGTGCTGGGATAAAGACAAGTAGAATCGAATAAACGAAGATCATTATAGTAGTCCAATTGCAGGATGGGATACATAAAGCAGCTGATTTTTGGTAAAATCAACATTGTCATTACCGATAATTTGATTTGATGGGAATGAATATGGAAAAATCAGGAATTGGGGAGAAAAGATTCACCTTTGTGAATTGTTGATGGAGACCTGGCTGGCTTCTTAAAGCTGGGAGTTGATGAGCTTCACAAGCCCAGAGAAGATGTATGGAGATATAAAACGCGGATTGGGTGGTATTTATGAGGAATCGTTGATGGGGAAATAAATATAGAGGCCAATGGAAGGGAAGGGAGTAGGAGTGGTAGTAGTAGATCCAGGAGAGTATAAATAAACCCACCGACTGATTATTTACAGAAAATTACGGGTAGATCTAAGCCAGATCCATTTAGTAATAATTATGTCGATCATACACCGCTCTCTTTTTTTTATTTATTTATTTTAAATGTATTTTTAGGCTTTAAAAAATGTCTTTAAAGTAAACAATTTAATTATTTTTGTGATCACTTCTTATACTATATATGGTCATTCAAGATGTATGCGTTGATTGAGTTTAAATCTTTTATTAGACTTTTTAAACATCCTACGACTAAATGATATTAAGCTAATTACTAAATCCTTTTATTATAAATAGTATTGAAGTACATAATTTACAAAATACAAAAAGTAGGTAAACATATATATATTAGGAGAAAAGTTATCAAATGTTTGTTTTAGGGTCTCAGGAGTAAATAGTAAACTCCTAAGATAAATTCATACGCAATAATTATGTTTTTTATGTTTAAGGTATTATATATGAGAGGTTCTATATCCTTTAATTAAATACTCTTAATCATTCTCTTACTTATTAAATTAAAACATGTGTAAAAATCAAAAGATGATATTAAGAAAGAAAATTCGTGAATTTCACATATCACAATACAGTGGGTAGAAGGATTTTGTAAAAAAACTCATATGAGAAACGCTTCTTATAGTCCCACAAATACTTTTATTAAGTTTTAAGTAGAAATGATTTTCCTAAGCATATATATATATATTCCTTTTTAATTAAGTAATGGTACTCTTTGAGTTTAGTTGTCGTACGTAATCGATCTCCTACATGGTATAGATCGAGCCTCCCAGCCTCTTTTTTTCTGGTCCCTATATATTCCAATTATATATATATATATATATATATATATATATATATATATATATATATATATATTCCTTGGTTCAATAGCTAGCCTACGATTCACTTTTCCCTGCGATCGATGTACGTTCCTTTTCCTCGATCCATATATAGCCGGCCGGTCGTAACTTACTATTTCACCATCCACTCAACTATGATTCATGCATGGGGCAAACGTACTTTTTAAAACCCATATATACATTGTACGTGTTGGGTTCAGCTAGTGTACGTTCTCAGCCACGTTCATTGACGGTTCTTCCCGTCTCACCGGCCGGTTCCAACGATGGATGCACGAACGAACTTGACTCCCTAGTCAAAATGTATTTTGTATTTTGGAATCTGAAATTGAGCTAGTAAGGCCGGCCCTAATTAGTAAAAGTTTTGATCGAGTTCAACGTGATCATGAGTTCGTTGCATGCCTCTTTTTAAATAGATCCATGTATTGTATATAACTACACGTACATGTATGTATATCTTACGTACGTTACATAAACTGAGTACGTACCTATTTATATATGTACCTACTTAATTATACGTACATACATATATATATATATATATATATATAAGCTAGCTAGGTAATTAACACCCTACCCTTGATTGATAGATAGATAGATATGGAAAATGAAGCTATTTATATATAGCCTTTTGATGTCATGTAACGCGCGTATTCTTTTTGTTAATTAGTATATGTGTGTACGCCGCTAGCTAATGGTAACGTGAGACGATTATATATTAATAAAATGTGATTTTTAATTTGATATGTATTAATTAATGTATGCTTCGAGTCAAATAAATAATTAAGATATGAAGGAGCGTCATGCATGCATATGTAAATGATTGCTTGCCAAGTTGATAATATATATGATAGAATAGTTAAGGGGCTAACGTTGTAAATCTTTTAATTAGTTTGATTATATACATATATGTAAGGTACGTACTTTTAGTGGCCAAATAATATCCAAATGACTTAGTTGAGAGGTTAATTAATAGTTGTCATATATATATATATATATATAGATATATACCTTCAAAAAGTGCCATGTACGTATAAATTAAAGGATTAGAGAAATCTGAGTTTGTGGCATTCAATTCAAGGAAGATCGAATTCAAGATCCTATAACTAATTAAAGTACCGAGGTTAGTATTTCCACCGTAATTTAGATAAATTTCTAGTCATTTAAAGTGGGTTTGGGTTCTAGTCATGTTCATACATATCAAACTAATCAACTCTGAATTTGATTTTGATGAATGTGAAGGGATATGGGACTGATTTTCTTAGCTTGTTTTATTGATCAATGGATGATTAATAGTTTTTTTATGTTTAAGGTGTTGTAGATATTAAATATTGTATACCAATTGGTTGAAAATCACTTGTTTAAGTTTTGGCCATAATAACAGTTGTTTAAATTTTGGTTGTGTTTTGGCCAGAATAATAGTTGTAGATATTGAACAGGCTGCTGACAGATGTCGAACATCGGTGTGTTCTAGGTGGGCATAGTCTGTGTCTAGCCCTACAAGGCAGATCATGTCTGGTGCTACGCCTCATGCCCTGAGGGTAAGACATATGCGTTTCTTATGGGACATTGTCGTGAGATTCTAGGTGTGGCATGGTCCATATCAGTGTATTGTAGCTGATCTTTGCTGATTATTTGCTCAGTGTATTACTATTGACGGTTGTTCAAAGATGTTAATTAAAAATCAAGGTAAGTTACACGATCCCTACCAAGGTGTTACATATGTGCATAATGTGTAATATGTGAGGATAATTAGATGAAATTTGATGTGACAACGGTCGATGTGGCATCCGTTAGTCAATGGGATTAGCTAGATGTTGATGTAGCATCTAGGTTGATGTGACCTCAGAAGTTGGTGTAACTTTAGTAGTCGGGGACTACCGGTGGTTGATGTGATGATGTGTTTGATTAGATGTCGATGATTTACATGTATATAAAATGTGTGTATGCCCTTATGTGCTCGTTGAGCTTTGTGCTTATAGTGCTTTATTTATATTCTTTTGGGGAACTGATAGAGGAAAGACTCCAGTTAGAGAGTGACTACTCATGGCTTTCACTTAATTAACTTTTGAAAGGAAAAAAAACTGAGTTTGTTGATGCTTAACTTTTGTGACATCTTGTGTTTATTATACATGAACTTTGTAGAAATGAAGTTATATAAAATGTGATACTCTTACTTGAAATTTTTGGGTCTTTACACTGTAGAAGTAATTCACGATTGATGTATCGCGGGCGGGCTCTATCGAGGTATACATGACATCATGGCTTTGAAAAAGAGAAATCTCTCATTATTGACTGATTACAATTTAGGGATGTCAATGGGTCGGATCTTGATCTAGATCCGATCCAATCTGCTCCATTTATATGATCTAACTGGTCAAAAAACTAGATCCATTGACCCAATAAGTGATCAAATAGGTCGACCAATTTAATTGGATCACTATGGGGTCGATCCAAGATCTGTTTAAGCCAATCCATTTAATATTAAATTACATTAATTTTATTTTAACAACCACCAACCATCATCAATTTATTATTCACCACCCACCGCCGCCGCCGCCACCACCACCACCGACGCTACCACCGTTACCACCCCGCCCGTTACCTCCTTCACCACCCGTTGCCTCCACCACCATCACGACCGCCGTCATCGCCCCCTCCGCCCATCGTTACCACCACTACCATCTGCCACCACCATCACCATTACAGTCGCCGCCCATTATTGCCTTCACCATCCACCTCCGGTACCACCGTCGCCGTCGCCGCTATCTCCATCGCACCGCCACCGTCTACACCACTACCACCACAGTCACCACCGCTACCACCACCACCATCACCGTCACCACACTTGTTGCCGCCGTAGGGTAGGGTAGGGTAAGGGTAGGTAGGGGTAGAGTGGGGGTAGGAAGCATAGGGTAGGGGTAGGGTGAGTGGGGTAGGGTAAGGGTAAGGGTGGGGTGGGGTGGGGTAGGACGATAGGATAGGGTAAGGTAGGGGTGGGGTGAGGTGGGGTAGTGTAGGGGTAGGGTAGGGTGCCTAGGTAGAATGTTAGGTGGGGTGGGGGTGGGGTGGAGTAGGGGTATGGTAGGGGTGGGGTGAAGTGGGGTAGGGTAGGGTAGGTAAGGGTGAGGTGGGGTAGGGTAAGGTATGGGTGGGGTGGGTTGAAGTGGGGTAGGGTTGGGTAGGGTAGGTGGGGGTTAGGTGGGAGGGGGTGGGGGTTGGGTTGGGAGTGGGGTGGGGTGGGAGAAATATTTTAATTACTTATTATATAAATAATAATAATAATAAATAATTAATATTAAATGGGTGGATCCGGGGCAAGATCTAATAGTAATGATCCGATCCAAATCCAATTAAATAGATCTTTATGTTATTGGATATAATCCAAATCCAATTAAATGGATCGACGGGTTAGGTCAAATCTTTAGAAGACCGATCCGATCTGCTCCATTGACAGCCCTAATTACATATATTGGTTGAGCAATTAATTATAATTTTGTTTTGAAATGTATTGTATAATTTTGGGTCTTATACAATCCCCAACGCTCTTAATCCATAAATTCAACTTACTAATTGAATGACTAAGATTGGTTCTTGCGGACTCACACTAATAATGGTTCTCGAATCTTAGCCGTTCAATTGGTAAGTAGAATTCATGGATGAAGAGCGTGGAGGGATTGATTGTGGCAAGTGCATGTAAGGAATTTATGGGTGGGAAATCCAATTAAAGAAGAGGGAATTTGACGGTTAAGATTGGTTCTTACAGTATATATATATATATATAGAGAGAGAGAAAGAGATGTTTAGGTTCGGCCAAGAAGAGATAATCTTAATTAGTTAGAAGCGTACGACAGATCGAAATGATCGATGGGGTGAAACAAGTTGTTTTGGCATTTGAAGCAAATGACGAGGTAGCAAGGATCAACGAGAAATAACCTTTTTTATTACATCCATGACTTTACAGAAATGTGTTCGGTTGTAGGTATTCATCCAATATACTCTTAACATTGACATTTTAAAAAAAGTTAAATAATGGTTTATCCATATGAGTTTTCGTTTATTTTTTATTTAATTATCAAAGTTTGTTTTAAAACGATTTTACTATAAAATTTTGTATTTATTATAATTTAAACCTCAAAGTTTTTTTCAGTTTAAACCTTAAAGTTTTGTTAAAAAAACTGAGTAATTCTTAAGTTTTTATGGTTTTTGATATTACTCACTATGCTTGATTATACATGTTACTTATGTTAGAAACTTAACAAAACATTATGGAAAAGATTAAGCAGTTCAGGTTGCACACCCCAAAACCCCATTAGTTGATTGGACAACAGAAATCATAAGCTAGCGCCTGCGTTTGAAGTTTATACAATTTTCCAACAAAAATTCAAAGGTTAAATTGTTTGGAAATTTTTTTTAAGGTTTAAACAAAAATGAAGGTGTATTTTTATGATTAAATCATAACAAATTCAAACTTAACGGTAAATCCGTTTAAAAATTAACTTTGATGATTAAATCAAAATTAAACTAAAACTTTGATAGTTAAACTATTATTGACTATAAAAAAATCAATAATGCTAATTCTCCGTTATTTTATTCGCTTTTTTTGTTATTCGGGTATTTCATTTTTTAAAAATAACCATTAACTGAATCGTATAGGAACTTGGTTTATTCGGGTTCGGTTCACCTAAAACCTTATGCGTGTTTAACCGAATAAGATTTTATTTGCACTTCTTTTTTTTTGTTGAGTTTTTTCTATAATGTTCGTTTAATGGACTAACGGAGAAATAAAAAAAATCATCGACGTGGTTGAAAACTCTAAAGATATTTCATATTTGTCTTCTCATGTTTTTAACACAACCTATTTAATAAATTAAATTATGCATAAAAATTACCATATGATTTTCTAATAAAAAAAATTAATTAGGTGTTTGATTAAATCAAACAAATGAAGTTATTTGACCAATGTAAAAGGTTTCATTATACTACATTTGACAACTTTCTATTTTATGATGCGGAACTAGATATAGTGTTTACATAAACAAATTATGACATTGAACCAAATACGATGTTTACAAAAACTTGGATTGATTGATCCTAATTCTAAAACAGACATATAAAAATTAGTTAAGCTATAAGTTAACATACCTAATGTTTAATTTATTAATATATGATAAAAAGGTACATAATGACTAACGTATTGACTACTTACTAGCTAAGCGACTCGTGTGTCAATACGGGGATGATATAAGTCAAATTTAAACTTATATAGCTTTAAGGAGTACTAACATGTATAGTAAAAATAATTAGAAATAAATTAAAGTAATTCCGATTAACAAACAATTATGGTTGGCAGATTCGAGAAACAATGTTGATCATGGCAGTAAGTTCAAGTTCATTAATTTATTATAATTCATATATTTAATTTTACTTAAAAATTTCATTAACTTTAATATATACCTATTGAAAATCATCCGAAGATTAAAACGATTACTGACTATAAAATGATGATGGAATCATTTACTTAATCATATGTGTATATATTTACACAAGTGTGTATATATATATATATATACTCTCATCATAAAGCATATAAAATGAATATAAATCTAATGGACTTTATGTAAATTTTGAACTAATTTCTAGTTTGAAATTAAACGCACCGTTAGATATATCATTTAAAGGAATCCGTTAACTTGTTCTATCATTTTCAATCGTTATTGAACTGTTATGAACAGAATTGTCATGTGTATAATGAATCACCCTTGATTTCTTCGTTTCTTTTGAATACTCTTCCAATGAAGGTCGCTTTGGAGCAGATAAAGGAGGTTGTTTATTCTCTATAATTAATGGCTATAATAAAAAGAACAATATATTACATTAGCATATATGAATCATTTTAATGAAATGTAAACAAAACTTATTTACCTGAAGAACAGTAAAGTAATAGTGCAATCTTATAACGGGGTTGCAAAGAATTTTGTGTTTAGAAAATTGAGTATATATACTATATAAATCATCCGAAGATACATATAATTCCATCCAAAATCCTAAATCCGATGTATATGTATAAATTTCTCATATTTAGTTAATTTGAATAGATTAGTTGTAACTAATCTAAAATTCAAAAATTGGTTTTTTATGACGTCACTGTATTCTTAAACACGATTTTTTGTTTATTTTTTTAAATGGGATGTTGTGCTTGGTGGAAATTTTGACAAAAATACTATACTACAATTGAAACATTTCTGATTTCAAATTAATGTTTCATGTATAATCGGGTACTTTAAATATAATAGATAACAAAAAATTAAGAATATACTAGTTTTATAAAAGTGTCATATTACAATAAAATTTACACCAAAATGTAGATAAAAATGAGACGGTTGTAAATATATAATTATTTTTTCTCTAAACAAAATATATCACAAGTTACTAAACATAATTTATAAACAACCTATAATTAATTACATTAATATACAATTTTTATAAAACTCCCTCACAATTTTCATCTAGACCCCTCCAATTTTTAGAGAAGCCTTTTTTGCAATGTGACGTCATGATTTCTTAAAAACATTTCTTTTAAATAGGTTATAAGATAACAAATTTAAGTGTGTCAAAAAGAAATTTCAAAAAGTTAGAATCTTATTCAGGTTATTCGGATATACCCGCTACCCGAACCGAATTACTTATTAGTTATCCAAATTACCTGAACAAAAAACCCGATAACCGAATAATCCGAATTTAATACTTTTGGTTTGGTTTTTTTCGAAGCACGTATTCTAGGGTACAAGGTATTACATAAGGACTTATACAAATCTTAACCTTTCAGAACTCACATGATATGCACAAAGCATGACTGTCAAACATTTATGATTTTGTGAGTTTCGGAAGCTTACAAATTCTTATGCAACATGTTGGCTTTTGAAGCTTGAAAGAAGGAACTAGAATTGAAGCTTATATAAAATCAAACATATCAATATATATATCTAATTAAGTTGTATATTGTTACTTACAACATTACATATATTGGTTAATTAGTTTTTTTTAATGTAAACATGTATATAGCTAAATTAAAGAATGCAGATATGATAGCTTACTTTTTTATTTTTTATTTTTTATTTTTTTGTTTGTTATGAATCAACTTAATAATAGAAAAAGATGAAATGAGCATTAAGTGTGGTGTGGGTTTGGCCGGCTAAAGTCAAAGGACATATAAGAATATTGGAACCTAAAGAATATCACCGACTAACCATTATATTGTTAATTCTTTCAAATAATAATAATAATAATAATAACATTACATCAAATCTAGAAAGATTCTAGAAAAAAATGAAATGAATTACATGAGAGACTAGTGAAGAGAGTTAATAATTAAAGAAAAGAAAAATTAAGATACCTTCACAATTTGCCCAATGATACATGGGACTGGAATTTAAAAACAAAAACCCTAGTATTTCTATGAGACCGTATGATCCGACAAAAGAAATAGTTACCAAGATACGTCTAAATAATGATTTTAGTCTTTTATTTAAAAAATAATAATTTTAATTTTTTATTTTAAAATTTTAAAAACGGACGATTCTTTTTATTAATTTTAACGGTATTAGTATTAACTTTTTAAATGTTTATAGCTAATACCGTGTGTTAAATGTTTTGTATCCGCAGGATGTCTAGTGGCCTTGGTAAGGCGGGTAGATGCCTTGGGCATAGCTTTGTTGTATTTCCGGTAATCTTGGATTTCCTACTCTTTTGTATATGGTCGTGAAATTGACTGTGGTAACACCAAAAGTTTTGGGTTATATTCATTGATATTGTTACTGTTAAAAGGTTACTATATTTTGTGAAATACTTAAAGAAAATTATAATGCTTCCGCAATAAGTTAAAGAGTTTTGTACAAATTATGTTTTAAATTGAGATTTGAAAAAGTTTAAATTTGGACTGAAATCAGGGTGTTATAGTTTTCATGTGATCCGACTTTGAGTATTTTGTGTGATCCGACTTTAGGTTTTTGAGTCATCCGACTTGTGAAGGTTGCATGGCTTGGTCCCACTTTCGCATGATAGAGTTGGCCCGACCTTTGTTCCATTCAACTTTCATGGTTTCGTGTGGTCCGACCTTTGTTCCATCCGACTTATGATTTAAAATGGTCCGACTTTGTAAAAGTCGCATGTATGGTCTGACCTTTAATTGGGACCTTGGTACTGGTCTGACTTTTGGTTGAGTGCGTGTAGCCTGACTTTCATGTTGTGAGGTCCGACTTTGGGGACTTGCGTAGTCCGACTTTTGAAACCTATTGATGAGATCCGACCTAGGACCTCAAATACCTATACAAATGAGTAAGGGATTAGCACCCGGTATTAATTCAATTAGGCTTGTTGTAGGTGACGGCCAATTGAAAAGTAATCACAAGTGAATTTCTAATTAAGATCTGTGTGACTGGACTGCGAACAAGTGAGTACTCTTACTTACAATCTAACTTGATGATATAAGTGACTGATATGAAGTATGCGTTAAATGAATTGATTGACGTGCCTTACTAACTGATGAGACCGTTCACTTCGGTGGTGGGAATGATGGGATCGTTCACTTTGGTGACGGGAATGATGAGACCGTCTACTACAGTAGGGGGAATGATTGATATTGTATACGTAAAACTAAGTGAAAACATGACGATTTGGGTTTAGTTGTAAGTAATGTGCTCGTTAAGTCTTGTGCTTACAGTTGTTATTTAACTATCTTTTCAGGTGGTGACCATGACAGAGCTCTAGCTCGTGCTTTATAGCTCATCTTCAACAAGCTTCCGCAACATTTTAAACTACTTTAAATTTCCATTGTATTTAAACAATTGCTTGAGTTGTAATTTAATATCCGACAACATTTATTCAATATCTATCAAATGTTGGTTTGAATCGATTGCAAAAAAAAGAAATTAGGACGTTACGAGCATCGATACGTTCCGGCCTAACATGTTACCGATCCAGCGACAACAACCAGGCCCAAAAGAGCAATTAGGCCTCCAGCCCGGTTAGGTGATTAACGAGATTATATATAACCAAGGTTCATATTGTTGGTTTTACCGAGTCCACGTCTGTTAAGTTTTTTTCATCATGTTTCCTAGATTTTTGCATGCATGCATGTCATGTAGTTGTAAGTATATAACCAAGGTTCATATCGTTCACTTCAGTGACGAGATTATATATAACCAAGGTTCATATTGTTGGTTGTTAATATATAATATATATTCCCACGTTTCCCTTTGATATATTCCTCCAATTATATATGGAGATCGAGTTTGTTAGACAGACGTAATTCCTTAAAGAGAAAAACCAGCGAGCAGCATTTGGAAATGATTTATTTCTCAATCTTCTTAAATTATTATGTAATAATCGGTATATGAAATAATGAATCATTGTTTGTTCGAATAAACCGTATCAATTAAGAGGTCGCATGATGCAAAAACCTTAATATTTTTCTCAATTAATATAATTACTGAATCTTTTTTGTTAGGATGAAATTAATGTTTTAAGAGGTGGTAAAAACTTCTATGCTCATTTAATAAAGCGTAAAATATTCGAAAATATAACGAACTTTGCTAAAATTATCATCATATACAACTAATTTATACTTTGTACTAAAAAAATACAATCGACTTACATTTTTGGTTCATTGTATGCAAAACGATCTGCTAAAGCACGTTACTCCTTTACCAACCGATTTCCGGCGACATTTCTCATTTCTGACAAAGTTTTCCTGCTTCCGGCAACTAAGTTCGCGTAATTATTTATTTTTTGGAAGATGTGCAACTTTATTCAATTTAAAAGTAGGAGTCCAAAACCTTCGATTGAGTTATTTTTCACTTACAAGGTTTAGAACAAATAATTGTTCATTTCTCTCACTAAATCGAAGTTTGTTCCATGGAAGCCAACCAAATTTTTTCGATACCGAAAAACATATAGGGTCCGTTTGGTTCGCGGAATGAATATGGAGAAATTGGAATTTGACCAAGGAATTGGAATTCATAGGAATTTGAATTCGTAGAAATTGGAATTTGTGAAAAACTATATCTTGTTTGGTTAGTAAAGACCGGAATTGGAATCTAGCAACAAAATAAATTAATTCAATACGTATAAACCAAAATAAATTATACAATCAACCGTCCACCACCCCCTACCCCCTTTGCCACCTACCCCACCCACCCCACCCCCACCCTACCCCCACCCTATAGTCTACCTAGGACGGCAGTGGTGACGGCGGCGGGTGTGGGTGGCAGTGGAGGGTGGCAGTGAGTGGCGGTGGAGGGTGGTTGTGAGTGACGGTGGAGGTTGTTGATGACGGCGGTGGAGGTGGTGGCGGCAGTGACGGTGGTGGTGGCGGCGGCGGCGACGGTGGTGGTGGTGGCGGTGACGGTAGCGGCGGTGGTGGCGGTGGGGGTGGTGGTAAGGTAGGGAGGGTAGAGTAGGGTGGGATGACGTAGGGTAGAGGTGGGGGTGAGGGTGGGGTAGGGGTGGGTAGTGTAGAGTAAGGTGGGATGTAGGGTAGGGGTAGGGTGGGGTAGGGTTGGGGTGGTGACGAGGGTGGGGTGGGATAGAAGATAACAATTATGTTTTGAGATTTCTTATGAATTTAAAGAATTCCTTAGAATTCCATCCATTTGAGGAAGGAATTCCCAATTCCTTGATTTAAGGAATTCATTGGAATGGTCAAATTCCATTCCATAAATTCCGCGAACCAAACAGAAACAAGATTTAAGAATGCTCAATTCCAATTCCGTCCAATTCCATCCAATTCCAGCGAACCAAACGCCCCCATAGGGTTTCCGGTAGATCTATGTAACATCCCGAACTTTGAAATACCATTAACTTGGAATAATGAGGTGTTTAAATACTCATTAGACTATTAATATTGAGATTTAATATTGTAATATCTGAAATTTGAAAAGTAGCGTTATTTTAATAAAGGATGGATCAACGTTATTTGAATGTGGACTCATAACTGTACAATTTAAAAATAGAAGAATTGTCATTTCTAATTGATAATTAAAGGACTAATAATGAGATTTAAGAAAGTGGGAAGGTATATAACCTAAGGTAGGGCGCAAAGCCCCATAACACTTGATGTGAGCAAGCCAAGAGCAAAAGAAGGGAGAAAGGGACCAATTTCAAAGAAAATCTTTTAGTTTTTGTGGGAAATCGACCAGGTAATTATCTATGACCTTCTATGAATCCTTAGATGTGTTTTTATTGTTTGTTGGTGAGAATTTGTGTGTCGTTTCGGACTATTAGTGATATTCATCAAGGTGTAGGAACCGAGAACAAAATGGGTGTGTTGATCCATCAAAACTCGTCCAATTATCAATTAAATTTGAAGGTTTTACCTATTTGATGTTAGGATTCTATAGCATCACGAATTTTGTAATTTGATTAAGGTTCGGGTGAGATGGAGTGTGATCGAAATCGATTGGTATAAAGGATCGTAAATGTTCTTATCAAATTAAAAACCAACTGTGAATAAGGAAAGCTCAATTGTAAACCATGAAGGGGAAAAGGTAATAAATTGAAAACAAGGTAAGGTCAGTGAATCGTAAATTGAAATGGTAACATTAATATTGAATCGAAAATAGCAAGGGACAATCACAAATTGAACTCATGTGCTAATTGAAAATGATGAATCAAAAATGATTGATAAGCTGGTGTAACACATGAACTGAGTCGAGTCTCTTCATGAGATTCCTCAATCATGAATCACATTTAAGAATCGATAACTTGGAGTATAGATCATCAATTGTAAACTGTAAATTGTGTTGGGGTAATCGCAAATCATATTTAAGGTTCAATAAAAAACTCATAGTTCTGATTCATAAATGTATACCAATGCCACAATTGTGAATCAAAGTGGCAATTTGGAATCGAAAACCTCAATGGATGATGAATCGTAAACAAAATGGGGAGATGGAATCAAAAACTTAGGAGGTGTTGTTATGAATCATAAACCGGGAATTATATGTAGAATCGTAAATCGGGTTTCAGAAGGGAAATAAAATCAAAAAGTTGAGTTGGAATGTTAAAATAATTAAAGACTTAAATAAATGATGTAACCAGAATATATAGTTAGGGGGTAACTAATGCATTGGGAACCTTGACTAGAGGTGGCTACCGGTAGACGCGAATCATCCGTATACGTGACTAATCGGATGAGTTACACTAACTTGTTCAATATACTAGTGTGAAATGTACCTATTATGATTATGTACTATATAACCTAGGTGCTGATATTGTGAAGTGAAGAGTTGTTTAAATTGAGTGAAAACACAACTCGAGCATAGAAATGACGTAAAACTCTTGGGGTGCCTTGGGTAGTCAGCTATGGTCCAAAGAGACATAATGTGAATACCTAGTGCACACCTCGTAATTGATTTTGTATTGGTGAATAATTACTTTTACTCTTATATATGTTTAAAAAGGGAGAATTTCATACATGTTCTTACAAACTTTCTTAATTATGTATATCCTTACAAATTTTAAAATTACATCAATATCCTCCTAAACCTTTAAAACTCTCAAATATGTCCTTCAACCTTATTTAATATTAATTAAACCATTTAAAATTTTAAAAACACAATCCTAATTTAATTTACAACTGAAATCTTTTAAATACCATTCTTCTTCTTTACCTTATTCGTTTAATACTTTATCTAAAGCTAATATATAGGAATCGTAAGTCCCCATTGTTTGACAGCCCCTGCCACTATGATTTTTCACCACAAACTTATTCATCCCAAACCCATTAGACTTTACGCCATCAAATAAGTCTTTCATGAAATTAGGATATTTGGATCACCTAGCAGAATCTACTAATTTGTTATGAAATTTTAGTATTGAAAATCAAGGGCTTATAGATTAAATGTATACCTCTTGATTTTGGAGGTGATTACAATAAGAAAAAGCCTAGTGAATTCCCATGGCCATATCTCAATCATACAATGCCCTAAGGTTCGGATCTGACAATGTCTCATATGCTTTGTGTACTCGAATAACCTCTGGGTATACTCCTCTGTCTGACCCGGTGATGATCCATCTGGGTGATACTTTCATGCTAATTGCTTGTACGCTTACTTGATCTCTAGAGACGTCGGTGTTTACGGGATACCCAGAAGCTCGTAAAAGCTCAAATCTTCCATAAGCATCTCTGACACGAATGAGCCACCGTCTTTCACGACGGTTGTTGCAAATTTCTCCATAAAGGATATCGCGCTATTGCATATGGAATTAGGACGTGGGTTCGTGGGGAACTTGTTCTTAAAATCCGAAGACATAATTTCTGGGTTTAGAAATCAAAATAACGATTGTAATAATTTTGGTTTAATATATGTCAGGTTTAGTTTTACAAATAGTTAAAAATCATTTTAAAATATAATTTTTAAAGAAATTGATTATTTGAGCTCTGTGTTTTTGAAATCCTGGAACGGAACTTTTGGGTTTTTATTAATTTTCAAAATTTGGAGATTTTTGAAAAAATTTGATCATTTCTTAGTGCGGGGTGTAGGTGGATACTTAGAGCATACAGAGTGGGTGTGTGTGGTGATGAATGGCGCCGTGGTTGGCAGCCTCCCTCCACTCCATGGCGCCGTTGTAGTTGGTCTTCGTGGAAACAACCACCGCTGCGGAGGTCACATGGTAAGATTTTTTTTCTTTTTTTTTGTTTGTTTTTTTATTGATAGTGGGTATTACGTGAGTCCCAAAATTTGATGTGGTAAAAAGTAACCATTACGGGACTGTATGATGGGAGAAAAAAGCTGAGATAACAGTGTGGTGTGTGTGATGGGGAGTAACCACTCCCCCCACTCTTAGGATTCTTGATATGAATCTAAGAATGAAAGTCTGAAACACACGATTTAAGTGAAGGAAGAAGAAGTGTATTTAAGAAATTTTACTTATAACTTAAATTAAGATAAGAAATATGTTTTTAAACTTTAAATGATTAAATTACTATTAAATTAAATAATATTGCATATTTGAAAGTTTAAAAAGTTTTTACTAATATCGATATAATATTGATTTTTATAAGGATATATATATAATTAAGAAAGTTTATAAGAATATATATAAAATTTTTCCCACCTTTTAATTCCATTCTTATATATACGTTTGGTCTACAAACCTACAATCCTTAAAAAAAAAAAAAAAAAGAGACGTAATTCATACAATCGTTAATCATACATACATCAAGTAATATTGGGCTGTAATGTAAACCTTTTGTTTTGGTCCACTTTATTTTTTCAAAATGAGACCATGTCAATTCACCAACTTCATTCACAATAAAAAAAAGAAAGATAATCTGTACACAACAGATTTTTACCATACATAATAATTAGTTGTTATTTAGACCATTGTACCCTTAAATATATAAATGAAAATAAAAGATAACGAGATTCTAAAAGTATAAAAGTCACCATTATTGTGTATGAAAAAATCTTATTATATACAAATTAATTCCTATTAAAAAAAAGGGTAACCGCGTACAAAACCACTCTCTCTCTCTCTTCAATCTGTTCATATCTGCTAAATTCTCTATTCTACTTTTTATAGACTTAAATCCCTAGAAGAAAACAGCGTTTTGGTCTTCTTGCTTTTCTTTCTTATATAATTCCTGTCGACGGCCGGGTAAGCAATCCCTTGATCCTCCTTTTTTCTTTCCAATTCTTGATCTTGTTTTACTTGGGTTTTGACGGGTCTTCAATTTCATCGATCGAGATCGAATCTTTCATCTGGCCTTATTTTCATTTCCGATCATATCATCGATTTCTTGGAACTCTAATCTTTTAGGGTTTTGGTATCTTAAAAATTGGTAGGGTTTCAATTGAATCGATGTGTGTTTGTTTTAATTTTCTTGAATTTGAACTTGTGATATCAACTGTTGGAGTTTTAGGGTTTTATTATTATTATTATTATTTATTTTTTTAATTTAAATTCACTGGTGATCATCTCAGGTTTGGATTGGTGGAAGGGAAATCAAGAAATGTCAAACAATAATAATAATAATGCAGCAGCATGTGCAGAAAGGGCAACAAGCGATATGTTGATCGGTCCAGATTGGGCCATTAATATCGAGCTATGTGATCTTATTAATATGAATCCCGGGTATAACCTCTTTTTCCACTTTTACAATTAATTTATTTGCAGCTTTTATTTTTTTCAAGCTTAATATTTATCATATTATTATTGTAGTTGTTATGCTTGCAAAGGGTTAAATATATTATTATTATTATCATCTGTTTTTTGTGCAAAATTTCTTATATGTAATGAGTTTAGACAAATAGACTTATAAATTAAGTTCATGTCATGGAGTTCAAAATTATGACTGGATCATCTTGCCTACTAAATTATGGTTCATCTTATCTCCTATCTGATGATTTTTGGTGATTCTATCATGATAATTTTACTACGTTCTTGTTTATAATGATCTTAGACTAATCTTATACGTTATGTTCATGTCATAGAGTTGAAAATCATGATATTTACATGTCTGAACATGATTTGATCATCTTGTCTATTAAAGTATGCTTGATCTTAGAAATTACATCATGTGGAATGTTTTTTTCTTTGTCTTTCAGGCAAGCGAAAGACGCCCTTAAGATACTTAAGAAGCGGCTTGGGAACAAAAATCCTAAAATACAGCTCCTCGCTTTATTTGTACGTGTTTCATTTCACATGGCGGATGTTCTTATGCATGCTTTCTTTATATAATTGATTCATAACACACAGTAATACGATATTTGTTAAAAAATCGTTTAATAGCCAATTTCATATGCTTTTTTTGTTTTTTCTCTTGCATCTTGAGGACTAGTACTACTCTCGGCTCTTCTTATACATCTTACATGGCGGATGTTATTCGTATTTTTTTTCAATGTACTTTTAGCAGAACACATATCAATATGATTTTTTAGTCTTATAATTCTTTTTTAAGCTAATAGCCATTCTGGTTTGCCTTTTTCTGTAGCATCCTGAGGATTAATATATTTTATTGTTAACAGTTTTCTTAATATTTGTTTCTTGTTCTGTAACTCTGTAAGGAACAAAATTTCATTCCAAAATCTTGTTTTTATCGTCATTATTTCTGACTCAGGTACTGGAAACTCTGAGCAAAAACTGTGGGGAGAATGTGTTTCAGCAGATTGTTGAGCGTGACATTTTGCATGATATGGTTAAAATCGTTAAGAAAAAAGTACGTTATATGTCTTCTTTTCATGGTATATCTTATATTAGTTACATTAAGCATGCTTTTTGTTTCTAAATTAACTCGATAACAATTCTGAATTCACAGCCAGATTTAAATGTGCGCGAAAAAATTCTTATCTTGATAGACACTTGGCAAGAAGCTTTAGGGGGACGTGGGGGAAGATATCCCCAATATTATGAAGCTTACAATGAACTGAAGGTGATTGGTAAATATGTTTTGTACTCCGGTTTTAAGTAATTTTTTAATATAAATTCTTATATTCAAAATTTTATTTCAATTTGTATGTAATCAAATAATATGGTACCAGTATAATTTTGCACATCTTTTGGATTTTATTCATTACTGTTGACACAAGTTGTACTATGAACAAAAAGATAACTACCGGTTCTTTTATATTTTTGTGAAGATTTTTTTAAATATCCTCGAGTTTGGTTATTCGTATTTGTGTTCCTGTTGGTATTCGTATTAATTAGTCTTTTATTATTGAATAAATTACAGTCTGCAGGGGTAGATTTTCCACCGAGAGAAGAAAACAGTGTCCCACTTTTTACACCACCACAGACTCACCCTGTAGTGCACCCTACATCACCTTATGAAGAAGCTGCTATTCAGGCATCCCTTCAAACTGATGCTCCTGCACTCAGGTATTTCTTTAGATAGGTGACTAATATCATTCGGTCAAACACTACTCGATATCATAATGGGTTGAAATGGGTTTTGGTCAAAACAGGTTGAAATGTTTTCAAGTCCAAACAGGTAACTTATTAATGCAAAGTACAAACTGCTTTGACCCTTTTTTGTCCAAATTTTTTAGATGTTTGATAAATAATATTTTTTCAACAGCAAATGCACACACACACACACACACAAATCCAAAAACCTATGTCCACAGCGGGACTTGAACCCTCAACCTCAATGAGGGAGGAACACCTTAAACACACCTTGATACCGCTAGGCCAAAGGCCCTTTGGTATTGTTTGATAAATAATTAGAGTACTATATATGATTTTAGAAACTTTATTATTTATGGGGTTTTATACATTAAAAATGCATTGTTGGGAGAGCTTAGACTCGTTTTGCTTGTTAGATCCATTTGACCCGTTTCTCTTTTTAGCTATATATAATTTTCATTCTACCTGGTTCGACATGTTAGAGATAAAATGGGACGAAATTGCCACCTTTTATATTGATGAATGTTGCCAAAGTTATTTATTTTGCAATGTGTATAAGTACAAATTATTACTTGATGCAGCTTGTCAGAAATCGTGAATGCAGAAGGAATAGCAGATGTGTTGATGGAGATGCTTAATGCTTTGGATCCTAAGAATCGTGAGGTAATACAGTTTTAATTGAACTGTGAATCATAAATACAATTCAAATTAACCATAACAATAATGGTGAGAATTCAGACGAGAGGATAAAGAGAAAACACTTTGAAGATGTTAATAATTGTGCTAATTAATGATGATAACTTGTTGACCAGGGGGTAAAAGAAGAAGTGATTGTTGACCTTGTTGACCAGTGTCGTTCTTACCAACAACGTGTTATGACCCTTGTAAACACTACATCGTAAGCACCTTTAACTTCTTTTCAAACATGATATTATATATTACAAGTTTGACTTTCTGTACTTCCTTTTGCAATTTCAACCACTTTGACTACAAGTTTATACTTTTCAGAGATGAAGACCTTCTAGGTAAGGGTTTGACTTTGAATGATACTTTAATGCGTGTTATTCGTCGTCGTGATGACATTGCCAACGGTGGTCAAAGTCAAACACCGAGCATGTTGACTGAAAGTACAGTTGCACCACTTGTGAATGTAACTCATGAGGATGACGAATCTGAAGATGATTTTGGTCAGCTAGCACATCGGTAAATGAAGTTTTCCTTTTCTTTTTAACTTGCTGTTTGATATAGTTCATAGAGTTCTTAACTTTTATCAAGTCATGAAGTCGTATATAATGTGGCCAAAGAACGATACATTTTGTTTCTTTTTCCCCTTCATGCTACACTTTTTAATTGCTGTTATATCAATATTCTTGGACCAAATGAACTCAAAACATGTTTATATTATATATATGTTTCAGGGGACAAAACCGGAACCAAAATGCAACAAAAATCGAACCGTTGCGTGTGGCCCCACTTCTACCCCTGCCACCCTCATCAAAGAAGCCCGTTAGTATGACTTCTGATTCAAGTACGATGGTTGATTATCTTAGTGGCGATGCATATGCCGCTGCAAAACCATCACCAAAACCATCCTCCCCACCACCACCTTCAGATGATTACATAAACCCGACTGCATCACTTTTTCTTGATGAACCAAATTCAACGGATCGGCCAGTCGGTCAATACGGTGATCCCAAGCCCGTGAACCCAAGTGCACCATTGTCCATTCCACCACCCCCTGCAAAACAGAGCCAGAGACGGCAGTTTTTTGATCAAACTCACAATTCAAATTCAGGCTCTGGTTCAGGTTCAGGCTCGGGCTCTTCTTATGACAGCTTGGTTGGTCAGACACAGAATCTGTCTCTTAATTCAAACAAGAAAGAAAAACCTGAAGATGCTTTGTTTAAAGATCTTGTTGATTTTGCGAAAGCCAAATCATCTCCATCTTCTTCGTCCTCTTACCCGAATAGATCGTTTTGAAGTGAGTGAAATTGGTACATTTTGGAGTATAAATCGATTAGTTTGTGTTTTGATAATAAACTGGAATCGTGAACTTGTGAGTTGTTATGTTATGCCATTGTTACTTGGTTCTATGAGTATGTAAATGTGGATTATTATTTTTTTTCTTTTTTTGAAATATTGCGTCATTGTTTTTCGTATTAACTTCTGTTGTAAAAATGGAGAGTTTAATCATAGATGATTTGTATACAACTAGTATTTGCCATATATATAATAATTATGATCGTTTTAGTCTTGTAAAATTGTGAATAATTTTTTTCATCTACTTATTTAAGTTTATTATTCTTTAAAAACATGCGTTGCGTTATAAATGACAAATCTTTGTTGTGTACAAATCTTTTTTTCTTTACTATCCAAAGTAAATGCTTTAGTTTTTTTTCGCTTTTTTCCAAGTAACTGTTCTAAAACAAGGATAACCATCATCTGATAGCTTATCTGGTAGAACACAAGCTCTAGTCTCATTAAGTCTCAATTTTGAATGGTTAGTAGACGCTTTGGAATCAGCTGTGGGTGTATTGGTTAACCTGTATATATCTGAGTAGACTTGACGATCCCAATAAGCTATAAAAACATCCGTTTGTTCTAAAAATGATTTGGATGGACTTTTCTTAATAATTTATCATAATAATTATATTTTTCCTGTTCTCATTTAGTAATAATGTGTTGAGTTGGTAACTTAAGCATAAAATGGTATGTTATTAACTTTAAATTTATGAAACCATGTGATGAAGAAGATGATGAAGATTTGGCTTTTGCGGAATCAACATGATCTTTAAACAAAGCATCTTTGAGTTTTTCTTTCTTGTTTGAATTAAGAGACAGATTCTGGGTCTAACCAATCAAACTATCATGAGACGAGCATGAACCTGACATCGAACCTGAACCCAAATTTGAATTATGAATCTGGTAAAAAAGTTGTCGTCTCTGGTTTTGTTTTGGAGACGGTGATGGTATGAGTAAAGGTGCACTTAGGTTCATGGGTTTGGGTTCACCATATTGCCCAGCTGGTGGACCTTCCAAATGGTGGAAGATGAGACATTTCAAATGTAGCAGATTTATTAGATGACGAGGCCGGGTCATGATCGGAGGGCCGCAAGTTACGGGGAAATATGACAACTTACACGTTTAGTTTGGTTGATGCTCTACTTAGTTTGGATTCATTGGTATAACATAGTGTTTGTACAAAGCAAGAAGAAACCGATAGATTTGTACTTCGAATTCTTGTTTCAAATTCTTTATGTGGTTTTTCTCCATAACAATACAAGAACTATAAATGTATATTGTTATAGTAAGACTTGAAATTGTAGGGCGATCGGATTAAGTTTTTAACTGACCCAAATGAACTATAAAAAAATGGAATTATAAAATTGACAAAACAAGTGTTTGGAGTAGCTGACGATTGTTAGGCCTCAAGCAGCGTGTGACAAACACTTATCTCAATTGGGGGTGCGGGGGCATAGGCCCCAAGTATGTTAAGGTTTCGGATTTCTCTCCAACCCATACCTGTAGTTATGGTTTATAGTTATAGATATTTATAGCTAAGGTTCCTCATGTAACACTTGAATAGTAAATAAGAGAACTCCAAAATCTTCCCATGAAAGTATGTTAAGTCACATTGACCGAATCAAGTAAAATCTTTGCATCATTTTCCCTTATTGGTTTTAACACATAGCATAAGATGTAGGATTAAAAGGCATTGGGATGTATAAAAGGTGACAATTACATGTAAAGAAGTATATTTAATTTTTGTTTTTGATCAAAGTAAATTGAGACGTTGACATTGGATTTTAAGGTATGTTGACTAATAAGAAAAGCTTAATGTACTTAGGAAAGAATATAAATAAAATATTACTACAATTGGAATCATGTTAAATGTAGCTTTATAATGATATGATGTCCTTTGGAGTTTGTGGTGTCTTTATTTGACTTCATATATTTTTTTCTACGATATATATATATATATATATATATATATATATATATATATGTGGCTTGTTGTGTTGATATAATTAGGAGAAAACCTAACCCATTGAAAGTAGGTGGTTTTGCATGTATTGAAGCAATGATATAAAATTCTTCTTAATAATACAAGATGGAAGATTAATTCCACCATGAAGATTAATTTGAAGAAGGGTTTTAGATTTTGGTAAAAATTTAATTTGTTCAAATAGGTTGTTAGGTGGAATTGATGAGTTCTAATACAAATTCCATGCTTGAAATGTATCACCATTAGATTGTAGGTAGGTGGATAAAACCATATATATATATAGAGGATAGAGATCAAATAAAAATAAAATTAAAGTAAAAAGGGTAAAAAGAATGATTATTTGATCATTTTTCGGTATATATATCAACTGATAATCGTTAGTTCATCATCTTTATTGATTAAAACTAGTTCTTCATCAATTTCTTTTTGATGAATCCAACATATTCATCACTTTTTAGATGAAAGCATTTTGTTCATCAACAAATTCTTTCAAAATTTTGTTTTCAAAATCTGTAATTGAAATAAAAAAGAAATTGATAAAGAACTAGTTTTAATCAATAAAGATGATGAACTAACGATTATCAGTTGATATATATACTGAAAAACGATCAAATAATCATCCATTTTACACTTTTTATTTTAATTTTCTTTTTATTTGATCTCATCCCTATATATATATATATATATATATATATATATATATATATATATATATAGGCAAAAGTTCAAACGAGAACTGTTTTTCGTACAAGAACCAATCTTAGCCGTCCAATTCCCCCTCCTTCAATTGGATTACCCACACATGAATTCCTTACATGCACCCTGCCACACTTGATCTCCCCATGCTCTTCATCCATGAATTCCATTATCCAAAATGAACGGCCAAGATTGGTTCTCGTACGAAAAACAGTTCTCGTTTGAACCATTCCCTACACACACACACACACACACTAGCAAGGTACCCGCGTAATGCTGCGACGACAAATAATTTCTATTTTACATCATATTGCTTTTAAAAATGTAATAATACGTTATTCGCGCAATTCAATGTCACGAAAAAGTATCGTACAATGTTAGTTTTTTATTTTTTTATTTGCATCAACTATTTTATTTATTTTTAAAAATAAATTTTAAAAGACATTAAAATAAGAAAAAGATTTATATTTATGTAATAATGAGTGAGAAGTTAATAAGATTTTGAAAATTATGTTGATGTGGGTAGATAATTGTGTTTGTGTGAGAGAGTGTTTTAGTATTAGAGAGATATTTTAAATAGATAAAAGTTAAAGTAAATTAGGAGAGAGAATAAAATGGTTAAAAAGGGGTATTTTAAAAGTTAAAGTAAATTAGAAGAGAGAATGAAATGGTTAAGAAATGGGTATTTTAGTACATTCAAGTTACTTAAAACTAAGAGTTTTTAAGGTTGTAAATGTATTATAAAGAAGTAAGATATATATATATATATATATATAGAGAGAGAGAGAGAGAGAGATGAGGGTTTATTTGAGAACCATTATTAGTGTGAGAATCGCGAGAACCAATCTTAGCCGTTCAATTACTAAGTGGAATTCATGGATGAAGAGCGTGGGTGTAACATCCTAAATTCGGGCCTATTCATGCGCTCTATTTGGTACGTGTATTAATTTAAACTAAGAATATATGTTAAATAATTAAAGCAATAAGTTATTGGTTAATTAAATGGGAATTTAAAAAATAATAAAGAAAATAGATAATAATGATTAAATATTAAATGGTTTCAAACGAGGTTTCCAAAAATATCCTCGTTACTTGAATCAGATAATCGAGTGTTGAATTGTATGTTGAAAAGGGGAACAAAATACCCCTTGTGGATAACTAAGAAACCAAAGACGGTTCTTAATTACCCAACACAGACAACACATACCCTCACACTCACGTTTACACACACACACACACACACACTCAACTCTTGCTTTCTCTCTTGAAGATTGAAGAAGGAATCAAACCAAGAGCATTCAAGGGCTGGAAATTAACAAGGATTCAAGGGATAATCTGTTTTTGATCTGCTTTTTATATTCTTCATTGTTCTTGTAAGCTTTCTTCTTCCTGATTCTACCAAGTTCTTGGGTCTTGACTTTTTAGGTCAAATTGGCAAAAAATCCAAATTGGTTTCTACAATTGAAACCAATGATTCCAACATGTTTCCAATCCTATTCTAAGCCTAAATGAATCAGAAACTTGAATTAAAGTAAGGTTTATAAATTGATTTGGAGAATTTATGCAAATGGGTCAAATTGGGTGATTTTGGTGCAAAATCTTGAATTGTATGTTAAAGTGTGTTTTGAAACATATTTCTAGCTTAGTTTGAATGTCTTGTTCATATGTGAATGCTGGAAAATGGTTTGGAATCGATTGGTAAAGATTTGGGTTTGAAAATGGCCAAAACAGGGGTTGGAACTCGACACTGGTCTGTGCAGACTTGCTTGCGGGCGCAAGGAGATCCTTTGCGGCCGCAAGGAGTTGTGCTTGCGGGCGCAAGGACCCCCTTTGTGGGCGCAAGCATAGTTCTGCCCTTGCGGGCGCAAGCAAAGCACTTTCCTTGTGGGTGCAAGCATTTGCTTGTGGCCGTAAGGAGCCATGTTTCAGCACAGAATTTACTGTTTCATGTGGTATTGATATATGGGATATTGTTTAGGTGATTCCAGCGACTGGGAAGAGCCTGAACAGTATAATTGCTTAGTTTAGACGCTCAGGTGAGTATTGACTTTCACGAGTTCAATAAAGGGAGATTTAATTGTGTTGGGAAAAATATGCTTACAAATATATCCTCTTTTATTGACACAAAAATATACAACTTGTTTATATAATTGTATGTATTAACATTAACATATGTGCACATATACATATATATATTCAATCAAATATATTCCCATCTATAATCTACAAAACAAGCTTCATCAAATGGCCAAGCTCCAATCGTCAAGATCCAAGTTCAAGTAGAAGCCGATGTCAAAGATTCCTACAAATAAACGTTCAAAGTTTATGAGCTTACAAAATAAATAATTAAATGAGTTTAAGTTAATATAAAAACTTTTATAAAAATTGAGAAATTTTTTATAAAATCACAAGCTTGGTAGTCAAAGCAAATGAATTCCTATTTTGGCAAATACTAAACATAATCTTCTATTGAAATAATCCAAAACCATATTTAGCAAAAGGAATCTCTCAAAGAGGTAAACTTCCAACATGCTTTGTGCATTTGGTTTCTAAACTACCATTTTTATGATTAAATTCAAACTTAAGAAGTATGACACTAACCCAACTTTTCTTAAGCTTCTTTTCAGTGCATTTTTATGGTAAAAATGGGTTGTGTGTGATTTTGGTAAAAGGCCAACGTCTATATTCACAAGTCTCAAAAAGTTCCAGCAAGCCGACGGTCGATGCCACTGTCGACCGTGGATCGACCGTGGACAGTCTGGACACTTTTTGAGCTTGCACCTTTTTCCTTATTTAAGGCAACTCAAGTCTTGTGTTTTACCAAGCTCTTGCAATCTGAAAAACACAGAACACATACTAAATCTTGTGAGCTCATATTCTTTGATAAATATTCTATCTTTCAAGATCAAGAATGAAGCAAGAGTGAAAGTATTCAAAGTTCAAACACTACATTACTTTTTTATATATTTGTAATAGTGTGAGGATCATCTCTAGCCTTAGAATTAGAGAGAAGTGAGGATCATCTCTAGCCTTAGAATTAGAGAGAAGTGAGGATCATCTCTAGCCTTAGAATTAGAGAGAAGTGAGGATCAACTAGCCTTTCAAATTAGAGTGAAGTGTGGTTTATCTTAGCCGTGTTTGCAAGAGTGAAGTGTAATTCTTGTAAGCTAAAGAGAGAAGTTGTAAAAGGTTTATCTCTACCTTCAAAGAGAGAAGTTAGTGGAGCAACTCTTGGTGGGTGAGGCCAAGGAGTGGATGTAGAGCAAGGTTGTTCACCCTTGCTTGAACCACTATAAATCATTGTGTCCAAACTACCTCATTGGTGATATCTTTCTTCCTTAAACTCTTTAATTACTTGCAAATATTGTTAAAAACTTCAAAAAGTGGGCATATAACCTATTCACCCCCCTCTAGGTTCTAACAATTGGTATCAGAGCAAGTTGCTCTAGATAATTTTTGAAAAGTTGTTTAAATCTTCTAAAAAATTTTTTCAAAAATTTTTGAGTTGATAAAATGGGACAAAATTATATAGAATGGAATTCTATGGTTAGACCTCTACTTCTTGAAGAAGAAGACTTTTGCTATTGAAAGCAAAGATTCATTACCTATGTAAAGGCCAAAGATATTGACCTTTGGGAGATTATTGAAGAAGGAGATCATGTTCCAAAAACCTTTGATTCTAAGCAAAATGCTTATGTTCCAACCCCTAAAGAAAAATGGGATCAAGAGGATAAGAAAATGATTTAAAAAAATTTTCAAGCAAAACTTTTTCTATACAATGCTTTACCTAGAAAAGAGTTTGAAAGAGTTTTCATGTGTGAAAGTGCAAATGCAATTTAGAAATCTCTTGTCACCACACATCAAGGAAATGCTCAAGTTCTAGATAACAAAATTGAATTACTTGTGCAACAATATGAAAAATTTCAAATATTTGATGATATGAAAATTGATGATGCTTTTGCAATGTTTAATACTATTGTTACTAGTCTCAAGGCACTTGGGACTATTTACTCTAACAAAAATATTGTAAGAAAGTTTCTTAGGGCTCTTTCACCAAAATGGAGAGCAAAGGTGACGGCTATTGAGGAGTCAAAGGACTTGAACATACTACAAATGGATGAACTAATAGGAAATATGAAGGTGTATGAAGTAATCATGCAAAAAGATGATGAGATTGCCAAGCTAAAGAAAGAAAAGAGCAAATCCGTTGCACTTAAAGCTAAACATGTCAAAGAATCCTCATGTGATGAAGAAGAGGAAATAAAAGAAGAAAAATGTCTCATGGCTTTTGAGACAAGTGAGGTACATTCCGATTCTAGCTACTATAGTGATAATGATGACCATCAATATGATCAATTATGTGACTTTAGCTCTAAAATACTTGCTAAAAATGAGGAGTTAAAAAATGATAACTTGAACTTGAAAATAAAAGACCTAGAAAGTAAAATTGCTTCTCATATATCTCCAAGCTTGAAAGATTTGGAAAGTAAGCTAAAGACAAATTTTGACACAACCACCTTGTCAAAATTTGAAGATAGTTCAACCAAGTTAGATGAGATGTTAAAGATTCAAAAATCATCAAAAGATAAAGATGGTCTTGGGTTCTCAAGTTACTCAAACAACATGCCAACTAGTCACTTAACACCTATCAAATTTGTGAAAGAAAAAGAGGAAGAAAAAATCCAGGAGCCTCACGGTCGACCCACGGTATCGACCGTCGTCTCACTGGAATTTTCCAAAAGTTCAAAATTGCAACATTGTTTCTAGTCCTTTCACTTGTATGCCAAAGGTTGCAAGTATTGAATTAATGAGAAAGTTTTATACTCCAACTACAAGGCATGGACTTGGATTCAAGAAACCTAAATCAAATACAATTCAAAATTCAAGACATTCTCATAAACCTATTAACTATATGAACACATGGTATCATAAAGGGTTCAAGATTACACAAAGGTGGATTAGAGTAGGAGTTTTTGATACTAACCATCCTGGACCCATGAAACATTGGGTACCAAAAGCTTGAATGAAAATTACACAAGTGTAGGGGTGCAACAAAATGAGATTATGTCTCATTAATGGATTCTTGATAATAGTTGCTCAAAACACATGATCGGTAATAGAGAACTCTTCACTTCATACAAGGAGTATGATGGAGGACATGTGGTGTTTGGAAGTAACCTAAGAAGAAATGTAGTTGGTAAAGGTAACACTCTTCATGACAATATCAAATTCTTGAATGTTGAGCATGTTAATGGTTTAGCTTACTACTTAATAAGTATTGGTCAATTATGTGATAAAGATCTAAATGCTAAATTCTCTAAACATGAAAGCTTGATATGCAAAGATGATAAAGTTTTAGCAAAAGGTGTTAGGAGAAATGGACTCTATACATGTAGACTTGGTGATAATCCTAACACAAGTATGTCTTGCATATATAATTGATAATTCAACATTGTGACATAAAAGACTAGGACATGCTAACATGAGATTGTTACAAAAATGACTAGTAATGAGCTTGTTAAAGACTTCCCAAATGTAAAATTTGATAATCATCTTTGTGTGATGAGTTTTGAAATCTTATACATGATGAAATTGAAATGAGAATGATGGATGAATTGAATTACTTTCTTGGTCTTCAAATATGAAGATGGTACATTCAAATTAGGCATCATTTCCTACGTGACAATATGCAAAAAGGAAATATAAATTTAGAAAAGATTTCTTCATGTGAAAATATTGCCGACATATTCACTAAACCACTAAAAATTGAAATGTTTAATACATTACGACTTGGTTTAGGAATGATGGAACATTTACCCTAAAAACAACACCTAAACAGCATGAAAATGGTAAAAATATGGATTCCGGATGCACCACGGTCGACTCACGGTCGATACCGTGGATCGACCATCGGGGTACTGCAAAAACACCAAAACAGACTTAAAAAGGGACGCGGTCGATATCACGGTCGACCGTGTATTGACCGTAGGGTACCTGACGATTTTTAACCCTATTTTACTTTCTCTCTCTTACACTTTCTCTTCCCCACTCAAACCCTAGCCGCCATTAACAACTAAGAGCTTAAAAATTACCTCAAAAATCAAGGTTTTTACTACGGTTGAAGCCGTGATCGAAGGCACGGTTGGATTCACGGTTGATCCACGGTTGAAGACTCATCCTCTCTTGCCTTTTCCCTTCCTCACGAATTTCTTGTTCAAGGTATAAGTTTATCTCTTCTTCCTTTTTCTTAGGGCTCTCTCTTTACACCAAAGAATCATGTGGATCTTAGAATTAGGTTGATTTTTGGAAAAGAAAATATGTTAGGTTTGTTGAGTAGTAAATGGTATATGAAAATGATGGGTTCAATTTTAAATATAGATGATGTCTAAGTTATTATTATAAGATTCAATTAGTGTATGCATATCATGTCAAAAAGAGACAAAAATGAAATCTTGAAAAAAGTCCACTACCGGTCGAACCACGGTCGACCTTACTTCGACCGCAGCTTATCACCAAAAATCCAGACCAACGACGGTCGATACCGTGCATCGACCGTAAGCCCACTGGAAATCTTTTGAACTTTTAAATTTTTATGTTTTGACTTTTAATGTCCAAACTCAATGTAGTTTTGCTTAATCTACATCAACTAACCTTAGTAACCACATGATTCATAAAATCTTCAAAATCTTCTCAAATTTAGGCACACACTAGTTCTAATACTATATATTTGTACTTAATCATATAATCATTGTCTCTATAGATAATCATGCCACGTGTTCGCACATCGGCTTCAAGAAAACCCGACAACCCTACCCCTCGTCAATCCGCCAATGATCTAAAGAAACGGGCCATAAACGAGGGTCGTGTAGTTGCGGTCAATCAACTTGACGAATATAGGACCCAAGCCACCTTTGAGGCTATTGGGTGGACTATTTTCCTTTCTCTCTCAAATGTCATTTATAAAAATCGTCTCTATGAATTTTATGCCCCCTTCATCTATAATGAGGATGATGAAGTCATCACCTTCAACATTGAAGGTAAGGACTTTACCTTCACTCTTGTCCAACTAGGTAGGATTCTACACATCCCATCCTCCGGCCTCAAATACTATCATACCGGTCATAGCCTCACAAACCTTCCACCCGCCTTCACCATTCCTGAAATCATTGGGTCAATTTGCAAACCAAATGTTCCCCACACCACAACCAATCTTTTCGGACGAGATCTTCTTCCCGAATGTGCCGTTTAGAACAAAATCATTGATTCCAATATCTTTCCCAAATCTGGGAATCATTCTGAAATAAGTGCTATTCAAGTTGTTCTACTTCATGCTCTTAAAACGGGGACCGAGATCAACCTCACGCACATTCTTGCTAAACGCATGAGTGGTCTCGTGACAAGTCGTAGGGATCTTCCCTATGGCCGTCTTCTATCTCTTCTTTTTACGAATCTACCGGATGTTTCTCGCATTGTTTCAACTCCGGGATCCTCCATGCCCATCGACCTTGCGACACTTCGCAAGATGTCTTCCCATAAAGGGACGAAACGGGCACACTCTTCCTCTTCCGGAGATACGGAAGCCGAGATTGACAAATTCATCTTTGGTGAAGAGGAGGAAGGTGAAGTGGAGAGTTCAATTCCTCCGGATTTCGGCATGGTTGAAGCCACTACCGATGAATGAATTGCGGCACTAAATCGCAATGTGAATGCTTTAAGAAATGAAACTCGCACTCTCCGTAAAGAAATGAAAGGGGTAAAGGGCATGTTGAGATCAATTATGAATGCTCTTAAATGTAATTCCGGAACCGATGGAGGTGAGCCGTCTCAATCATGATGGGATGTTTTATGATAACCACATTTGTCTTTCAAACAATTTATTTCTATGTATTCATACAATATGATATTTATGTTGGTCATGTGCTACAATATATTATGCTATGATGTACATTTTGTGGTTTGATATGCATGCTTTCCATATAACATGTATTGTGATTAATATTGGCTATGCTCACATCACTCGTGCAAGTCCTTGGTAGAATTTTGTATGTACTCTAGCTCATCCAAATCAAGATATAGAAGATAGTAGAATATATACAAATATGTGTATATATGCACATGTTAACATGTTAAAGTTATATATACAATTCTTATACAAGTTATAAATTTTTGTCTTCAACAAAAAGGGGGAGATTGTTGGGAAAAATATGCTTACAAATATATCCTCTTTTGTTGACACAAATATATACAACTTGTTTATATAATTGTATGTATTAACATTAACATATGTGCACATATACATATATATATATATATTCAATCAAATATATTCCCATATATAATCTACAAAACAAGCTTCATCAAATGGCCAAGCTCCAATCATCAAGATCCAAGTTCAAGTAGAAGCCGATGTCGAAGATTCCTACAAATAAACGTTCAAAGTTTATGAGCTTACAAAATAAATAATTAAATGAGTTTAAGTTTTTATAAAATAATTTTTATAAAATAATTTTTATAAAAATTGAGAAATTTTTTATAAAATCACAAGCTTGGTAGTCAAAGCAAATGAATTCCTATTTTGGCAAATACTAAACATAATCTTCTATTGAAATAAGCCAAAACCATATTTAGCAAAAGGAATCTCTCAAAGAGGTAAACTTCCAACATGCTTTGTGCATTTGGTTTCTAAACTACCATTTTTATGATTAAATTGAAACTTAAGAAGTATGACACTAACCCAACTTTTCTTAAGCTTCTTTTCAGTGCATTTTTATGGTAAAAATGGGTTGTGTGTGATTTTGGTAAAAGGCCAACGTCTATATTCACAAGTCTCAAAAAGTTCCAGCAGGCCGACGGTCGATGCCACTGTTGACCGTGGATCGACCGTGGACAGTCTGGATACTTTTTGAGCTTGCACCTTTTTCCTTATTTAAGGCAAATCAAGTCTTGTGTTTAACCAAGCTCTTGCAATCTGAAAAACACAGAACACATACTAAATCTTGTGAGCTCATATTCTTTGATAAATATTCTATCTTTCAAGATCAAGAATGAAGCAAGAGTGAAAGCATTCAAAGTTCAAACACTACATTACTTTCTTATATATTTGTAATAGTGTGAGGATCATCTCTAGCCTTAGAATTAGAGAGAAGTGAGGATCATCTCTAGCCTTAGAATTAGAGAGAAGTGAGGATCATCTCTAGCCTTAGAATTAGAGAGAAGTGATGATCAACTCTAGCCTTTCAAATTAGAGTGAAGTGTGGTTTATCTTAGCCGTGTTTGCAAGAGTGAAGTGTAATTCTTGTAAGCTAAAGAGAGAAGTTGTAAAAGGTTTATCTCTACCTTCAAAGAGAGAAGTTAGTGGAGCAACTCTTGGTGGGTGAGGCCAAGGAGTGGATGTAGAGCAAGGTTGTTCACCCTTGCTTGAACCACTATAAATCATTGTGTCCAAACTACTTCATTGGTGATATCTTTCTTCCTTAAACTCTTTAATTACTTGCAAATATTGTTAAAAACTTCAAAAAGTGGGCATATAACCTATTCACCCCCTCTAGGTTCTAACAAATTGGTAAATGCACTACTCGGTTATTGTATGCTAAATATGGTACACACGAGGATTATATATATGTAAGTTTGCAAAGCCATGATTATCTGATATGTGAACATGTATTTAAATACATGTGCATATATATATATATATATATATATATTGATGAATACCAGTTATCTGTAAAAGCATGCATGCAATTTGTTGGGAAAAATATGCTTATAAATATATCCCCTTTTGTTGACACAAAAATATATAACTTGTTTATATAATTGTACGTATTAACATTAACATATGTGCACATATACATATATATATATATATATATATTCAATCAAATATATTCTCATCTATAATCTACAAAACAGCTTCATCAAATGGCCAAGCTCCAATCGTCAAGATCCGAGTTCAAGTAGAAGCCGATGTTGAAGCCTCCTACAAATAAACGTTCAAAGTTTATGAGCTTACAAAATAAATAATTAAATGAGTTTAAGTTTTTATAAAATAATTTTTATAAAAACTTTTATAAAAATTGAGAAACTTTTTATAAAATCACAAGCTTGGTAGTCAAAGCAAATAAATTCCTATTTTGGCAAATACTAAACATAATCTTCTATTGAAATAAGCCAAAACCATATTTAGCAAAAGGAATCTCTCAAAGAGGTAAACTTCCAACATGCTTTGTGCATTTGGTTTCTAAACTACCATTATTATGATTAAATTGAAACTTAAGAAGTATGGCACTAACCCAACTTTTCTAAAGCTTCTTTTCAGTGCATTTTTATGGTAAAAATGGGTTGTGTGTGTTTTGGTAAAAGGCCAACGTCTATATTGACAAGTCTCAAAAAGTTCCAGCAGGCCGACGATCGATGTCACGGTCGACCGTGGATCGACCGTGGACAGTCTGGACACTTTTTGAGCTTGCATCTTTTTCCTTATTTAAGGCAACTCAAGTCTTGTGTTTTATCAACCTCTTGCAATCTGAAAAACACAGAAGATATACAAAAACTTGTGAGCTCATATTCTTGATACAAATTCAACATCTCAAGATCAAGAATGAAGCAAGAGTGAAAGCCTTCAAAGTTCAAACACTACATTACCTTCTTGTATATTTGTAATTGTGTAACGATCATCTCTAGCCTTAGAATTAGAGAGAAGTGAGGATCATCTCTAGCCTTAGAATTAGAGAGAAGTGAGGATCATCTCTAGCCTTAGAATTAGAGAGAAGTGAGGATCATCTCTAGCCTTAGAATTAGAGAGAAGTTGTAAAAGGTTTATCTCTACCTTTAAAGAGAGAAGTTAGTGGAGCAACTCTTGGTGGGTGAGGCCAAGGAGTGGATGTAGAGCAAGGTTGTTAACCCTTGCTTGAACCACTACAAATCATTGTGTCCAAACTACTCCATTGGTGATATCTTTCTTCTTTAAACTCTTTAATTACTTGCAAACATTGTTAAAAAATTCAAAAAGTGGGCATATAACCTATTCACCCCCTCTAGGTTCTAACACAATTGTTCCTGAAAAGGATTTCTGATGAGCTATGTGTATGTCCGGACAATTTCTTGATTGAGGTCAGCTTCGGTTGGGTCCTGAGCCTTCGGGCATAATGTTCAGGACTAACGGTACTCGAGTGCCGTTCCTTAGATTATCTGGGAGGTGATTTCCTTAACGGGTTAGCCTATGAGCTTTTGGTTTCAAAACGAGCTTGGTGATTCACCTATGTGATGAGACCAGTAGGGATGGTAGTGTTTGATTCCCCCGGTGGTAGTGGTTTGAGCTGGATTTGCAACCCGGCCATATAACACACTCGCTGGACATGTCAGCACTCTGCTATGTGATAGGATAGCATTATTTGCTAACTCTCGATATGTATATGACTTGCTTTATTGCTTTTCATGCCTGTTAGTACTCACTAGCTATTTTATATAGCTAATCCCGTCGATATTATCTTTTTACAGATAAGGAGTATGTATGCCTGGTGAGATGGGATCTCTGCTGGGAATTGTAGATATCTTTTGGGAAGGAACACTGTAACTGGTACAATGTGTACAATGGTCGGTTGATGATGTAGTAACACTGATAGTATGTGATTTGGCACTATTTTTGTTATGTAAATATAATTGCCAAATCATTATGGTTTTAACCTGTAATAATTAATAGGTTTGTTTGTTTGGTTTTAAATATTCCGCTGCGTTGTTTTAAATTACTAGCTAGTTAATCAAACAGGTAAACACTTTTATTACAAACCGAACCACGCAGTTTAAAAACTTAAATTTACACGGATTTTGACAATAGCTGAGGTGGTGTTACAAGTTAGGTATCAGAGCCTAAGTTTGAGGGAATTGTGTACTTGAAAGAGTATTCAATCTTAAACTTGGGCCTGACTATTATGAAGTGTTCCTTATTGGGTAAAGGGGATTGAGTATGAGTGTTATATGATTAAGGCTTGTTAATAGTTAAGTTTATATGTTGGTATACAAGTATAAATGCTATAAAGAATACCTTCCTTTCTTATAGCAAATCGATTGAGATCTCTGCACCATGTGATGCAACAGAACAGGCTTTAAAGGAAATGGAGGACGAGGCCTCCCATATACCCCAACAAGCTGGAGACGCGCAGTCTCAGCACCATACTGAGGGTGCTCCAGCCGAACAGGTACAACAGGAGTATATTCGACGCCTCGAGGAGGAACTCCGAGTTTCAAAGGAGTTATTATTCCACTCAGCTCTGGGTAAAGCACCCCGCAAGCCGTGTTCTTTTAAGAAATTTTTGACATGCAAACCACCTACTTTTGAGGGTAGTGATGACCCCGTAGTTACAATGAGGTGGCTTCGTGAGACAGAGCAGGCTTTTGAATCGTGTGAATGCGAATCCGTGTACCGCGTCAGGTATGCAGTTCGGATGCTGAATGGCCGTGCCATATTCTGGTGGGACATGGTCAAGTCCTCAGTTAGAAAGGAGGTACTGGAAGCTTTGTCTTGGGAGCAGTTTTCAGAGAAGGTTCAGAAGAAGTACTGCACTGAATATGACATGGAGCGGTTGGAACGTGAGTTTAATTATCTCCGAAAAGGAGATAAATCCATGGAGCAACATATTGGTGCTTTCACTGATAAAATGAGGTTTGTACCTCATTTGCTAACCGATGAAAATCTGAAGATAAGGAAGTTTGTTGCCGCATTACCACTTGAGTTTCGGGCACATGTCCGAGCAGCAGCTGATCTGGATCGAGCTTTCGAGATAGCTAGACAGATGGATGGTGATCGCATCCAGTGTAGAAGTGAATCTGCAGAGGGAAGCAGCAAGAGGAAATTTCAATCCTCTTCTAACCCAAGTCCTGCAAAAGGACAGTTTTCTGCAGGTACCAAATCGGGCGATTCTAAAAATCCCATGTCTGATGGAAGATGGTGTATCACATGCCGCACATACCATTTTGGTGAATGTTCCAAAGCTACCAGGAGGTGTGTTAGGTGTGGAACTAAAGAGCACCCGGTGGAGGAGTGCAGATACAAGGAGGACGTCTGTTTCAGATGTCACCAGTCTGGGCACCAAATAGCCCAGTGTCCAAAAATCCCAATCCTAGACCTGGAGAATCTTCATACGAGCCGAAGAAAGACGGCGCCCCACGTGCAAAAGGGCGTGCGTTCCAGATGACGACCGAAGAAGCCAAAGCTGCAGGTGATGTAATCATGGGTACTTTTCTTATTGAATCTACCCCAGCATGTATATTGTTTGATACTGGAGCTACTTACTCTTTTATTTCCATATCTTGTCGTAAGAAGCTGCAACTACCTGTTTCCCCATTAATTGATCCAATTAAAGTAGAAGTAGCTGACGGTAAAGTAGTTCATGTTACCAAGAAAGTCCCGGTAGCACTCGTTTATATTGATGGGCATAGCTTTTCAATTTCATTCCTTATTATGCCTATCGGGGGATTTGATGCTGTGATCGGGATGGATTGGCTCAGCAATCAAGATGCTGAGATTATATGTTCTAAGAAGATAATCAAGTTTCCTCTAGTTGACGGGTCTTATGCTATCGCGAGGGGAGAAGGACGGGAGTCTAATATTCCTATCATTTCAGTGATTCAAGCTCAGAAATCTGTTACAAAAGGTTGTGTCTCCTATTTTGCTTATGTTATTAATACTCAGATGGAGAAACTGTTGGTTCTATGTGCACAAGACACAAATTAATACGATATTACTGATAATAAATAAACCCATAGGGTCACACATTTACAATCAATGGACACCAATTACATATTTGAATATGATTTAAATATGTTTCCAACTCGTTATATATATATATAAGTATATATGCATTGTTGCATATTGTTATTTATGTGAAATAATAATATCACTCTTGTATATTGATACAAGATAATGCATATGAAATACATAAATATAAACATATGATTTTATATATGTATATATATATATGTATAAATATATATTTGTTACAAGTAAATTGTTACTAGTAACAATTATATAAATGTATGTATATCTTTGTTACAAGTAAAGAGTTACTAGTAACAATCAAGTATGTATATAAAATACATGTAGATGTATTTTATACTTAGTATGACATATCTAGTATACTCTTTTATATAAATTGAAAGAAAACTAGAAATTCACACATTAATCCTTCAAAGGGGCCATGTATTGCTTCTTGATTGGAATGGACCAAGGCATGGACTAGATGTACAAGCATGGAAGGAAGACAAGAGGGGACCCTCCCCCCTCACCCATTTTCGGCCGAAAATGGGAGCCAAAGGGGGCCTCCCTCTTGTTGCTTAACTTCTTGATCTTATTTAGTACATGCATGTTTCTTTGTTCTAACAAGTTTATGCTACCACCTTTCCTTGAGGTCTTAGAAAAGTTCTAAGTGTTTGATACTTGAAAACATCCTTACTTTGTAGTATTGGTTTTCTTCAAGTGAGCAAAGTGTGGTACTAGAATATATACTCATATACATACATAGTAAGTTCAAGAAGAAGAACAAGAGGTTGTTGCTTGCTTGCTTGAATTTCAAGGGTTGGAGAGACTAGCATCTCAAAGGTGTTGGACTCATTGATTTGTGGATACCTTGGAGGAAGTCTTCTCTTGGCTTCTCATAGATCAACCACTTCATCAACGGTTTACTCACGCTACAAAGGTTGTAGTTCTAAACACCCTATGGTTGTTTTGTTTCTTAAGGCTTGCATATGGATCATTGGTGGGGAGTTTTAAAAGGTTTAAAATTGTTGTTCATGCTTCCGTTGCTAAAATATATTTATTTTGAGAAACAACCAAACCCCAACAGAAACAACCAATTGAGCATATCAGAGTAGTGTCAGAATATCCTGACGTCTTTCCAGATGAATTACCCGGACTGCCTCCAGTCAGGGATGTAGATTACAAGATTGATCTTGTTCCCGGAGCTATACCAGTGGCTAAAGCTCCGTATCGTCTCGCACCTTCTGAAATCCGCGAGATGATGAATCAGATGCAAGAACTACTTGACAAGGGCTTCATACGCCCGAGCTCTTCTCCTTGGGGAGCTCCAGTTCTTTTTGTCAAGAAGAAAGATGGGACTATGTGTATGTGCATAGATTATAGGGAGCTTAACAAGCGAACTATAAAGAACAAATACCCACTCCCGCGCATAGATGACTTATTTGATCAATTGCAGGGAGCAACGTGCTTTTCCAAAATCGATCTCCGATCAGGGTACCATCAAGTACGGGTACAAGCTGAAGATATTCCGAAGACGGCTTTCCGTACACGTTATGGTCATTTTGAATTCTTGGTGATGCCATTCGGCTCTACCAATGCACCAGCTATCTTTATGGATCTAATGAATCGAATTTGTCGTCCATTTCTAGAAAAATTCGTGATAGTATTTATTGATGATATTTTGATCTATTCAAAGACCGAAGCTGAACATGAATCACATCTTCGACAAGTTCTCGAAACTCTTAAGCGAGAACAACTTTATGCCAAGTTTTCTAAATGTGAGTTTTGGCTTCGGAATGTGCACTTTCTTGGTCACTTTCTTAAATGAACTTTTCACTATCTTCTAATATAAATAAAAGACTAATTTGATAAAATTTATTAGACGATCTGAACTGTTCATTTAAAAACATATTTAATCTTGACCATTCATTCACTTAAAATCAAAACATCAATTTTGACTTTTTAGAGTCAAAATTATTAAAGATAATTTCATATATGCCCTTATTAAATCATATAAAATCGTATTTGCCCACCTTAATTTACAAATATCATATTTACCCTTTATAATATTTTAAAGTATCATAATTAATCAAATTATTAGTTTTATCATTCTAAAATATTTTATAATCATTTTAAATCCTTTTTAATTATAACCAATAATGTTTAACTTTATTATCCTTAATTGTAACAATAATGATTGATAACTTATATAAGAAATACAATCATATCTCTTCATATCATGATACCACGTTTCTGCCATCAAGTCTGCACTCCCACTCGCGTCGATGTTTCCACTTCTGGTTAGAGTGTTGATGTCGTACGTCGTCATGTTTAAAATTTTGATATAATTCGTGGTTTATTATTATTTAATACGTTTTTATTAATATTTAATATTTATTATCATTTAAACCAACCCATGTATCACACGAACATTTAATATAGTATATATATAATGGAAACTAAATCTTAACCATTCATTCAATCTTATCTATAGCTGAGATTATATTCAGATTTTTTAAACATACAAGAATAATATAGTCAATTAAATTTGTTTCAAAACTCTTTATCCACATATATACTTTTCCAATCTCCCACTCACGGCACTCACCTCTCCCGGCCAGATGCGATGCCAATGCCTTACACCCTATCTGATATCTTTTAAATTATTTTTAGTAGAGATTATCTTTTAACTTTCAAATACAAAATTATATGTGAAATATAATATTAACTGGGGTTTTTAAAAACATAATCTATTCAAATATTAAATAGTATCATTTCACATCTGAAATACTATTGTTTCAGATATGAGATATTACCGTTTCATATTTGAAACACTATCGTTTCAGATCTAAAAGCTATTGTTTTACAACAGATATCGTTTTACATTTGAATGCTACCGTTTCACAACTGAAATGCAACGATTCACATCTGGAAAGCTCAAAGTTATTCAAAAATATGTGGTAGCTCCCATTAGCATTCTGTCTTCAATTATCCTCCCAAACCACAACTACCGACAAGCTCTACCGTGGAAAATCCCTTATTCCAGCGTTGCTCCACCGCACTCAACAACCACTCGGCCATCATCACAACATCACCACTCTGCCACCAACCCCTTCACCCACAACCGCTAACCATCGACAACGGAAACCACCATAACCATTAACAATTTGAAGTGTTTAAAAGAGATAAATTTGCAAAAGATCCTAAAGAGAAACCCTAGATCAAACCAAACCTATGATAATCTTGGTGTTCACGTCGGCAAATGGTGGTTGTAAGTTGTAACCCAGTAATGGTAGGAGGCAGTGGTCATTATTGGAGATCTAGGGTCTTCGTCGAAATAGTGGTCGAAGGGCTCAAGGACGCAAGATCTAGTTGATTTAGATCTGGTCGGCGGAGCTGAGATGTCGTCGGCGTCATATGCGGCTGTCGTGAGGGCAGCTGTGGTAGGTGTAGGTGTCGACAGAAAATACAAGTAGAACAAAAATATTCAGATCTAAGATGGATAAATGGTGATGATTCACGTAGAAGGTTCACATCAATGGACTAAATTACTCTTTTATGTTATAATCAGCTCTTAATCAGAACCATAGATCTGAATTAAATCAAGGGTTTATATTTAGTCTCTCATTCTCACTTAAATATCTAGTCTCAAACGAACCCACGTCTATATATATATATATGTGTGTGTGTGTGTGTGTTAGAATTTTTTGTTGACGATCATAATCCAAGCTAGTGCTCTTGATTTCAAGCCATGAAGTGAAATTCCCGGTTGAACACTCCCATATATTAGCTATCAAAATTATTAGCAATTGATTTATGTTAATCAAGGGTCAAGATTGGTTCTCACAGTTCTCTTACGTAAAACAGTTCTCGGTTGAACACTCCCATATATAGAGGGTTATTTGAATAAAACATAAGTTAAGGGTAATGTTTGTAAATAGGAAAATGACATTTTAAACATTATGACATTACTCCCACTTTTTTTAAACTAATATATCTACCAAATGTAAAAGTTTTATAGCATTCTGTCTTCGTTTTTGCTGGTTTTTTCCATCACGTATAGTAAAGTCATATATGCACAGTGCATATGTGCATCACCTGTTTATACTACCAGGTTTTGTTACAGCATACAAGTGCGTCTGGGTGCATATGTGTATCGTGCACGTGTGCATATATGCACACACATATAGTTATATACACCTAAATGCACGTGTGCACATGCACACATGCAACTCAAAGCTGATTTAATCAAACTCATGCTCATATCTACATATTACACTGGCTTTTGTTCCAATGTAGGTGCGTATGTACATATTAAACTTATTTTTTGCTGCACATATGCACCAATGTAATATGCACATGTACACATTACACTAGATTTTTTTACAACGCGGGTGCTTGTGGGTGCACATTTACACATGCACGTACACCACGATGCAATGGTACATATGCATATGTGTTTCTTGGTGTACAGGTGCAACTCAAAATTAGTTATGTCAAACTCATTTAGCAATTAAGAAAAGAAAAATACACTAACATTGTGGATATTATACAATATATTAATTAAATAACATTCATGTCCCTGTAAAATATAACAAATTAAGTTATCGAAAGTAAAAAAACACAATAAAAATCTACTATTCCTTGGAACTCATCGCCAAATTTAAAAAATTATTTACGTATTGGAAATCATTTAAATTTCGTAAACATACCCAATTATGCCTTAAAAAACTTTTGGCTACTCTTTCTCTGTCTCCTCCTTATGCGACAGTGCCCAAAAAAATTTCCAGCAAGAAATCATTAGAACTTTTACTTTCTACACACAACCTACAAGCATATTAGAAACATTCAATTTTTGGTTGCCTTCAACAAATCGAAGTAATTTGTCATCATCATATCATTGTAGATTTGACTCATCGATTTGTTCATAATCATCTATTCAAGTTACACATCCGCTCACCATAATTGATTTTAGTTATTAATATGCCATCATCGTCATTTATGAGATATGTTCATAACAAACAGACGAGGTAGAACAACTGTGGTGATGGAGGGGGAGAGTGAGAGAGAGAGAGAGAGTGTGTGTCTGTGAGAGAGAGAGAGAGAGAGAGAGAGAGGCAGTCGTAGACTCGTAGTAGTCTTGGGGGTGGTTGCCGGCGAAGGTCTTGAAGGATGGGGTGCTGCCAATGGAGGTTGCTGGGTGAAGGGAAAGGCCGATGGGTAGAGGTAGGTTCATGAGTTTTTTAAAATGGAAGGTAGGTTCATATATGATTGTATTAGTAATTTAATTGATGACAAAAATACCCTTTTTAACAAAAGAAAATTTTTAATATATGAATAATGACTTATTGGTCTAGAACGGTTTTAACATTAAAATTGGTTAATGAACTTTTTTCATATATATAAATATAAGAAGTAATTAATTGGTATTGTATTTATATATGTTTAGTTTTTGTTGGTCGATTAAATACTTGCACGTAACATTATATATGTCACGTAACATCCTATACATATTTATTTTTTGATTTTATTTTTTCAACGTTTGGATTAGGACAATTATATATGTCACACGTGCAATAGAAAATTTCAACTTTTGGACCTACGTACCCACCCTCGTATACCTTTTTTTTTTCTTTATAGATATATATTTCTTCTAGATTTTGGATTAATAAAAGAATTATTAATTAGCTTTTCCATTAAATATATATCGAATATCTTGCAAGTGCATCAGCCTCCGTATATAGGTTCTAGAGTTCCTTTAATAAAATCCATATAAAAAATATATTTTAAAATTTTTAATATTCAATCACAAGTAATTTAGTATACAATCACATGTTAATTACAAAAGTGTCACTCCACCCAAAATTTTAAAATACAATCTCGACTATTGGTGTCATTGATCCAAAAGTCCTTTAGGACTAGTTTTAAGTATAAACTATATTAAACATTCTTCATAGATTCTAATTGTTATAATTTCATGCCGTTTTAAGAACTAATTTTTGTCTTTTTTTTCTAAATGTAACTCCATCGTCGTTCCTATTAATTAATAAGTTCATGTTTATGAATAACATAAGTCAAATCGCAAATTAAATATTGTTGAAACAAGGCCTGTCCGGAGCTAGCTTCTTCCCCAGCTGGCGAGCGTTCCTACAAAATAAACACCGGTTAGCCTCGCCACGAGCTTCAGCTCGTGACCAACCTCCGGCGTGAGAATAAGTAACTGAACGGGGAGTGAAGAGAATAATAAATGAGGGAGAGAATTTAGAGAGAGAAAGTGATTAGAGAGGGAAAAAACTCACATTAAATGCCGGTGGTGAGGGGTATTTATAAGCCCTTTGGTAATGATTACAAGGTACTACCCAAAGGTTACTTGCATTATCCTTAGACAAAGTCTGATTTAGCATTTAATGCTCAATATTGTACAGCCGACCATGCATTAAATGCAGATCTTCCGGACTGTTAATTTGATGGCGATGAGTACCTTTAGTTACCGAAGGTGCTTTGGTCAGGTTTCAACTTAAAGTTGAAATAGAAGGATTTTATCTCCGGAGGTTCGTCCGGCATACATGTCATCAAATATTTATCAAACCTACTTATATTGGTGTAGTCTTTATTTGGGCTAGTTAATCTCGTGCATCCATCTCTCTCGTGTGAGGGCCGCTGTGGCGAGCGGGTGCACCATCGCCCCTTCTCTTTAACCCGCATGTTACATCCCTTTCCTGAATAGGTAAAGTGTCTTCTCTCCACTCAATCACTACTTTCTTTTAGTGTTTTCATTTAGGGTAAATTGTATGAAAATGCAATAAACTTTGTTTTAGTTATCACTGTATACAACCAACTTTATTTTTTTTAAAACAATACAATCAACTTTTATAATCCTCTCATTGTATGCAAGTTGTTGTATACAATAGAAATTATGAAAAAGTTCATTGTATACAATGGTAGCTAAATATTAGACACATAAAAAATTGTTTGCATACAATGAAAGGATTATAAAAGTTGGTTGTATTATTTTCAAGAATTTAAAGTTGATTGTATACAATAAAAATTAAGACAAAGTTAATTGTATTTTCATGTATTTTGCTTTTTCATTTACTAAAAAGGGTTAAAAAGGATGAAAGGAGAAAATAACATGACATTAATATATCAAGAGATATAAAAGGGATGAGTGCTCATAAACTGAGGTGTAATATTGAAAATAGGTAACCAAAGGGGCTTGCCCTGGTGGTAAGGGAGTTTTTTCAGTGAAAGGGAGGTCTTAGGTTCGAGTCTCTCTGGAGGGTTTCTTCCTAGGAATAGCTGAGGATCACTTCATCGTTGGTGAAAGCAACCCTACCGAATTAATTAGGGGGGGTGTAGTTGGAGTGGTTCGAAACCGGGTCCGGATTAGATCAACCGGTTTTGATCGTATTCCACTACTGCTGATGCGAAGCTGTTCAAAAAAAATATTGAAAATAGGTATGAAAATAGCGATTAGATTGCATATATTTGATCCAAAAACCTAAACTTCCTTTGAGTTCTACCAAACTAAAAATCAGGAGAATGATAAGCGGAAAAAGACAAAAGAAACATATGCAACGAAGAAGAAATATTAATAAACCACGTTCACATTAATATAATTATTTGAAAATTCATTTCTTATCGTCAATTTTATAAAACAATCTAGATTACATATTACTTAATTAGCTTATGTTATCTTTATTTAAAAATAACAATTAATTAATTAATTAGCTGGCTGGCTGGCTGAAGATATATATATATATATATATATATATATATATACTTATATATATATATATATATATACTGGAAGGATCGTATGCAAACGGAGGAAATGGTTCGCATGGTTGCGAACCACCACAAAAGTCAACAAAAGTTGCTTTATATTATTATTAATATTTTATTATTATTATTATTTATGTGTGTAAAGATGAGATGCAGTGTTTTTAGATAAGATGCAGTGATTTTATACTAGATACAGTGATTTTATGCTAGATGCAATGGTTTTTAAAACAAGATGTATTGGTTCTTAAATGAGAATCCATCGATTAATTCGTGCACGATTAACTAGTTTTAAGAGAATTCCATGTTTTTTAGATATTATGCAATGATTTTAAGTTGGATGCAATGATTTTATAGACTAGATGCAGTGGTTCCTAGAGTTCTCATTTTAAGGGGTGTTCTCATTGGATCCTCACCCTATATATATATTCAAACTTTCCCCAACATCCTTCTTATAACTATTATAACTATCAATTTCCTTTATCTAAGAAGCTATTCCCATTCATGGTTCATCTTCTTTGATAAAAAATTTGACCACAATTATCCAAGATGGTTTATCAAATGGTTCAAGTTTTTAGGAAATATTGTTGACACTTTCCCAGATCGTGTTAAGGAAAGATTTATCAAATTTAAAGAAATATTTGTTCAAGATATTCCCGACTTTGAATACATACTACAGGTTACCATTTTATTCAAAATCTCATGGATTATTTCATGGACCTTTATGATTGTTCCTGGTAATGGAACATCCCCACCGTTACTACAAAGTACAGTAAGAGTAAAATGGTGGGATAAACTTCCCACCGAACAGCTTGAAAAAATGACTATTCAAGGAGTATCAAACTATTATTCAATTAATTTTGGAGCAACAACTTCTATTGCTCCACCTCCAAGTCCAGAAGATGAAGAAGAACAGATCAAACAATTTATGACTGCAGATTCAAAAGAAGAAATTCGAAGACTGATTCAGGAAATAAAGCAAAGTTCTCCCACAAGTTCTATTCAAGATATGCCCCAAGAATCTTTTATTCAAGAGGCTCAAGATCCATATGCAGAATTTAGTCTTTATGATTAATACTTCATGATGTATTGAAAATAAACATTTTTCAATGTAACTGTGTTGTGTGAGTTTGGTGATTTGTCTTTGTAGACAAATTCTTTTAATTATTCAAAATTATATTATTCAAATATTTGAAATACATTTTTGGTATTTCAAAAGAATTTATTATTCAAATAAAAAGTTTATCAAATAGGTTCATGAAGACATGAAGAATAAAGACGGAGTAAAGATGCTAAAACATGACAAGACAAGAAGCATGTCATGCCAAGACAAAAACATGTTCAATCAAGAAGCTTTTTAAAAGAAAAGATGCTCCATTATCAAGTCATGACAAACAACCTTTCAAAAGATGCTTACTATTCAATAATAAGAAGAAGACAAAAGGAATTAAGCAAAATGAAGAATGAGTTTGAAGTCCATAACCGGATATCTTCAAGCTACAATTATCTCAGATGTCTATAAAAGGAGATGGAAGATTTAGTAAAGAGGGCACCACTTCTAACTCTACTCTAAAACATGATATGCCACACTCAAAATCTTCAAAACCCTCTCTCAAATTCTCTACTACCAGATGTTACAAGTCTTTAGATTTCCAATTATTCATATTTCCAGATGAATGTCAAGATTGTCGTAAAGACAAGTGTAATCAAGATTGTTTAATCAAAGAAGGTACTTTATCATAAATCTATTTCTTGTTAATATTGCTTGCCATTGTTATCACTTATCACTATCACTCTGATTAATGATCAGTTATCCATTTGGTATCAGAGCCATAGGCTGTTAGTTATTCTTCAAAAACAAATTTGTTGTTATTATGTTATTTAGAATAATAACAATCAGAGATCTGTTTCTAAAAAATCAAGTTTTAAAGGTACCTATGATTTCTAAGAATATTAAATCTCTTAATGTCTTTAGTATAATAACGTTAGAAGATCTATTATTGTCAGTGATAATCTTTATTGTTGGTTGGATTAGCATAAATGGCGCAGCTTATGCTTGTAAGACGCCCAGCCAGACCACAACAATAAAACACTGTAGGTGTTCTTCGTTATATATTTAACCATTAAAAGATATTAATCTCTTTCAAATCATTAGATCTCTAAAACTACGATTTAAAGATTATTGATAAGATGATGAATTTATTCTCTAAAAAACATAACTTAGACAAAGATGTTAATGAAGAAACTGATTTACATATGAACTCTGTTGAAGTTCATATATCGGATATAGAAAAAAGTTTGTCCAATTGGACTATTCCAAAGCAAAGTTTTAATACAATATATAAAATTGGAACTTTTGACTTTCTACAAGGGTATTCAATCAAAGCATCTGAACAAACAGTATCAATTAATAAAGAATACGATAATCTACATCTATTATCCAAACCTGCTATTATTCAACACAGAAAGAAATATAAATATTTACATGTTGGTTTAGTACAAGTAGCAGTTAAACCACTATTCAGATTAGGAATAGATGCTCCAGTCCTTTTAATATTAAGAGATGCAAGACATACTAATTTTCAAAATTCAATATTAGATATGGCAGAAACTAATATTTCAAATGGTCCCATATATTTTAATTGTTACCCAAATTTTTAGTAGGACTATTTGATCCAAACATTCTTGATACTCTAATTTTAACAATTAAAACAAAAAATTTAGAATTCAAAGAAGAAACAAAAGCTATTGCAATCATATACAGAATTTGTTACAAAACTATGACTTCAACAATAGAACCTAGGACTAAGATAGCTAGTCCAAAAAATGAAACTGTAATTTTCGAATCAAACCCACAACATACAAAAATTCAAACTCCAAAACGGTTCAAGTGGAATGAAATAACTCAATCTTGTAACTGGAATCTACAAGATATTAATCTACCCAAACCAATTGGAGAGTCTAGTAGAACATCTAGTGTTATAGAACATGAAGATGGATCTATAGATGTTAGTTTTGAAAATAGTCAAACCATTCCCTCAAGATTATCCACAGGATCTATTAATAGTACAACTAACTCTAAAAATCCTCTTATCAGAAAATCAAAATCATTAAGATATGTAGACTTTAATAAAAATATTCCACAACCTATTTATCATGAAGATAAACAAAGTGAATCTGAAGGATATAGTCCAACTTAATAAGATATATTATCAGAAATTAATAATTTTAAAAATCAGACATGAGTAATAAGACTCAAGCTTTATGTAATAATAATATTCAAAAAATACTTGCAATTAAAAAATATTGGGAAATTATTAACATCGATAATATTGAACTTTTAAAAATTAAAAATGAAGAAAATCAGATAATAAAAAGCTCTAAAGAACCAATGAATATTCAATGGGATCAACCTAAAGACTTAACAAATATTCAATGGATACAATTAGAAAATCTTAAGATAAAAAGTAATCAAATACAGCAAAGAACAGAATTAATATTTACATGGATCAAACAAACGAAATCAGAATTAGTTATTTGCTAATGAGTCCATTTTTAGAAAATCTTAAAAAGAAAATAAAAAATACTACATCCCGAATTAATCAATTAGATAGAGACATAAAAATATTAACAGATAATTAAGAACGGGTAAAAACATATATAATAAAGTAGCACATTTTAGAACACTAAATATGCTTAAAAACATTCGTGTAACACTAATTATAAAACTCGAGCAACTAAAAAATCAAGTTTTCTAATAGTTTGTTAAAATGACCAACACAGTTAATATGGAATATCTCAAAAATGAATTATATGCAGATCATAACAGAGAAAAAAGAACGGATTATTATAACATTGTTAATAATAACAAACAAGAATTAATACATCAACTCTCCTAAAATTTCATTAATCAAAACAACATTCGTATAACATTTTTTGAATGGTATGAAATATATTGCAAACAAAATAATATTTCGAATCCCTTTTTAAATATATATGAATCCCCAAAAATAACGCAAGAATACCTAGATATAACTAAAGACGAAAAAATAATAGCTATACATCCTCCAAAAACTCGTATATTAATCCAGAACAACATATTAGCTACACCATTCACCACAGTTAATGAAACAATAACCAAAGAAGAATTAACTAAACAAATTGTATATCAAAATAATTATACTAATGAAATACTAAATACCATGAGTCAACAATTAAACAGAATCGAAAATAACGAAAACAATATCAACATTAAAGGTAATAATAATACAATAAAATATGAAGATAAACCAATCTTTACACCCCAACAAATAGATTCAAAAATAAATTTAGGTATAATAAAAAACTGGTTAATGAATTAGAACAAAAACTTAGTGAAATAAAAATTAATGTAATAAATCAATCTACAAACTCTGAAGACGAATACACATATAATAATAATGAGAATAAAATATCCCAACTTCAAGAACAATTCTCAAACAATATCAACAAACTTAGAAATACAAATACAAAAACATATAACAGGCCAACCACTTTAAACTTTTACCCAATACCAACTTTTCCAGATATTCAATTTGAAGATAGAGAATTTGCAGGATTAAGAAGTGCATATGATGGTTCTTCTGTCTATGAATGGAATATAGATGGATTAACAGAGCATCAAATTTTAAACATGCTTCAAGAAATGAATATGGCTGCCAATGCTTATTCAATAAGAGGAAATAATCAAAGAAAAATAGCTGATTTACTAACTTCTGGGTTTACTGGTAATATAAAAGGATGGTGGGATTCATACCTAACTAGTGAGGAAAGAGAGTTTATTCTTACTGCAAAAAAACCAATCATAAAGCAAGAGAATAATGAAACTACAACTACTCAAGAAGATGATATTATAAACACACTTATATTTGTAATAGTAAAACATTTTATAGGAGATCCAACTATATTCCAAGAAAAAAGTGCAGAGATATTACTTAATCTTACTTGTAGAAAACTTCAAGATTTTAGATGGTATAAAGATATGTTCCTAACCAAAGTAATGTTAAAGTCAGATTGTAAAGAAGCCTATTGGAAAGAGAGATTCATTGCAGGACTACCAAACTTGTTTGCTGAAAAAATTAGAAATAATTTAAGGGAAAAATATAATAATCAAATACCCTATAAGGAACTTACCTATAGAGAAATAATTAGTCATGTCAATAAAGAAGGATTATCCATATACTCAGATTTAAAGTTTAAAGCTAAACTTAAAAAAGATAAGATTACAAGTAAATCTGAATTAGGAGATTTCTGTCAACAATACGGTTTTCAACCTATTTCCAAACCTTCTTCTTCTTCTAAACCTAAGAAACAATTTCATAAAAGACGCTTTTTTAGCAAAAGATATACACCAAAGACAAATAATACAGAAAAACATAACGATAACAGAAAAAATTATAAAAGGTTTAAAAAACCAAGCTCGAAGGGTAATTAAAGAGACATTATTATTTGTTATAAGTGTGGAAAGGCTTGTCATATGGCAAAAAATTGTTATGTCAAGAAAACTATAAATGAGCTAGACATCTCTGATCAATTAAAGGTACAGATAAGTAAGCTATTTCTTAATGAAAATGACGATTCAGAATCAAGTATATCAGACTATGATAATAATGATCTAAATGTTTTACAAAGTTATTCATCAGATGAAACTGATTACGAATCAAATTGCGAATGTTTAGGAAATTGTATTTGTAATAAAACAATAAATGTTATCACAGATAAAGATAGGGACTTTTTAGAACTAATAGACAAAATTCCAGATAAAATCATAAAAAACCCAACTCACGGATAAATTTCTTAATTATAACAAAAATACTGAATCGATTACACAAACATCACATAATAATCATCCCTTTAATATGCACGAAATATATGCAAGATTTTCTAAACCAAAAACTACAATAACAGTTCAAGACCTACAAGAAGAATTAAAAACTGTAAAAACAGAAATAAGATCAATCAAAGAAAGATTATCAAAAGTAGAAAAGGGTAAAGATATTATTATTGAAAACGAAAATAATGTAAACAAAATCATCAATACAAGTTCAGATCAAATAAAAATTCCAAAAAATATATCCTATCATAGATGGAATACTTATATACATCTTTGTGTAGCAAATGAATTTAAGATAACAGTTTTAGCATTAATAGATAGTGGGGCAGATATGAATTGCATTCAAGAAGTAATCATTCCAACAAAATATTATGAAAAAACTGCTAGTCGTTTGTCAACAGCTAGCGGATCTTCTCTAAATGTTAAATACAAAGTTACAAATGTTCATATATGTAATAATGATTATTGTTATAAGACTTCTCTAATTCTTGCAAAAAACTTAACTTCCACTCTAATATTAGGAACGCCATTCATTTCACAATTATATCCCTTTACTATTAATGAAACAGGAATAAGTACTAAAGTTTTAAATAAAGAAATAACATTTGAATTCACTAATCCAATTGCCTTTTCAGAATTAAATAATTTAAATAATAAAGTTAACCAAGCAAAATATTTAATAAGTGAAATAAGTAGTTTAAAGATTACCGATCAATTACAAGAAAGAATAACTCAAAGTAAAATTAAACAAATCAAAGAAAAAATCGAAAAATACGTATGTTCTAATATTCCTAATGCTTTTTGGAACAGAAAACAATATATAGTCAAATTACCATACATAAAAAACTTTGATGAAAAAGATATACCTTCAAAATCAAGAGCTATTCATATGTCCTCTGAATTACAAGAACATTGCAAACAAGAAATTCAAGAATTACTAAGTAAGAAACTTATAAGATCATCTAAGTCTCCTTGGTCCTGTTCAGCCTTTTACATTATGAATGCAGCTGAACTTGAAAGAGGATCTCCTAGACTTGTAATTAACTATAAACCCTTAAACAAAGTTTTAGAATGGATAAGATATCCAATTCCTAATAAAAGAGATTTATTAAAAAGATTATATGATTCAAATATCTTTTCAAAATTTGATATCAAATCTGGATTTTGGCAAATACAGATTCATGAACAAGATAAATACAAAACTGGATTTAATGTACCCTTCGGCCATTACGAATGGAATGTTATACCCTTTGGATTAAAAAATGCTCCTTCAGAAATTCAAAATATTATGAACGATATCATAGTTCCTATAAGTGATTTTACAATTGTTTATATAGATGATATACTAATCTTTTCAAAATGTATTGACCAACATTTTAAACATTTTTTATGAATTAATCTATAAAAATGGATTAGTTGTCTCTGCTTCAAAAATGAGTCTTTTTCAAACACACATTAGATTCTTAGGTCATGAGATCATCAAAGGAACCATTAAACCTATTCAAAGAAGCCTAGAATTTGCTAATAAATTTCCTGAAGAGATTAAAGACAAAACTCAACTCCAAAGATTTCTAGGATGTTTAAACTATGTTCATGATTTTTTCCAAGATCTAGGAACAATATGTAAACCTTTATATAGAAGACTTAAGAAAAACCCTAAGCCATGGACTCAAGAACATACTAATGTAGTTACAGAAATTAAACAAAAAATCAAATACCTACCATGTCTTAATATTCCCCAACCAAATGCAAAAATAATTGTTGAAACAGATGCTAGTGACCTAGGATTTGGAGGAATACTTAAGCAAAAGACTAATGATCAAACAAAAGAAGAACTAGTAAGATATTACTCTGGTGCTTGGATTGAAACTCAAAAAAATTATTCAACTGTCAAAAAAGAAGTTTTAAGCATTGTTTTGTGTATCAATAAATTCGAAGATGATTTATATATGAAACCCTTTTTACTAAGAGTTGATTGTCAATCGGCTAAACCAATTTTAGAAAATGATATAAAAAATATAATATCTAAACAAATTTTTGCAAGATGGCAAGCCTTGCTAAGTAATTTTGATTTTCAAATAGAATTTATCAAAGGTAAAGATAACTCTTTACCAGATTTCTTATTAAGAGAATTTTTACAGGGCAAATGACTTCTCAAAATTCTACTCAAACATCTGATCAAAAGAAAAAATTAGTTCTCTCCCCATTTACAGGTGGAAGTTCTTCCATCATTCCTACTCAAAATAGATTTGCTCCAATTACTCCTCAAAAAAGATACTCATCATACTCATCTTTAGTCAACACACCTGTTACCATTCTACCAAGATCATCAAACATTCCCCCACATTCTTCAATATCTTCTCCAATTACTCCTCAAAAAGCCGCTACCATCTCTCCTTTCTCAAAGCCAGTTATACCTTCTCCATCATCAAAACCAAAAAACAGCTGTTATATTCTCAACCCAAATTTTCAAATAGTTAAGATACTAGAAGATTATGAGTTAAAACTACAAGCTAAAGGCTTTCATATTCTAACAGATTTTCTTTTCCCAAAAGATTCTCTATTTATCAATGATACTCAAAAAAACACGTGATTACTATCAAGTCATCTTAATAGATACAGGATCTATCAAAGTTATTCATAATCATAGCCCGTCAAACCCCCTTCAAATAGACTTTAGCAAAGCTCAAATATTTATATATATATATATATATATATATATATATATATATATATATATATATTAAAATATTTAATATAGTCCATATTTAATTCATAGTCCTGAGGGATTAATTTTAGCCCTTAGATCAACAACATCAATGGTTAGGATTGCATTTTAAAATTTTGGACGGAGTGGTATTTTCGTAATTTTTTGTAATTCACATGTGATACTTTTACAAATCACATGTGATTGTATATTGAATTTTAGGACTATGTTTTTTATATAGACTATATTGAACACAACTCTATTTATATATAGGCAAAAGTTCAAACGAGAATTGTTTTTCGTACGAGAACTTCAAGAACTATTTTTAACGTCATTAATGATTCATTAATAGGGGTATTTTGGTAATTTATATATTTACCCAACCGTGAATTACGTCCGGATAGCCGTCATTAATTTGCGAGGCTTGATTTTTCCGAAATAACCGTCATTAATTATCCATTAATAAAGCACTAATGAGCCGCCGAAAAATCTTAGCCTTTGATTAAGTTTAATCAATGGCTAATATTGGTTCTCGCAGTTCTCGTACGAAAAACAATTCTCGTTTGAACCCTTCCCTATGTATGTATATATATATATATAGATATAGATATGAAGAATGTTCAATATATTTCATACTTAATTTATAGTCCTAAGGGACTAATTTTAGTATTTGATTCAATACATCAATGGTCCAGATTTCATTTTAAATATTTGGACGGAGTGACATTTTCGTAATTCACATGTGATTGTATGCTGAATCACCTGTGATTAAATATTAAAATTTTAACACTATGTTTTTATATGGACTTTATTGAACACAATGTTGGTATCAACCCACTGACACACGTAGGCCAGCATCACTGCCAATGAAGCACGGGCCTATTGGGTCACACGCCAAGTTTCAATCTCGACAACCTACTATAAGAAGAAGGAGTCAAAATGGTCAAATTCCAGTTGACCTAGGCTTCACGACCGTGAAGGATGCTCCACGGGTCGTGAAGTAGCTCGTGTCCACGAGTCCTGTCGTGGGCCGCATGGTTCGTGAAACCCTAGGGCTTCACGACCCCACACGGCCCGTGAAGGAGGTCGTGAAGACACGAACCCTCACGATTCTTGCACGGAGCGGCACGAGTCGTGGAGGATAAATGGCCGGTCGTGGCGCATTTATCCTTCACGGCCCGTGAGAGCCCGTGAAGAAGTCGTGAAGGCAGAATTCTAAGTGACACTTGTATTTGGTTGGACCATTTTGTTGGTCCAATGATGGTGTGCCACTTAGCTCCGACTCTGGGCTCTTTGAACAGATAGAATGCCTATAAAAGAGATCCTTTTGGTGCATTCTACTCTCTTGGTTAATTCTTGTAAATATACACATTAGAGATATACACAAGTAAGTGTTCTAAGTTGAGAGAAGCACAAGACCTTGTGTTGGTGATCTTCTAGTGTTGTTCAAGGGCTGTTCCTAAACCAAATCGTCAAGTGTTGGTGGTTTGGTGGCTTGCTAGTACAGGAGAAAGAAGCTAAGCTTGGTGTGGACTTCTTTGGTGCTTGGAGCCTTTTGTTTCAAGAGCTCATCCCAAATTCGAAGTTGTTCCAGAATATTATCAAAGTCTTCAAGGGTATGGATTGCTTACCTTCTTCTCTTTGTGTTTGTTTTGGTTGCATGCATGTTCTTGCAAGTTTTCACCACCATTGGGAAATCATGGGATCGGTTTTGTATGTTTTGTTGCTTCCGTTGCGTGCTTTGATCCCCATGGATTCCCAACAGTGGTATCAGAGCCATACTTGTAAGATGCATGCACCTTTGTGGCTTGAAAATCCATATTTTTGATTTTGGACATTCTGTCCAGAAGGCCTTCACGGGCCGTGGAGCTTGCTTCACGAGTCGTGAAGGCCACACGACCAGTCTCGTTGGGTGGTGGTTGTGAAAGGTTTTTTAATCTGTTTCACGAGTCGTGGAGCGTACTGCCTTCACGGGCCATGAGGGCCCGTGAAGAGCAGTAGCTCGTGAAGGCGTCGTGAACAGGCTGTTTTTGGCCTTTTTGGAAAAGAAAACTTGAAATGGATTTTGGCACATGATTTTGGTGTTTCCAGAATCATTTTAGGCTGTTTAGCCTTGTAGATTAAGCCCCATAATATCCTAATTCTTTTATATGTATGTATTGGGTGGTTTTGGCATAAAATGCACACATGCATACATGTAAATTGTGTATGTATGAATATGGATTTCAAAGTGTTTGGAATCCTAATGCATATGTACAAGGTTTATTCTTGTGCCTTTATTTTTTGAATAAACTTAATTGGGATATTGTTTTGTGCATGGTTTGGTGTGGCACACCATGCTTTGTGGTTGCTTCGTTTTTGTGAGCACCGGTTTGAGCCTAGACTTTTGTGTGGTTGTTTGGTTGCTTTATTTGTTGTTCATTCATTTGGTGGTTTATACCACATTTGGTTTGTAATAATTTATTTAATCCGGTTTGTAATAATTTATTTATTTGTGGCTTGCACGCCAAAGTATTTATTCTTTGTAATTGTATATTAGCTTAGAATAGATTGTGTGGCTTGCATGCCATTTCTCTTTAAATTATGTATGTAATGAGAAGAGAAGACCGGAGGCACCAACGGGAGTCTTGAGAGACGTCTTGGCAACCTCGGATCCGGAGGCGCGGGATCGAGTGGGAGCACACCACAAAGTCTTGGATTGTTTGTCCTTAGTAGACTTAGTTCCTCGGTTGGCTCACCGGGGAACACTTAGGTTGGCTCAAATCGGTTTTGTATGCGTGGTTGTGTAGTTTTATTTATTTGTTTTTTTTCTTGCATGGTTGTAGGATATTCGCATGCTAGAAAACCTTTTGAAAATAATAAAACTATATAGTTTTCCTTAATTGGTTAACAAACCCCGCTCGCTCACATGATTAACAAACGAATATAAAGTGTTTATGTTCAATTGGTGAAAAATGCGTTTTGTCACTTATTTGTTAATAAAAAAGAAAAGAGGTTTTTAACCGGAAAAACAAAAGTCCCGTTTTTCTTAAAAACGTAAATCACACGCCATCCAAAAGATGACACCACCCGAATCTAATGAAGCATGGGACAATTGTCGAGCTTAGCACGAGTTGTTCCATGTGGACTTGTGTGGAAGGTGCGTGTGGCGTCTTGAAATCTTTGGTTGTCGAGCTTAGCACGAGCCAATTATTGTCAAGGGCGTCATCGTGTATCTTGTTGGACGATTTACAATTCCAATTTAATACGCCTTGATAATTGTCGTGCCTATACCGAGTTATCAAAGCGGCTTATTGAGGAATCGGTGTGGGAAGGGATCAAACATGCCGAACCGGTGCTATGAGTACCGAAGGATCCCGCAAGTGCCTAAGAGTTGTAATCACGGATTGCAATTGGTAAAGCGTTTACCGGCCTAAATACCTTCACGAAGTGATCCGCGGTAAACCCGTCATGTAGTGGAGTTATGTTGGGTTCTTAGCCCTTGTTAAATTTAAGTGTTAAACTATTTGGTAATTATTTAACAAGGATTAAAATACGTCGAACTAACCTTTTATGTGCTTTGCCTTCTTTTAGATGGCATCTACAAGCAACACCGCGACACACATTTCACTCCGTCCATTTTTGGAAAAAGAGAAACTCGTAGGCGTAAACTTTATGGATTGGCTTAGGCAATTGAGAATTGTCTTACGCCATGAAAGTAAGTTGTACGTCCTAGAGGAACCTCTTCCGGAGGCTCCTGCTACCACCGCTACGCTGGCCATTAGGGATGCTTATGAGAAGCACCTTAAAGACACTAATGAGGTGACTTGCCTCAAGTTGACGACCATGAGTTCTGAATTGCAAAGGCAATTCAAGGACGTTGGTGCGTTTGACATGATCACGCAGCTGAAGGAAATGTTCCAGCAGCAAGCGAGGCAAGAACTCTACGAGTGTGTCAAGGCCTTTGTGGGATGTCGGATGCAGGAGGGCGGGAACGTGAGCTCCCACGTGCTTCGTATGAAGCAATATGTGGACCAGCTCGAGAGGTTGGGATTTCCTATGGGGAAAGAGTTGGCTACGGAGATAATCCTCCAATCTTTGCCTCAAGCATATGGTCCGTTCATTGTGAACTACCATATGCATAATATGGATAAGTCCTTGATGGAATTGCACGGCATGTTGAAAACCGCAGAGTCTAACATGGCCAAGGCAAAACCATCGACCTCTACACCCATCCTAGCCATCCATAAAGGTGGTGCTAAGAGGAAGCGGCCCGCTTCAAGCTCCAAGGGCAAGGGAAAGGGGAAGGCGAAGGTGGCAACACCCAAGCCCAAGCCACTCCCGGCGCCGGAGCCGAAGGGGAAGGAACCCGCTCCTATAGCCCCCTCACCGGAAGAGGCCACCTGCTTCTTCTGCGGGGAGAAGGGACACTACCGGCGTAGTTGCCCCAAGTACACGGAGGAGCTCAAGAGGCTTCGCGCCAAGGGACAAGGCGCCTCCGTTACGTATATGATTGAACTCCATAACACTTCTACTTCTAACGCTTGGGTCTTGGACACCGGGTGTGGTACTCACATAGTTAATAATGTGCAGGTACTAAGAAGAAGTAGGGACTTGGTTGATGGGGAGCTGGATCTCATCATGGGAAACAAACTGGTTGTCCCGGTTGAGAAGATAGGGAGCATGGACGTCGCCTTTCCATCCGGATTATCTATTACTTTACTAAATGTATCTTATTCGCCCTGCGTGGCAAGAAACATTTTATCATTCTATGCACTTGTTGACGATGGATTTGACTTTAATTTCTCTAATGGAATTATTTCATGCTTTAAAAATGATTTATTTTATTTTAAAGCACATCCATGTCGTGGCATATATGAGACAAGCGTATGCTTGCAAAGTAATAGATCAATCATGAATGTTGGTTCTAAATCCAAATATGATTTGGATAAGTTATCTTTATGGCATGGTCGTTTGGGCCACATAAACAAGAAACGCATCGCCAAGCTCCAAGCGGATGGGATCTTGGAATCATTTGACCATGGGTCGGATGATGTATGCGAATCTTGCTTATTGGGCAAAATGACCAAAGCACCCTTCACCGGCATTTGTGAGAGGGGGCAAAGACTTGTTGGATATCATTCACACGGATGTGTGTGGTCCGTTCAAGCATATCACTAGGGATAACTCAAGGTACTTCGTAACCTTTACCGATGATTTTAGTAGGTATGGGTATGTCTACTTGGTGAGACAAAAGTCGGAAACCTTTGAGGTTTTCAAGACTTTCAAAAACGAAGTTGAGAACCAATTGGGTAAGCGAATTAAGATGCTCAGATCGGATCGTGGTGGTGAGTATCTAAGTTCGGAATTCCGTGACTATCTAAAAGATTGTGGAATTGTTTCGCAATTGACACCTCCTAGGACACCACAATTAAATGGTGTCACCGAGAGGAGGAACCTGACATTATTGGACACGGTTCGGTGTATGATGAGTCGTACAGATGTACCCATTAGCTTTTGGGGCTATGCATTGGAAATGGCCGTTAGAATCCTTAACCTCGTACCAACTAAGAAGGTAAAGAAGACACCCTTTGAGATGTGGCATGGAAAGGTTCCATCGCTTTCATATCTAAAGGTTTGGGGTTGTCCTGCCTACGTGAGACGTGAGGTGGAGGACAAATTGAAACCCCGAGCCGAGAGGTGTTTGTTCATTGGATATCCTGCCGGGTCTATGGGATATTTGTTTTACAAAGCGTCCGAGAACAAGGTATTTGTTGCTCGGAGGGCCGTCTTTCTTGAAAGAGAGATGCTATCCAAAGACGCTAGTGGGAGAAAGGTAGGTCTTGAAGAGATCCAAGAACCCTCCAATGACCAACCTGAAGTTGGCACTAGTTCACAAGATGATTCTCAGCACAACGCTGCTGGAGAACCTGACACGGATCCTTTACCTCTTAGAAGATCCGGTAGGAGTCGCAACAAGCCAGAGAGATATGGGTTTCTCATGTCTGAGGGCTGCGACCTAGTGGTGGATCATGATGAACCATCATCTTATCGGAACGCCGTGGTGGGCCCTGAGTCTGCTAGGTGGAAAGAGGCTATGGAGTCCGAGATGCAATCTATGTTGGATAACCAAGTCTGGGATTTGGTAGATCCGGTACCCGGGTGTAGACCCGTAGGGTGCAAATGGGTCTTTAAGAGAAAGACCGTCATAGATGGAGAGGTAGACACCTTCAAAGCCCGACTGGTGGCAAAGGGTTTCACGCAAACTCATGGTGTAGACTATGATGAAACCTTTTCCCCGGTGGCTATGTTGAAGTCTATCCAGATACTTATGGCAATTGCCGCATTTCATGATTATGAGATTTGGCAAATGGATGTAAAAACCGCGTTCCGTAATGGGACACTAAGCGAGGAGGTCTATATGACTCAACCCGAGGGTTTTGTACATGCCAAGCATCCGGATAAAGTCTGCAAGCTTAAGAAGTCCATTTATGGACTTAAGCAAGCATCGCGCAGTTGGAACATGTGCTTTGATGAGAAAGTCAAAGAGTTTGGCTTTTCGAAAAGCAAGGATGAGCCATGCGTATATGTCAGGGCTAGTGGGAGCATAGTTGTGTTCCTAGTCTTGTATGTCGATGACATACTCCTCATTGGAAACGATGTCCCGACCCTTCAAGGTGTAAAAACTTGGTTAGGGAATTGTTTTTCAATGAAGGGTCTAGGAGATGCAACTTATATTCTTGGGATCAAAATCTATAGAGATAGATCCAAGAGGCTTATTGGGCTTAGCTAAAGTACATATGTTGACAAAGTCCTAAAGCGGTTTAGGATGGAAGACTCCAAGAAGGGGTTCATTCCAATGTCACATGGTTTGGTATTGAGTAATACTCAATCCCCTAGTTCCCCAGAGGAACGGGAAGTAATGAAGCGAGTGCCATATGCTTCGGCTGTAGGCTCGATCATGTACGCCATGCTATGTACTAGGCCTGATGTATCGTGTGCCTTGAGCATGACGAGTCGATATCAAGCCAACCCTGGCGAAGCTCATTGGACGGCGGTGAAGAGCATTCTCAAGTATCTTCGGAGGACTAAGGAGATGTTCTTGGTGTACGGAGGTGAGGAAGAGCTTAGAGTAAAGGGTTACTCTGATGCAAGCTTCCAAACCGATAGGGATTACTGCCGATCACAATCGGGGTTCGTGTTCCTATTAAACGGCGGTGCTATATCCTGGAGGAGCTCCAAGCAAGACACCATGGCCGATTCCACTACTGAGTCGGAATACATTGCGGCCAGTGAAGCTGCTAAGGAGGCCGTATGGATAAGGAAATTTCTGCTTGATCTGGGAGTGGTTCCAAGCATCAGCGACCCTGTTGAGATCTTATGTGACAACGAGGGTGCCGTTGCTTTAGCAAAGGAACCAAGGTCTCATCGACGCACGAGGCATATTCCGCGGAAATATCATTTTATCCGGGACGTGGTCGAAAATGGAGACATTGTCATCAGCAAAGTACACATGGATAGCAATTTGGCGGATCCGTTCACTAAACCGTTGTCACAAGCCAAGAACGATGCCCACACACATGCTATTGGGATTAGATTTGCTAGTGACTTGGTTTGAGTTGTTGGTTATTGTATTCGATGTATTTACTATGTAATTGGGAACATTAAACAATATTGTATTTTGGAATGTATTGATTATTAAATGGTGATTTAATGATACGCGTGTAGCGAATACTTTCTTTAAATCATTATTGTGTTCCAACTTTGCATGTTTTATCTCTTCCTTGAATGTTTTACATTCTAAACTGTCCACGATCGGTCATTCTTCATGGAAGGAAGTATGAACGAAGATCGAGGGAAATGATTGGTCATAGTATTCAATGGGGATTGAATACAAGGGACGCAATATTTCGCCTATACTTGAAAAGAGTTTCAAGTGATTGGACGACCCACACCTGATCTTACTTCATGGTACATGTCAAGAGTAAATCAGGATGATAATATCTTTTATCCTTAGACCGGAGATGCATGTGTTTCACTATTTTGGTTTGCTTTATTCTAATTGCTTTCAAACGTAGTCCGTAACTGGATATTATAAAGGAGGCACTTGGGTAAAGTATTGCCATTGTATTGGAGGCAATGTAGTCGAAGGAATTTGTTCCTCTGTAAAGAGAGATATCCCTGGGCCCCTCGATGATTGGGCGCTGACACCAAAAATGCATGGCCATGCTCGAGTTTGCAATGATAGTTGATCAGTTGCGACTCACCTTTTGGTCACCACCAATCTTGATCGAGAAACATAATTGTGAACAATCGGAGAATGACTTTGTACCATGTCTCGTGTTCACTGGGATATCGCGAACAATAAGATAATTGATCACTTATCTATAGGACCATGTCAAACTCTTTTAGTTTATCATGGTACTTGTTAGGGATGACATACCCCATGTTTAGTTGGGGGCAGGGATGCCTTGCTAGAGGCCGCTCCCTGTCTGTGGTGCCCATGGATACGGTGTGTCATGTGCAAGTCGGAGTTTGTTGGTATCTGCCCACTGACACACGTAGGCCAGCATCACTGCCAATGAAGCACGGGCCTATTGGGTCACACGCCAAGTTTCAATCTCGATAGCCTACTATAAGAAGAAGGAGTCAAAATGGTCAAATTCTAGTTGACCTAGGCTTCAAGACCGTGAAGGATGCTCCACGGGTCGTGAAGCAGCTCGTGTCCACGAGTCCTGTCGTGGGCCGCATGGTTCGTGAAACCCTAGGGCTTCACGACCCCACACGGCCCGTGAAGGAGGTCGTGAAGACACGAACCCTCACGATTCTTGCACGGAGCGGCACGAGTCGTGGAGGATAAATGGCCGGTCGTGGCGCATTTATCCTTCACGGCCCGTAAGAGCCCGTGAAGAAGTCGTGAAGGCAGAATTCTAAGTGACACTTGTATTTGGTTGGACCATTTTGTTGGTCCAATGATGGTGTGCCACTTAGCTCCGACTCTGGGCTCTTTGAACAGATAGAATGCCTATAAAAGAGATCCTTTTGGTGCATTCTACTCTCTTGGTTAATTCTTGTAAATATACACATTAGAGATATACACAAGTGAGTGTTCTAAGTTGAGAGAAGCACAAGACCTTGTGTTGGTGATCTTCTAGTGTTGTTCAAGGGCTGTTCCTAAACCAAATCGTCAAGTGTTGGTGGTTTGGTGGCTTGCTAGTACAAGGAGAAAGAAGCTAAGCTTGGTGTGGACTTCTTTGGTGCTTGGAGCCTTTTGTTTCAAGAGCTCATCCCAAATTCGAAGTTGTTCCAGAATATTATCAAAGTCTTCAAGGGTATGGATTGCTTACCTTCTTCTCTTTGTGTTTTTTTTGTTGCATGCATGTTCTTGCAAGTTTTCACCACCATTGGGAAATCATGGGATCGGTTTTGTGTGTTTTGTTGCTTCCGTTGCGTGCTTTGATCCCCATGGATTCCCAACACACAACTTATATATATATATATATATATATATATATATATATATATATAGATATAGATATGAAGAATGTTCAATATATTTCATACTTAATTTATAGTCCTAAGGGACTAATTTTAGTATTTGATTCAATACATCAATGGTCCAGATTTCATTTTAAAATTTTGGACGGAGTGACATTTTCGTAATTCACATCTGATTGTATGCTGAATCACCTAGGATTGAATATTAAAATTTTAACACTATGTTTTTATATGGACTTTATTGAACACAACTTATATATATATATATGTACTAGCATAGTACCCGTGCAATGCAACGGTTAAAAATAATTTCTACTCAATAGCATGTCCGTTTTTAATAACGTTAGACTATTATATCACACATTATAATGAAATCGAACAATTTTCCTTCGCAATGTATCTATTTTCTTTCTCATGTTTCCATTTCTTTTATTTCTCTTTTCCTTATAACTCTTTTATTAATTTTAAAAAATAATAAAATGAGAAACAAAAAGAATATTTAATATATTATAAATTAAACCTTTTGTTTTAATTACACGCGTTATTTAAAAAATCTAAAAATGTCTATAAATTTAGGTTACATGTTATTAGGTTTATAAGTTTTAGCTATATGTATTTTTTAATACTTAAATTAAATTATGTGTTATATGATAAAATATTAAAACTATTATTTTTATGAAGATTCTTTTTATTTAATTTTTAATTTTTAATTATTATTTAATATCATATAGGTTGAAAATTAATTTGCATTGACTTGACTTTTTTAAATATTATTTATTATGGAAGGTTTAGTTATAAAAATGGTATTTAAGAATCTAATTAATCCTATATAATAGTTTCCTTATAGTGTTAAATAAGAGGTAAATTAGTAATTTCAAATTACTTAAAATAAAGAGATTTCAATGGCCTAAATGCTTTATAATATAGTATAGATATATATCTTACTCCTATATAATGTATCTACCACCTAAAAAACTCTTAATTTTAAGAAAAGTAAATTTACTAAAATGCCCATCCTTAATACCTCTCATTTACCCCTTCTTTAAGTCCATAATTAATGAATTTAAACAAATAAATATTGAAAACATAACCGACAATTAATGAATTTAAACCAATACTTATAACTGAATTATTTCTAACCATATATTTTTAATATTAACTTTTGATTTATAAGATCACCATACTTATAACTGAATAAAGTCTAATTATATATTTTTAATATTAACTTTTGATTTATGAGATCACCTAAATTACTGTTTTCAATAAATCAACTTCAATAAATTTCACAAACACCAAACAAATGAAAGAGTCAAAAAGTTAAAATTTATAAACATTGCATTCTAACTCAATTACATAATAATTGTAACTATGAAACATTACACACACACATATACATACATATATATAATCAGCAACTTCATGATTCAGCCATGAGACAAAACTCTTCCAACAAACTGAAACACAAATAACTAAGAGTTAGCAATTTAATTCTTAATTTCAAAGTGGCTCTCACAAAGAATATTCACAAACTCATATTATCTTCATCTCGCAAAGAATAATCACAAACTAATATTAGCTCTTTGTGATTATTTTGCACAAAACTCATCACAACATCCTCTATATTCGCCGCCGCCGCATTGCGCGGGTACCACACTAGTATATATATAGGTCTTATGCTTAAACATAGATCTCAAATACCAAATCTGGACCACTAGATTTTTTAACTCAATAGTCAAGATCTAATAATGATATTGTTATAATTAATTAAAAAATTATAAGATTTAATTATAGAATGAAATGTATTATGGGAATCCCCCAACCCATAAATCATGTTTTTCCTTTTTTTTCCCATTTATGTCTCGTCCAGCCGAAAATGATAACTTTTCCAGCCGAAAATGATAACATTTTTCAGTTTGAAAATGATAACATTTTTCAGTTTGAAAATGATAACATTTTTCAGTTTGAAAATGATAATTTTCCAGATAAAAATGATAACAATATACAACATTCAAAAAGATAAATTATTCAGATGAAAATGATAAAAATAGACTTTTTACAACCGCAAATAATAATAATTTCCAGTTGAAAATGATGATATTTTCCAGATGAAAACGATAACAATATACAACATTCAAAATGATAACATTATCCAGATGAAAATGATAAAAACAGACTCATTTCTAGCCGAAAATGATATAAATACATATGTTTCTAGCCGAAAATGATATAATACACACCTTCCAGTCTAAAATGATAAAAATTCACATTATTCAAAATCATAACATTTTGGTATCATTTTTGTAGGGTTTGCATTTTCAAAAATATGGAAAGAGTGGTTTTGTTTGAAAGAGGATTAAAAAGGTAGAATGGTATAATCTTTTTTTGCTTAAATTCTCAAAATTGAAATAATTATGTCTATTTAAATATTTAAGGGGTAAAAAAAGAAAGATGTGATTTTCTTGAGGAAAGCGCATGAAATGGCATTTTTCATTTAAATTCCTGTTTTGCCCTTTTAAATGAATATCTGAGATTTGATTTTTAGGGTCTATGTTTAAGGGTGACATTATATGAAACCTTACCCTATATATATATATATATATATATATATATGGAACGATTCAAACGAGAACAGTTTTTCATACGAGAACAGCGAGAACCATTTCTTGCCAATCATTTAATTTCCTGTCTTTTTTATTTATTTTAAATGGGAAATGTTAGTATGAACATTATTACACTACCCCTAATATATCTCTTAAATGGAAAAATGTTAAATTACGAAAATTATATCAAATTAACGAGAAAATTGTGCTCTTTAATTCGAGACCGATCTTGCTACATTTTTTCGAAAAAAAATTCACGTTTGCTGGGTTTTTTTTACACAGCTCTCGACATATGCACATGTAACGCCCCAGAAACCAAATTTGAAATATTAAGATCAAACACCTATAAGTGTTCGCATCTCAAAGTTTAACATAAAAGCGGAAACAATACTTATTTGAAAACCTGACGTATCAATAGATACTCACATAAATACTGTCATAAGTTTGGTACCAAAAACTTGATATTTACAAACCATGCGTTAATTTCAAAGAGTTTAACAATTGGAAGTCAAACCGGAGCTTTGCCCTTGCCTTTGATAAAACCTGCAAAACATTTTAAAAATAGTATCTGATAAGCTACGAGAGCTTAGTGAGTAATCTAAACATAACATCGTATGAGCACACGTATATAATCACATGAAGATAATACACGCATGCCTGGAAATCAAAGCTAGCCTCTGGTTCTAGACCCAGGGCAGCATCGTAGGTCACAGTACTGTACCGCATATGAGCCCTACTGCACATAGCAGTAACCTTACATATTCACATGTATAACATAGCATGTTAGCAATCTGATATGAAACTACACAGGCTGCTGATATGAAGTGAAGTCTAGAAGACTCACCTTATAACTGTAATATGCAATACTTCATAGATCACTGATGTAGGTATTATGTCAATCACCTCCTATATAACAATACATGAATAATACATAAGGCATTCTGATCTGAAATAGGGCCTACACGGGCCGTGTAACCCTACACGAGCCGTGTCCCATTAATGCTACACGACCTAAGCTAGCAACATGGCCAGTGTGGTCTAGTCTCCCTACACAGGCCGTGTACCTCTACAAGGGTCGTGTACCACTCATGCTACACGACCATGTAACCCTACATGGCCCTATGACCGCCTTGCACACTACACGGCCGTGTACCGCTACACGGGCCGTGTACCTCTTATACTACACGACCATGTAACCTTACATGGTCCTGTGACCGCCTATACTACTACACGGCCGTGTACCGCTACACGGGCCGTGTACATCACAGACCAGCAGACTGTTCTTAGCTAGAACTGCCGGATTTCACCAAGAAATCCTATAGTTTCATCATAAATCGACTAGAGGTGTTTTTCTACACCTCCTAACACTGATATACATGATCTAAACCATACAAAATATTCCTAAGATGATTCCACCATTGAATCATGTATATAAACTCATAAAACCATAAGAATAAAGGTTTAAAAACTTACCTCCACTTGAATACTTGTTGGATCTTGAATAAGCTTCTTGTTCTACTAATTGTTCACTAAAAATAGAGAGTCTAGCAGCTGGTATGTGTATATTTTCGTGAGTTGCAGGAACCAGATGAGAAACTTTGACTATTAAGTCAAAGTTGGCACTATATATATATATAAGTTTCAACTTTGTACACAACAGCCCCCTGCACTTAATTAACTTGAAATCTGACGGTTTTAGCCCCTCTAGTTTAAAACCACATCTTATCGCGTATATCCATTCCTAACTCGTGTAACACTTTGTACATTTCTTGCATAAACTTAATAATAAAATTCTGCGTGTTACAACTCTTCCCCACTTGAAATGATTTCGTCCCCGAAATCAACTGCCGAAGAGTTCTGAATAAATATCATCATTTTCTGTTCAAGCCCTCATACATACTCTGACCTCTTTCTACACTTTTATCGGTCCTTGACCCATCTTGTAACGCCCCAAAATCTTAAATAAAGTAAAATTCTGATAATAAAAGTATTTTAGAAATAAAAGGAGTTTACACAAAGCGGAAGCTAAAACTATCATTGAACCCTCTAGTTCAGTTACAAAAGTTGTACTAAATATTAACAACAAAGATTTGTTTTCACAAAATACAACTAGGCGTTAGTTTTCAAAATACAAATTTACTCCCAAATCACAACCTCTGTCAAACTGGGGGCTTTCCCTTGGAGGAATCACTCCCTGCAAAACAACAGTATGCAGTATCTGATAAGCCACAAGGCTTAATGAGAAAACTAAACTGTAAATCATATAAGCATGCGCATACACATATACGAATGTTGTAACAGTTCTTATGGACACAGTACTGCACCATCTTAGCATCCGCCAAGAAGGCTAAAATGCTGCCCGTAGCAACTACTGCACAAAGCAGTGTGCTACAGCTCTCTCTCTCTGGTGATCCTCTGATCAATAATATATCACATTGCAAAGTACCACACACATATCACAGATATGAATCAGAGTTTAGAAAACTCACCTCAGCAACTAGTATCACACAGATATAAGCCAGATAACTCAGTACACGTCAAACAGTAACCCCTACAATTATATAATCATATAATTAAGACATGTACTAATCAACACTTAACAAATAAAACAAGGCAGGGGATCTACACGGGCCGTGTACCCCTACACGGGCCGTGTCTCAAGCACTCTACACGACCACACCTGGCCACATGGCCAGTGTTGTCCACGTCACCTACACGGGCCGTGTACACTACATGCTACACGACCATGTCTCATCTACATGGACGGTGTTGACAACTCACCTACACGGGCCGTGTGCCTTCACACGGGCCGTGTACCTCAATCTCTACACGACCATGTATACCAACATGGCCATGTGACCGCCTTCTACACTACACGGCCGTGTACCGCTACACGGGCCGTGTACTCTACAGACCAGCCGACTGTTATGAAGAACAGTCGGTGTTCTAAGCCACAAAACCGACTAAAAACACATAAAACTCTACTGGGTGTTTTCCTACACCCCTAAACAACATGTAAACTGAACATAACATTAAATACAAGCTAGAAGCATGATTAACCATTGAATCACCTTAAAACCCACTAAAACACCAAGAACAACTAGCAAAGAGAGCTTACCTCAATTGTATACACTAGAATCAGATGAAGATCACTTGTCCTCTGCTCTCCTTGCTCAAAAACTCAAAGAACTCTCTGCTCTATCTCTCTCTCGTTTGATGCAGAAGAAGAAAATGGTAGGTTTGACTCCTCAAAGTCAAATCTGCCAATAAATATACATATCTTTGGAAAATGGCACAAATGGCCCCTGGACTTTTCTAGTTCCAGAAATTACAACACAAGTCCCCCAAGTTTCTAAACACCTCCTAATCTCAATTAGGCAATACCAAAACGCGTTAAGTCGAAATGTTACTAATTATAGAAATTCCGAAACTTGGGTGTTACAACTCTTCCCCACTTGAAAACGATTTCGTCCCCGAAATCAACTGCTGAAGAGTTTTGGGTAGTTACGTATCATCTCACTCTCTGGTTCCCAAGTATAATCCGACCCTTTTCGGTGTTTCCACTACTCTTTAACCAACACAATATGTTTATTACGTAAAGCTTTAACTTTTCTTTCCAGTATAGCAACAGGTTGCTCGACATAATTCAGCTTTTCATCAACGCATACATCCTCCAGTGGCACAAATGCAGACTCGTCTGCTAAACATTTCCGAAGATGCTTTGTGCATCTCTCAAAGAGGTAAACTTCCAACATGCTTTGTGCATTTGGTTTCTAAACTACCATTTTTATGATTTAATTCAAACTTAAGAAGTATGACACTAACCCAACTTTTCTTAAGCTTCTATTCAATGCATTTTTATGGTAAAAATGGGTTGTGTGTGATTTTGGTAAAAAGCCAACGTCTATATTCACAAGGCTCAAAAAGTTCCAGCAGGTCGACGGTCGATGCCACGGTCGACCGTGGACAGTCTGGACACTTTTTGAGCTTGCACCTTTTTCCTTATTTAAGGCAACTCAAGTCTTGTTTTTCACCAAGCTCTTGCAATCTGAAAAACATAGAATACATACAAAATCTTGTGAGCTCATATTTTTTGATAAATATTCAATCTTTCAAGATCAAGAATGAAGCAAGAGTGAAAGCTTTCAAGGTTCAAACACTACATTACTTTCTTATATATTTGTAATAGTGTGAGGATCATCTCTAGCCTTAGAATTAGAGAGAAGTGAGGATCATCTCTAGCCTTAGAATTAGAGAGAAGTGAGGATCATCTCTAGCCTTTCAAATTAGAGAGAAGTGAGGATCAACTCTAGCCTTTCAAATTAGAGTGAAGTGTGGTTTATCTTAGCCTTGTTTGCAAGAGTGAAGTGTAATTTTTGTAAGCTAAAGAGAGAAGTTGTAAAAGGTTTATCTCTACCTTCAAAGAGAGAAGTTAGTGGAGCAACTCTTGGTGGGTGAGGCCAAGGAGTGGATGTAGAGCAAGGTTGTTAACCCTTGCTTGAACCACTATAAATCATTGTGTCCAAACTACTTCATTGGTGATATCTTTCTTCCTTAAACTCTTTAATTACTTGCAAATATTGTTAAAAACTTCAAAAAGTGGGCATATAACCTATTCAACCCCCCCTCTCTAGGTTCTAACAAAGTTATTTTGTGACAAATTAATACTAGTAACACTATAAAATACTAGAAAATAAAACCAAGAATATATAGGATTGGAGTCGTCACTCATCAATAAGTTAGGAGTATCCTCTTTTTGAAGTCACCATTACCAATTAGGTAGCGCATTAGATCAATCAAAGTTTTTAAAGAAAGGTGTTACAAAAATCAATTGTAGTGGGGTGAACAAAGAAAACACGGTACGCGATGGATATTTACTTAAGATTAATAATTTTTTATTCTAAAATATTAATAAATATATATCTTAATAAACTAAATATATACGGGATAGGTACCCATGGGTAGTAAATTTAGAGAACTGAACCCGACCTCTGTCTCAACTCGTACCCTAATTTTTGGGTTTTTTTGTGTCACGGATTGTTCTTGTATCAGTTTTCTCGGTTTTCGGATCATACGGGCATGTTCGGTTAATCGTTTTTTTAACACCCCTACTTTACCCTCTTCAGTTTTAACTCCGTCGTATTAAACTGATGTGCAAACCCACTCACCGACGTCTGTCACCATTATCCATAGTACATCATTGTGACAGTGTCTCCCGGTCTATGTGTCGGGTATATTATTCACTATCTGAATCTGCCTTCATTAGGGCTAATGTTGTAGATAGGGGCGATTAGAAATCTCGACCCAACAAAAACAAGATGATTTAAGGATTTGGGAGACCTAAAATGTGTGGTTTGGTAGGGTGATGATTAGGAAGTTATTATAGGCATGTAGGGCCAGAGGTGTTGGGTTTCCGACTTACAAGAGGTAGCGAATAGACAAGAGAATGGTCATTTTCTAGAGTTTGTTTTTGACAAAGGAGTTACAGGTGGAGATGATAGAGTTATGATCCAGAAACCTAAGGCCCTGTTTGTTTCGTGGTATTTCCTAGGATTGGGATTTCAAATCCTGAGAAATCCTGTTCTTGTTTGGCAAAAAAGCAAATGATTTTAAATGATAGGATTTTCTTGAAATCCTACCAAATGCTTTAAACATGGGATTTTATAAATCCTCCCACTCCCCCTAGTATTTTCAAATCCATAAACAAGGGAATATCTAAATTACCATATTACCCCCACCCCTACTAGCCCCACCCTATCTACCTTTACCCCACCCAACCCAACCCCTACCCCTAACCCCTACTCTACCCACCCTCACCCTACCCTATCCTCACCCTTTATCCTACCTTACTCACTCCTTACACTACCCTACCCCTACCGCAACCCAACCTACCTTGCCCCACCCCATCCCTACCCTGCCCCCACCCCTACCCTACCCCTCTCACCCACCCTCACCCTACCCCGCCCTACCCTCCCCTATCGTATTCCCACCACCCCTACCCCACCCCACCCTACCTACCCTACCCTACCCCCACTCTACCTACCCACCCTAATCCTCAACCCACCCTACCCTACCCTACCCCTATCCCTACCCTACCCTAAACCCCCAACCTACCCTACCCTCTCCCCCACCCTTACCGTACCCCACCAAACCCTACCCTACCCAAATATAACTGAAGGGCAATTCTATCATTTGTCACATAAACTATCCAAATCCTTTGATTGATTTACAAAACAAACAGGATTTCAGGAATGCAAATCCTGACAGATTTTGTCAACAAGACTGGATTCACAATCCTACCAAATGCAAATCCTGCGAAATGCAAATGCTTTGACAGAATACAAATCCCATAAAAAAATCTGCGAACGGAACACCCCTTAAGTTTTGAGGTGAAAAAGATGAAATAACATGTTAATGGTGGCCGGAACCTTGGAATAAATGGGGAAATGGAAAGGAAAATAGTATAATTGAAGATAGAAGACTAACATTAATCAAATATAGTTAAAACTAACATTAATCAAATTTATTAAATAATCATAACCTTTTATTTAATAAAATAAATTAAATTTCTCAACCTTAAACATCCATTTAATCAATGTTAGAATTTCAATTTTGACATTTCGTGATCAAAATTGAATCGAAATTATTAGAGGAATTTTATATTTGCAGTTCTTAAACCTTGAAATATCATATATGTTCACTCTAATTTATAATTATTATATTTACTTTTTAAAACATTTCAAAATATCATATTAAACCAAATTTTTAATTTTATCATTTTAAAATATTTTATATCATAATTAATGATTGTAAAAGAAATAAGAGGATAAGTATGAGGAAAAAGTAGGAGTATATATCACCTCTCTTCATGGTTAGTTAAGTATATATAAATGACCACAATACTCATATCATATTAATGAGTCATTAATGTTGGTTACAAATGGTTTTACGGTTCTCACAATATTTATATATAAATATAAATAAATAAATAAATAAATATATATATATATATACACACACATATAAGGGGTAGGGATACATTGAGAATGATTTTAAATTAGAAGGTAAAAATCAATCAATGGATAAGCTTGGTACAAGAACCGTTATCCGTATAAAAGATACCAAAACCAAGTTTATTGAATTCTTGATATCGAATGAAGAAACTAAAAGGGTTAAAGGTAAAACTACATGGAGAGTGAAAGCCACTCTCTTTATTAACTTTCTTAAAGTAATTAAACTATTTAAAAGGGCATTTTATTAAGCAGTGCATATTTTTTTTACAAACTATGTAGCACAATATCTTCTAGGATAGGACATATATATATATATATATCAAGACGTAAGTAGCTAGAGTACCCGGCTCGTAATAAATATATTTACAAAGATGGAGTTGATATTAATAAACATGCATATGTGTATACTTGTTGAATGAAACATATATATAATTGTACGTTACACCAACCAAAATTAGATGGGAAAGAAAATACAAACATGTCACATCTATATATCATTAATCAATCATTTGTTGTGGCTCCTTAATTACATTGTTGCAATTAATTCCTTAATTTTATTTTCTTTTAATTGGTATAAAGTTTAGGAATTAATATACATATACATATATTATATATATATTACCTGCAGCAGTTAAGTTGTTGAAATCAAAGAATACAATGTTTAACTTCTTCATAATATATATATTCTCCATCGATCTTCCAATTAAAGAGGTGGGCCAATGAATTGAATGCCAATTATAAAACCATATATATATGTGTATATATATATATATATATATATATATATATATATATATCTTACTAGCTACATTCGATCCTCCAGCAGAAAACATATATATCCGCGTTTGATCGACTATATATATGACTGACGTCGCAACTTCATGATTTTCTCTTTTTGGAAGAGAAGATAAATGACCAACATCCGTAACCGCAATCATTCCCATTCCTGCAGGATCATCACATATATACATTTAGATCAGCTAACCATTTTATTAGAGCTAATTAATTAAGCTCAGATGATCATCGATAACAGTAAAACACCAACTGATATATCTTTAATATATAAGATCGAGCATCAGAATTTATGACGATCGACGTAATTATTGGGGTTTTTTTTAAGATAGCTGATAGGTACATAACAATTTTTAGCTATACATAACAAGATATAAACAGTTGATGTATATTGTACAAATTAATGATGCATAAAGTTGTTGTGTATGTCCATTTTTGTTAGGTAAGAATCACATCTTTTTTTTAAGCCTCATTTATGTGAATTTAATTAGGGTTAACTAACAGATTTCTTTTTATAGAAAAAGTTGCTATATTTGTATACGGATGGACGGACGGCCTGCCATTTATATAATTTAGTTTTCTCTATCCAAAAAGTCAAATGTTGTTTTAAATATACATACATATTTACATTTACATGTTTATAAGCAATATAATATAAGTTACAACCATGACTTCCCATCCGACACATACACATACACATACACGTGTGGCACGAGCGACGAATTATAAACTTGTATACTTGAATTTATTGTTTTTTGACAAATAGTTGCATTTCCATTAGTATTCGGCATGCCTGCCTGCCTGCCTGCCGTGTTTAACACACACACATATATATATATATATATATATATATGACCATTTTGACTATTATTATTATTATTATTAAGTTTTGCAAAAATAAATGAGATCACCAATGTTTCTTAATCATCGTATAATATATAGAGAGAGAGAAAATAATGTATGTTGTTAACAAACATTTTATACCTCTTAATTATTTAAATACAACAACACTTTACACACAAATGATTTCCCTTTAATATATTCCATCAATTGGATTGTAATTCTTTTTCTTTTTTTAAATAAAACTTGGATTATAATCGAAGCATAAAAAAGAGAAAACTTAATTATTCAGGAGATTGAAATAATATATAATTCCATTCCTTTGGAAACACGGCGTTTATGCTTTTGCTATGTCACCCAATTCATTTAATATAATTTTTAAAACGCAGTGATTAAACTATTTTTTAATTAATAAAACCAGCCGACATTATTATATAATTTATGACTAATAATGATGATTACTTAAATCGTATCTTCTAGAAAATTAAGCACAGAGATATCGTAAAAACCAAACTTTTCATTTCTTTTAATTGCTGAAAATCTTTTGGGGCCGTTTTTATTTCAAGACTAAATTATTTATTTTTTATATGATCATAATAAATATGAGAAAATCAAACGAGATATTTGTTAAATTTGTACTGTACAAGTTACTGTTGCATGTTAAGTATTGGAGGAAGAAATAACTTTTAAGGAATGAAGGATACCTGGCGTTGCTGTTGCTACGGAGGCTGCCGGCTGCGCTGCTACCACTGCTGCCGCTTCTACCCGTGCTCTCGCCGCTGCTGCTACTTGTAATCCCTAAGCTTTCGCTATCACTGGAAGCCCTAAATTTCTTCCACCACCAATCCCTCCGATCACCGCCGCCGGCAACGGATTTATCCAGTAATTCTGCTTTCGGAGCGAATTTTAAGCCGGAGACACCGTTCCCAAAAGATGAACTGGTTCTAATACTACTGCTAGTAGTAGTTTTCTTCTTCTTGGAACCGATTGAAAAGGGGAAAAACATGTTAATCAAAAGCCCTTTGTTTTGATTCATACTCCCATTTTTCACCATCACTCTCCCTGTTTTATTACTCTCCTGCCTCTTCACACTTGCTTTTTTGTTCTTCCTCCATCGTTGACTATCCGTTTGACCACCGCCTAAAATCGATCGCTCCTCTCCTTCCTCCATGCTTTGAGTTTCATCTACAAATTCTCTTTTCTGTTCAACTATATCCTTCAACGATAACTCATAAGATGTTTCCGGCATGTTCTCTACCATCTCCATAATCTCCCGTTGACCTCTAGCGATGGCTTGAGCTCTCGAGGCCGGTGACATAGACCGAGGATTGTTGAACCTTACAGGACTATCCGGCGGACTAATACTACGCCATAAGGGGGGCGAACAGACCCCTGAATCTTCCTCCATGGTTTCGAGTCTAAACTGAACACCTCCGGCGGAGGCATTAAAGCGGTTTCTGTAATTGGGATGGGGGTTAGAGGTATGAAATGAATTTTGATTTGGGTTGTTGGGGAACTGAGGGTTGAGATCAAACATGGTTTGTTAATATGTTTTGTGTGTGTGAAAAGATGTGGTGGTGGTGGTAGCAGTAGTAATGGGGGGCATCGTCGTCGATGAATGAATGGCTCCAATGGTTCGTATGTGACTTTATTAAACAGCTGCGAGGAAATTATAATAAAAATTATAATTATAATTATAATTTGTGGTAAATTCTTTGTTTTGCAATAAATAAAAAGGTCAATTAAAGACTTCTAGATGGGTGGGCGTGTACGTGATGATGAGGATATCACCGTTTTCTTTTTCTTCCCAATTCTCTTCTTGTATCATTCGTTTTGGGTTTCAGGCCTGATCCATGTTTTAATACGAAGATTATTATACCTCTCACATTATGACAAATGTGAAAAAAATATGGATCAGACTCGAAACCCTTTTAACAGAACATATATTTTGTTTTGGTATGATTTTTAAAAGATAAAAATAGCACATTTATTTTTAAATTAGGACCAAGTTCTTTTGTATATGTCGCTCTTATAATTGTATAAGAGAATATAATCAATAATGTTTAATGTGATAATCACAATACCAAGAATAATATTATATATATATATATATATATATATATATATATTTGAAAGAATATTCAATATAATCTATAATTAATTCATTGTCCTAATGAGACTAATGTTAGCTTTTAGATCAATAATATCAATGGTTCAGATTGCATTTTAAAATTTTGAACGGGGTGAGATTTTCGTAATTCACATGTGATACTTTTACAAATCACATATGATTGTATACTAAATCACTTGTGATTAAATATAAAATTTTAACGCTATTTTTTAACATAAATTTTAGTAAATACAACTCATATATCTGATGGTATAAATATAAATATTAAATAATATAGCTAAGATACCTGATATTGTTAATTTATTATTATTATTATTAAGTTAAAAGTCATGAAACCGTGTTCTCCAAATCAATTATTAAAAAGAGACTAGTAAAAAATAAATACTTCTAAATCCTTAAGATTTTGTCACATCACCGTAATTATGGATCAAAACTTTACGACATATGATCAAGAGAATTAATTTTTAATGTAATTTACAATTTTCAATAACCAAAAGATAACTCGTCATGTTACTGTTGATTAGTTATCATGGTAGCTAAATTAAACTAGTTTATTATAAAAGTGTATTTTAGATATTTTAAAAATTATATGAAAATAATGCAATAAATTAAATAACATATAAAACTTATATATAGCAAAAGTTTTTACAAAAAAAGTAACTAAATTTTTTGAAACACTAGCACTACTAGAAAAACCACTTTTAATCCTCCTCTTTTAAACCTGGTTTTGTAAAAAATGTGGCTGAAAGCATGTGAGGCACATTAAAATTAGTGAGGGACGGAATCAACCATGGTTTTTAATAAATAGCCAGGTCTAAAAAATTTAAGGTTTTTAATCCCGGTTTTTTGTTGAATAACCGGGGCTGAAAGTCAAAAATTTAAAATACCACGCCTTTAATATTTGAATTAGTGAACTCTAAAGTTTTAATTTTACTTTTCCATATCTTTAAACTCAGTTTTCTACTTTTCTTTAATTAACCGAGGTTGGAAGTTTTTGTTTCACCCTCCTAAACTTGAAAAAGAGCGCGACCCTTATTTATTTTACTTCCATCAATTTTCAAATTCTAAGCTAGGTTTCTTCCCTCTCTCCACCATATTTCAAGAAATCAAAGACTTCTATTTGATATAGGTGCTGTTACATCTTTAATTTTGATGCTTTTGACTATGGATTTCTTGACCGAGTATGCTTTCTTTTGTTCAAAATTATGCCCTGGCGGAGTGATTATGATTTTTCCTTCTGTTTTTGTATCTTTTAAATCTTTCATAGCTAGCATACAGTAGTTTCCTCTTATGCTGTGTTCCCGAGACATGGTAAGGAAAGAAAAAAAAAGAAAATTAATGGAAGAAAAGAAAGGATAATGATTTTGAATTTTTATGTTCTCGAGTTGGAAAAAAATGAAATGAAATGAAATTAGAGAAAAAAGACATAAATTTGTGTTCCCGAATTGGAGAAGAAAGAAAGAAAAAGAGTTATTTTACAGTAATGCCCTTATTTTTTAAAATTATTTATTGTGATTAAGAGTAATTCAGTCATTTACAAAAAATTATAAACATTTTCCTTTACTTTCATTTCAAATCCTCTCACTTTTGAGAAAAAAGTTTAGGAGAGAAAGTTAAACAAACTTTCCTTCCAAATCTTTTCTCTTTTTCCTTTAAAATATTTTTAAAACACAAATTTTTTTTATTTCCTTTCTAATCACTTCTTTTCTCTTCAAATTAAACTTCAGAAACACGGTGTTAAGGCTTATTTTGCCCACCAAGTGTTTGATATAATGTCAAGCATAGTCAATGTTCCTTTAAAGGTTTTCTCCCCTCAATGTTAGATGATGATGCTAACTTCTCTTGGTTGTACAATATTCTTATACACTATATTTTTTGTTTTGTTTATAATATTATTACTGTTGTCACAAATCAAAACTTTTAATTTTTTTTTTACTTTTAACACATGAAACGGAAACATAAAATTGTCCATGTGTAAACACAGGTTTCCTAAGGAATAAACCAACTTCTAAAAGTAGACTATCCTTGACTTTTGTTAATCGTCATGGCAAAACACAACATCAAAGAAAATTACCTTCTTTGAAACTTAACTAGAAGTTTTGTATATGATGGAATCATTTTCATTTTAGGAATATGTGTAATCTCACCAATATTCTTTCTAAAAATGATTTTGACCTCAATAACATATGCCCCAAGACGAACAATATGTAGCCTTGTTCAGTTGCATAAACCCTTAGACCGGTCTAGATTTCTAAGTAACATAACAGGAACACCAATCTTTAAAGAAAGTTTGTGATGAGGAAAGTATAAAGACTATTCAAATGAATTTGACAATTCTTTGGCACAGACAGAACCAGAACTCAAATAGTTTCCTCGTTGTCAATTTTGAAAACCATGTAATAATTTATACACTCAACATCATCATTTGTTGGCACCAAAATTGCTTGATCCTGAAAGTAATTTTCACTATAAATATGATCATCGATTGAAGGATATATAGATTTTGTGATTGAATGAACATGATCACCGTCAGTAGAAATTAAAACATCATCAGGAAATTGAATTTCAGCTTCTCTATCATTTGGTCCACCAATATTCTCTTCTCCAATGTCCAAGATCCAATCAGCAAATTGTTTTGTTTCTTTATAATTTTTATCGTTAGAACTTGTCTTTAGACCCATGTTAATAGACAATGTATGGACTGAACAATATATACTTACAGATATAAAATTAATTCAATGAAGCATTAACAATATTTTCTCTTCGCTCCTTTGGTATAACAGGAAAAATTTGGTGAAAGTCTCCTCCAAACCAATAACTTTTCCACCGAAATGTACAGAATTGTATCTTTGATCAACTTTATTTCATAACGTCCTATCAAGTGCTTCAAAACAATGTTTATGCAACATCGGAGTCCCATCCCATATGGTAAGACCAGTTTTCCTCAACAAATTATCCAATATGGCATTGAAGGTATGCTTTTCAAACTCGTACCATAAGCATGTTGCAAGAATCTTCAATAAAATCGAAACCAGAATATGGCATTGAAGGTATGCTTTTCAAACTCGTACCATAAGCTTTCAACAACTCTTCAATGTTGGCCAAAGTAATATTTTCTATGGCACTCTCGTTAAACTCGAGATATGAAACAAAAATTGTATTAAAATGGATATAAGGAAATTTTGAATATTATTAATCTAATTACAAATATTTTTTCAAAATAATTATAAAAGATACCTGGAATTTGTAGCTCCTTACGACGATTATAAAGAATATTATCGCAGAGAAATTGCCAAGTATTTTCTCAAACATAATCAGACATTGACAAAGTATTTGAAGTTATTAACATAACAAATAAGGACCTACAGTATGAACCAGTTGCCCAACGTGATGTTTTTTCGATACATTATATATATTATTTGTCATCGTCAAGAAAATCAAAAGCATAGCAAACATCTCTAAATGTATCATAAGTATCATTGTTAACTTTCTTGATATAGTTGTAACATGTAGGACCTTTGATTTTTTTAAGTAAAACTCTCAAATGAAAAGCCTCATCAACTTTAGAAGAAACATAGCTAATTCTTCCAAGAGCAAACCCCATTTTTCATTCAGTCCACTTCATATCTTTATTATTCCAAACAAAATAGGCTGAAAACTAAACGTATGTCAACTCTCTAGCACGTTTATTTATTTTATTACACTCCATCCACCAAACGAACTGAGATTTGCAAAGACAATTTCCCTAAGATATCATCAACAGCATCACCGACAACTTCAGCAGATCGTTTAATCAACCTTGTTGAACATGCTTTTCATGAAGATTGATTGGAAGTTGAAGAAATATCTTTTTTTTTTCAATTCTTTCACTTCTTAAGAAACCAAACCGCATAACATCCGATGTGTTAGCTTAAAGAAAGAAATATAGAACAGAAACGAAAAACAATGAAAAAAGGTTATTTAAAATAAGATCGGGAATATAAATCGTGTACCACATTTTTTTAGAAATTTTGATACGAAAATTCAAATTCAAAGTATTCATAAAATAAGGAAACTTAGTTAACACATTATTGTAATAATTAGAGTAATAGAATAAAGACGTAATAGGATAAAACAATATAAAGATAATTACCAACGTTTCCAATTTTTTAAACAAAAGTTTGGTACAAAATTTAAAATAAAAATATTAGTAGGAAAAAAGGGAAACTTAGATGTTGTTTGTTTTAAAAAACATAAGCTGAAAATGTCTTGTTTCACATATGCAAAGGCATTATTGAATAAGCTAAAGTTTAAAAGATCTTATAATATAAAGGTCTTGGAATAAAAGATTGTTTTTTAATTTTAAGAAATGTCTTATTTATTATAATGTTACAATTTTAAACTAAATTCAACATTTTAAGTGAAATTATTAAATATATAGGTTTAAAACATTAATTTACAATACCCAAACTCCAAAAGATAAAATTCAAAAAAAATTGTTACACATTTGCTTAATTAAAATAACAAATCTCAAAAACTCAACTTGAGCTCGACTCGGCTCAACTTGACTTAAATATAATAAAATAGAAAAGTACAACTACATTCATACATACATACATATATATAATATTGATTTGGGAATCAAATTTGAACATATTTGAACTTTTCGAGCAACAATTACTAATCTAATATTACAATACAAGATCAAACAAGTCAAAAGAAGCAAGAAGACAACCACACAAGGGAAGCTCGAATGATTAACTTTTTGTTGTATTCACGAAAATGTAGATATCAAGGTTTGAAAACATGGTTGCTATTCGCGAATATTTGAGATGAGACAACTAATAAACTTTTGTAATCTCTTTAAGCATAGATCATTTCTAAACAGTTTAAACGGGTCAAACATGTATATAAATCAAATATATATAATCAAAACATGGCATTCAACTCGCTAAATGGGTCAAACGGGTGAAACATGTATATAAAACATATATATATATATATACTCAAAACATGGAATTCAACTTGCTAAACAGGTCAAACATAAAGATCGCACACTACATGTGATCAAATATCAAGAAAATAGAACCTATACAAAACCCTCACAATCATAAACTAATTTGATCATGATTTCGTCATATTAAAAGTCATCAAGTTTCAACATATTGTAAACAATCAGATTATCATAACCATATATAAAGTTTCAACACATTCGACTTGCTAAATGAGTCAAATAGAAAAATAACTAATTACCCTTTTATATATTGCAACTAAACCATTTTATAATCCAAAAACAGTAGATTATTAACAATAACATATTACATTTAGTCGTGAATAGTACCTCTTTCTTTTTTACCACAACTTCATCTCAGAAATAATTTCAGAAATATGGGTTGAGACTATGAACAGTATATGTGAGTTATGAACACTTTTATACTTCGTAAATAAGGAGAGATGTGGATGATATTCCTTCTTTCACATATACACACAAAAACAATTATTCATTTCTTTCTCACTGACAAAAAGAAATTCAAATAGGGAAGTCTAGCAGAAACCATCCTCAGCAAAGTCTGTTTGACCAAAAACAATTATTCAAAGAGGGATTCAAAGATGAAAACAAAAAAAAAGTGTTTCAATTATTCAAGAAAATTCGTTCATAAATCTTGAATCTTTTGAAATTATAAGTGTTTAATTTGTATGTTTTAGTTGGTTTTCTCTTTGAAAAAAAACAAAAGATACAAACAATAAAAAAATTATCAAATATCTTATCTTATAACCTATTTAAAAGAAAAATGATGATGACATTATTATCATTTTCAAAAAATCATGTTTTTAAGAACGATGACATCATCAAAAATTTATAAATAGGTTATAAGATTAGAGGAGGCTGGATGAAAATTGTGAGTGAATTTTATAAAACATGTGAGAGACTTTTAAGAAAATTTAAAGGAGTTTTATAAAAATTGTATATTAATGTAATTAATTATAGGTTGTTTATAAATTATGTTTAGTAACTAGTGATATATTTTGTTTAGAGAAAAAATAATTATATATTTGCGACCGTCTCATTTTTATCTATGTTTTGATGTAAATTTAATTGTAATATGACATATGATTGAGTACATGATTCCATCGTCATTTTATAGTCACTAATCGTTTTAATATTCGAATGATTTTCAATAGGTATATATTAAAGTTAATGAAAATTTTAAGTAAAATTAAATATATGAATTACAATAAACTAATTAACCCACTACTAATTATTACAATTGTTAAGAATCATAACTTTTATCCTTAGCGTGTATAAACATGAGGATCATTAAATTAAATAAAGTTTAAATATTTATGATGTTAAAGAGTACTAATATATAAATATATAGTTAAACAATTATAAACATAGATATACAAGAGATGTGATCATCAGTCTTTCTTTCTTTGTTAAAAAAATAAAATAAAATAATAATAAAAATAAAATAAAATAAATGTGAGGGCATGCAAAATTGTTATATATGAAATCTAGATATATAATGCACTTATATATAAGATAGTTCAATATATTTATCTAAAGTAAGTCCGATTTATTATATTATATTATTATAGTACGTATATATCTAAAACATACAATTAATTAAATGGATAAAACTTAATAACCTTAATTAGTTAGATAGGTAAACTTATCTATGTTTGTGTTGTTTACAACATTAAAATTATTCTAGCAATATAATGATGATATTATTAGTCAAGTTTTTTAATATATACCAGCTTAACATCCCGATATAAACAAGGGGATAAATAAAATAAATTTTTAAAAAATAGAACACCTACAAATGAAAATCTTGAACATTATGCAATGCTTAAGTTTTTTGACGTAAAGATAACTAATTTTAAATGTGATTGACAAAATAAAGAGATATGATTGGTGCAAAAAAATTCTAAATATAAGGTGATGACATCATAATTTAAATGATTCTATCATCATTTTATAGTCACTAATCGTTTTAATCTTCGGTTGATTTTCAATAGGTATATATTAAAGTTAATGAAATTTTTAAGTAAAATTAAAGATATGAATTACAATAAATTAATGAACTTGAACGTACTGTCATGATCAACATTGTTTCTCGAATCTGTCAACCATAATTGTCTATTAATCGGAATTGCTTTAATTTATTTCTAATTATTTTTACTATACGTGTTAGTACTCCTTAAACCTATATAAGTTTAAATTTGACTTATATCATCCCCGTTTTAACACATGGATCGCTTAGCTAGTTCAACCTTAAACCAAACAATAAGATTATTGTTGTTTTACAACTAATGTCAAATCATAAACCAAACAACCTTAAAGTAAAGAAAAGCAATGAATAGGAGTGCTTATGTGCTTCTTTATATGCCTCAAATTCTAATCTACTGCAAATTCTACAAATACTACTTAATTATTAATGCTATCTTCTTTAATATTAGGATTATGAACAAAATTCATCATAAAACACATTCCCAAATTTATTAGAAGTAACACCATTCTGTGAGTTTTGGATTTTGATACTTTCAAACCCAATAATCAGTAGCAATAAAGTGATAAACACATTTCCAAACATCTTATAAACACCAATAATCTCATGGTTATAAACACAAATAACAATTAAGTTTAGAGTCATGAGCAAGAGTCTGTGCTTTGCAACTCAAGAAGTTTTATAAAGACAAGCTTGAATATATCAATATACAGTGTGATAAAGAATGATTCATTTATAAAAGTTCTTAATTAGTAAGTCTTTACATCATCTATACATCCAAAATTGAACAAACTAGGAAGCCTCAATTTCAAAGATGCAATTTCAACAAAACACACAATAAGAGGACTATCTTCAAGCCAACCCAAATCAGATACGAGAACACAATAAGAGACTCACAAATGAAAAACTTAAAACTGATTATAACATATACTGTTAAGAGGTTTCTATCCCATTTATACACTTTATGGATGTAATTACAGAGTTACAAGTGTTATGCCTTGATTATCAAAATTACTTTAGATTGCTAAGAATATCAATGAAACTACAGATGCAATTGCATAAACCCAATATCAATGAAATTACTTTAGATCGCTAAGAAGACAGTTACGAAAAAGGATATTATAGAAACCCAAATCACATATGCAATTTCAAGCTTCAAATAAGATTCATGTAGTAGATTGATGGAAGGTTCGTGTTGTAGCAAACCGAGATGGTGTCTGATTAGCCGTCGACGAGCTCAAATCTGATGCAATCACCGTCGGCAGATTTTGGGTTCGACTGTGCCACAGGGTTCGGCGTGGGGTATTTAGTCGACGATGGAAGGTTCGACCGACGATGGAGGAAGGATTAATGATGGAGGGCTTCGAGGAACTCACGGTGTTTAAGGCTTCGACGACGGAGGAGGGATTGACGATGGAGGGCTTCGAGGAACTCAAGGCGTTTAGGCCTTCGACGGTGGAGGAAGGATCGACGATGGGAATGGTCGGAGATGGAAAGGTCGATGATGGAAGGTTCAACCGATGAGGGAGGAAGGATTGACGATAGAGGCTTTGAGAACTCACGATTCAAAATGTTGTGGAGTTTAGGGATTCAAGTTCACGGTTCCAGATGTCTGTAAGGTTTAGAAGCTTTTTTTTATTGCTTCACAAGATAAGCAATTATAAGATAAAAAAAGATTTTATATCGACAAAAAAACAAATAAATATTGAAAACATAACCGATAATTAATGAATTTAAACTAATACTTATAATTAAATTATTTCTAACCATATATTTTTAATATTAACTTTTGATTCATGAGATCACCTAAATTCATGTTTTTAATCAATCAAGTTCAGAGATTTTACAAACACCAAACAAATGAAAGAGTTGAAATTTATAAACATTGTATTCTAACTCAATTACATAATAATTGGAACTATGAAACATTACACACACACATATACATACATATATATAATCAGCAACTTCATGATTCAGCCTTGCGACAAAACTCTTCCGACAAACTGAAAGACAAATAACTCAGAGTTAGCAATTTAATTCTTAATTTCAAAGTGGCTCTGGCAAAAAAATCTTCACAAACTCATATTAGCTATTTGTGATTATTCTACACAAAACTCATCACAACCTCCTCTTTATTCGCCGCCGTCGCATTGCGCGGGTACCCCACTAGTATATATATATATATATATATATATATATAGTGACATTAAGTTTAGAAACTTTTCAATGTCATTATCTATTAGTTAAAAACATATTTAGTTTAAAAATAATTGAAAATGTTTAAAACCACCACTGTATGAATTAAAATACTAACCGCCCATTATTTTATTTTTAAATTACTTTTCAAATACATATGTTTATTAATTGGATGATCATAATTATTGTAGGCCGTCATATCTTGGTTCTATAAACATTGTTGCACTTCGACACATCACACATGTTGCTTTAATTCTTCTTTATTTTGATAGCTATCAATTATGGAAAATTAACAACCATCTTCATCATCTTCAAAAATACCTTTAGTAGGACAATCTTCAACTCTTACAAAGAAATCGCGGTTAAAAAATTCTACAGAAGACAATTATGTTCAAAATACGTTTTATATTACTATGTATGTTTTACAATTGTATTTTCTATACATGTTAGTACTCTTAAAAACGTAAAACGTTTAAAATTGACTTTAATCATCCTCCGTGTTTATACACGAGATGTTAAGCTAGTTATTGTAATTACAATTAAAAATGTTTTCAATTTTTGTAAAAAATAATTGATAAGAAATTTGAATTATAAAAACCACAATATAAGGAAAGTTAGTTAATACTTTCCTGTATATACCGCAATTAAATAATAATAATACTAATCATGTAAAAACGTAAATAATATAAAAAACATAAAAAAATTAAATACTTACCATAAGATTTTTATTGAAGTTGTAGTATGTTGAACAAAGGAATGAAAACAACCACTAATTCACATATGAAAAGAAAAAACAAAAAAAAAATCGATCATATAATTTATTTATTTAAAAAACGTACATAACAATAACAATTTATAAGTATAATGAATAACCTTAATAATTATAGCAATTGATCAAATAGATGGAGAGTCCACATTAAAGAGTTGTTAATGAATTATCTTAATTAATCAAACTTATCCTTATAAAGCATTAGTAAATTATCTATTAATTCTATAGTGTAACCGTGTCTGCTTCTACTTTCAAAATTGTTATCTAGCCAATATCATCTATGAAGGTTGAAACGTGGCAACGTTTTGTTTTTGTTTCAGTGATTAGATTCTTAATTGATTTTATCTAATTTGTTACATTGTTTATGGATTGAAATGAACAACTTGCTGGAGTGTTATTTGGCTCGACAATTATGTACAGGATATACACAGAAAAGGAAAAAAGACCAGGCAAGTAGATGAATATTGGCACCATTGGCAAGATGTAGGTTTGTTTCAATTTTCTTTTGACATATATCGTTACATGTGTCACATTGGGCGGGACTAGTAGATGGGTAATGAGTCAAAATTGACATTTTATATGTTTGGGTTGAAACGAGTTGAGTAGACTAAAAGCACTTTTCCCTAATACAATTCTAATTCTTTTATAGATAAGTAGTAATGAATATGATTACCAGAATTACATTATTTACATAGAAATAAATTAATATTATGTATAAAAGGAGGTTTATCCATAAAAGTAGGGGAAATGAAAAATATGCAATAGACAATTCACTCTTATCTTTTTTACTAGCGTGTAATGCAATTTGTAATCATTTAATGCAAGCAAGTCAAAACCAAAATTTTAACCCACACCCACATGTGTACTCCTAACTGTGTGCAAGATGGTGCGTTGTTAACTAATTGGCTTCTCATCCATATAATCACATATATAAGTATGGTTATTCTTTCATCATTTAGTAATTGCATAATTGACTTATCAACAACCATGGGTTAAACCCTTTGCAAACTCCACCATAATGCACATTATAAAGAGCATGGACATCAGCCATATGCTAACGATCCTATAGAGTTTATATTATCTAACGTGAATTATGTTATATGTTATAAACTGCAACATGCTTTCTTTTGTTTTTGTACTTGGTTTTGTAGGAGATACAAAACTTGAAAATACCTGTAAATCAGAACCTCACAAGCGGTGGTCAAATGGTCAACTATTCGCCTGAAGCTGTAGTGGAATGAATATTTTAAGGTTTTGTCTATCGATTTACTTTTCTTAAGTTTGAATTTGAATTCTAGCTATTTTTAATTGATTCAGGTTTGTTTATATTATACTTGTACGCGTATGGGTCATTAAGCTACTGTACCATATAAAGTATTTAAAAATATATATATTTTGGTTTCTTATGTACATGTTTGAATTTTTGTTGTTGTATCTGTACACTTATTGCATTATATTAATTGATTTCGATGCACCTCAATTTTTCTTATGTAATACCCGTGCGTGAGTGGGTCTATAAACTAGTATATATATACATGATCTATATCCTTACAATTAATCTGACCGAATACACACAGATAAATACATATGGATGTTAGCTACTCAACCAAATCCTCATTATCTCTCTCTCTCTCTCTCTATATATATATAAAATAGTTCTCAAATAAATCATCCCTCACAAAACTTAGCTTCGTGCCAATTTACATGTCATCTTGACCGCTCAACATTATTTTTTAGTACAAATTATTAACCTATATATTGGTATGTTCTCGATCAAATTTATTAATCTTCTTATATAAAATACATACCCCATTTAAATGTATATGTATATAATATAATAGCTACGTACTAATTAAATTACCTGTGTACGTACGTACGGGGAAGCTTTAAAAAACCTAAAACACACACACACACATATATATATATTAATATGGGTTTTGTTCAATATAGTTCTTAATAAAAGCATAGTCTCGAGGGACAATTTTTAGCCATTAGATTTCAAAATCAATGGTTAAAATTTAATCTTAAATAATAATTAAAATTGATTTAAGGAAGGACAATTCTGACTTTTTGCATATTGGTCCCCACTTTCTCTTTCCTCTAATTTATTTAAAATTAATTATCTTACAAACCGGTAATCGTTAGACGAAACCAATTATACCGTTGCGATCCTCGTGTTCCCCTCTTTTATTAGAGGGGTCACTTGATATACTTTTGACAAAAAAAATGTCTTCATTTTTTTCTTAACCTAGTCAAAATCGAGGAAAATTAAGGATTTCTATTGATCGAACTAGAAATAATTAAGAAAAATAAAATTTAAATTATTTGTGTTTTAATAAAGCGTGAGATAGAGGAATTAATGTGCACAAATCATTTCTTCATTGATAAGTATAAACGCAAATCGTATATCTATACTATATTATTAAGTATTTAGGTATTTTGTAATATCTTAATTTTAAGTAATTTGAAATTGCTAATTTACCCTTAATATTAAACTAAATGGAAACTATTAACTAAAGTAACTATTTTAATGACAATCTTATATACCATTTTAATAAATAAACCTTTCAAAATAAAGAATATTTAAAAAATCAAATCGATTAAAATTAATTTAATAATTACAAAAATTTACATATAATTAGAAATATTAAATCTAAATAACAATATAATCTACAATTATAAAAATTTCTGGATTTTTTAAATAAGTAATGTGATTAAACTTACATAAAGTTATAATGTTAACATTTTTATTAAATTTAACTATAAATATAAAATTTTATTTACTTATTATAATTTATACAAGAAACATATCACCACTATTTTAAAAACTATAAAAAAAATATTACTTGATGTTGTATTGCTAATGTTAGTTTGTTTGGATACAAATAAGTAAATCACGTGGATGTAATGGTTTTACATGTCGTTTTCATATGTTTGACTTGGGCTCACATCGTGTCATTCTCGACACCTTTAATTGTTTTGCATTGCACTTGGACATCACATCACATCACATCAATCATCAATATGTTGTTTCAAAACGTGGATGGTAATTTTGTAATAATACCATTTTCATAAAAAAAGTAATCACATTTTCATATTGTTAGTAAAATATATTAGCACTTATAAAAATATTGTCATACTTATCGCATGCTTAAGTGTTGCTATTTACATTCTCAATGTAATTAAATAACATCATGACATAACAATTTATAAAGATAAAATACCTGTTCAACGTTATTTGGTTCTACGGAGTCTTTTTTCATGACACTACCATGTTATATTATGTATGTCAGCTTTTTCTCCTTACACGAAAATCACATTAAACCCTTCCTTAATTACATATCACACACTCACAACATCCTTTATATTCAGACAAAAATAACGTTTTTAGCATGAGGGCTCACGGCGGGCATCGTGTCATCACCTCCACCGGCTTCATGCCACAACCAGTGCTTCGCATCTGCGTGATGGCACCCATAACACCCCCTTAGCTCAAACCCTTATACATAAAGTTTAATATATATTGTTGCACAATGGATTTTCTTGGTGTAAATTATGCTACATGCATTAAACTTTGTTTAGAATATCATTGTATGTAAGAAACATATTTTTGTCTTAGTAATGTAATTAAATTTGAGAAAACTCATTTTATAGAATACTATTTGCTATAGCAATTCCCACGATGATAGCCTAGCGGTTCAGGACATAAAATTTGTAGTGGATGTCTATGGATCAAACCCTAGCATATGCACTTTAACGGTCAAAACATACTCGTATTCACAAACTAAAACACACGAGTTTTTAACAAAATTATCTTTTTGTTAAGGTTTATAGAATCGAAACCTTTTATATCAAAAACAGAGTGCGGAAGCGTTTTAAAACAAAACAAGAACAAATCTTTAAAACTCCGAATATATCTAAGTTAAATCTCAAAAATTTATTACTAATTAATAATCTACAAGAATGATTTAAGAAGATTATATTGGAAGCTCAAGATAGTCCACTTGTGATGTTGCTTACAAGCTTCTTCTAGCTAGAACAAAACCAAAACCTTCTTGGTTTCTTTTTTGTTCGACGGCAATAGATCGAGAGGAAGATAGTTTTCTAATTGTATAAAAGCTTCACCATTAAGTATAAGGATTAATATTCTATTTATACTAAATTAGAATTAGATAACTATATAATTTAGGATAAAATTATCTCATCTAATAAAAGGATATTACTTATCAACTATGTTTTGTAATTTGAAATAACTCTTTTATTTAACTAAATATGTTAGTCGAAAATTCCATATACATATAAATATATATATTTTCGACTAAAAATTTATACATATACACATATTTTGGTTTTTTCCACAATAATTAAATAATCAACCGAATGAGACCCCTAGATAGACATTTGGACTAACCAGGTCATAAGAACTCTTATACTCAAGTAGGGGATGAGATAGAGAAAAAAAACTTCCATGAAATAGCGGTTCATGAAATGAGTATACTTTTGGTTTTTCCTTTGCAATGCGATACTTCAGTTATTAGTATGAGCCTGTATGGAACCAAATCGTAAAACTCAAAATTATATTTCTCGTTTATCTTATTTTAACCGAGTGATAAACAACAAAGAACAAATTGGTTCGTTTGGGCATGATTATGCATTGCATCGGTCTTAATCAGTCAAGAGGCCTATAAATACCTCTCTTTAGATAAGAGGTGCAAATTCCATTTTGCATATTTGCATGAGACAACACTACTTTCGCTGAATCTAGTCACACCCCTTATGATCACCCATTTACGGCATGACGTTAAAACGTACTAGGTATCTGGATGTCCCCATATCTCAAACCAAATACCTAAGGTATAAGGACAATCTATATGATAAATACCTCTGACATAGTCAACGAAGTATTTTACATTGGGTTAATCCAATATTTGTACCCTAATGAATATTTGTGAATTTTGGTCCACAACTCTTGCATATATATATATATATATATATATATATATATATATATACACACTCTTGAAGGGAAAAGTTCAAATGAGAATTATTTTTCGTACGAGAACCGCGAGAACTAATCTTAGTCGTCCAATTCCCTCTTCTTCAATTGGATTGCCCACCAATGAATTCCTTACATTCACTCTGTCACACTCAATCCCCCAACACTCTTCATCCATGAGTTCCATTATTCAAAATGAACGGCTAAGATTGGTTTTCACAGTTCTCGTACGAAAAACCGTTCTCGTTTGAACCCTCCCCTACTCTTGAATATCTACCAAATACACGATAACGTTACAATCCTATCACAGTTCCCACCACGAAAAGTAATCACGGATAAATTTTGAATAAACTAAATTTATTCATTGATTTACTTAAAACACATAGAACCGTGAAAAACAAAGAAACTAGTAATGTATCATCTATATTTCACTCAGGAATAAAACATAAGATTATTAATGTTTCCTGGTTACGCCGTTTATATGAAATTAGTTTTCTTGCTAAAAATTGTTTTTGCGAACCTTTAAACAATTTTTAACTTTATTTTACATTATACTTAAACTCAGAGATACAGAATAACTCCTTGTTTTTCGAATACGTAAAATTATTTTTGTAACTGTACTTAGTTATTATGTAAATTTTAAGATACTTCTTATTTCAAAAATAGATAAAAATAATAAATATCATTTACAAAATTTGTAAACTCAAAATAAGATCTCTAATGTTTTTCATAACACTTGTCTAATCTCAATTCATACAACTATTTAATATCTTATTTATTATTTTTTACGCTAATGATTTTATATCAGTAACTTTGACATTGAATTAGTTTATAGTTGTAACATCTTTTTAAGTCAAGACTTTGACTCGAAATAATGTCAAATATGATTTTTATTATTTTCGATCACAAGAATAAAGG